>CM077519.1:43334044-43882742 GCA_039654895.1 Mongoloraphidia duomilia
AATAATAAATTGAAAATCCAATTGACACTTTTACCAGCTCTCGGGCTAGAACTCGGTATTTGTGAACCTAAGCTACATAAATATATACTAATTATGTAATACCGGACAAAAAAATCAAATTCTATAATAATTTGAAAGAGAAACGAAAAACAAAATAATTATTTACATTCCAAAAAAATGCACTTACCTCTGTATTAATTATACAGTTATTTTTTTATTTATAATTTAAAAAAATTGCCACTGTCAACACTGGAACCCGCAGGAACCTTCACTATAACATTGGATGTGTCTAATATTAACCAGTTCATAAATTGCATTTTTTACTAGTTAAATAAAATGGCACTGCTTCCACCTAAATTTTTATTTGTTTAATTCAACAAGTTACAACCACACTGTTCAAGTAGGTAATTCGTTTTAGAATTTTACAATTGGCAATTACATAACAAATACGAAAAGATCTAAAACAAAGTGATTCAATTGCATGATAAAATATACGGAATGATCCAAAAGATTCAACGAATACAAATTGATCCAACATTCCCGCATCACTTTACGGATGATTTTATGAGTCCCAAAATTTGAAAAATATGTCATAAATCATAATATTTTTAAATACTTGAAGCTATAATATATCTATATTAAACTAACGCAAGAACTTACTACAGAACCTTTTTTAGTGTTACTTCAATATTCAGACCAACCCCAAAGTTACTTCCATATTTACCTCCCTTCCACCTTAGAGTTGGTTTAATAATCACGTCCCTCCGTAAATTCTCATATGAACAAAATGCCAACGTTACCAGGAAAAATAAAAATATAATCAAATCGTTTATTAAATTTATTTTCTAAAGAAAATTTAAACTTTAAAAAATATATAATAGGTACCTACATATTATGTAATACACGGGTATAGTAGATATATTTTTTATGAAAATGTGAGCAATTCTGCGCCTGCCCTTTGGGGAGCGCCCCATAATTTGCGCGCCTCTGCTATGCCTAATAGGTATAACAGAGGTGCCTAATAGGCATTGCCTATAGGTACACTATTTCTCAAAAGGATTGACAATATTTATTACCGAAAAGTCAAAAAATAAAATTGTAACAGGTTATTAAATAATGCTACATGTTCTGAAACAGTCTATATAATACAAATATAACCTTTAATGCAATGTCAATGCCATGTCCTGGTTACATGTTAATAATGTTTTATTATCAGGCAATTTAATACAATCTCAGTTTGAACGATCTTATCCAATCTTATCGGTACTCAATATTTTAATAATATGATTGATTTAAGGCTGGTACTACACCATCAATGATCTTTTAAGATATTTTATAAAATATTACAATATATTATTGCAGTGATATCTTTTATAAAATATCTCTCAAATTTTATAAAAGATTGGACGATTTTATAAAAGATCTTTGACAGTGTAATCTCGGCCTTAAATTAATCAGTCAACCTTTCGTATAGAAAACTTTCTTCGAAATTGCATTACAATTAATACTAGGTACTCTGAAGTTCCGTTTTATTCTCAGTAAGTAAAAAATCAATTGTTAAAACTAATACAGTATTATAATAAATATTAAATAAATGCATTAGTTATTAATTATTAGAAGTCATTAATCATTACATAAGATATATTAATAATTATTCTTACTTTATGTATTATATTATATAATCTATATAGTAAGCAACCAAAATTATTAATTATATTAGGTAAAATACTTACTTAAAATTTTTATTTACTGTTATGACTATTTAATTACTTAATTATAATTTAGAAAAGATTATTCTTTTTTCATTACCTAAATTTACGTTCTAACAGAACAGTAAAAATTAACACAAAATTTTGTCTATAATTATTCTTTTTTATTTTCCGCATTTACGATAATACAACACGTAGATACCTACAGAAAATTTTACAGGTTATACCTACATTGGCGGCGGAAGTGGAATCTGAGTCTAAGCCAGTAATCTATGATATTCCGTAAAGTGTGTAGCACCGCTTTTACCAATAAAAAAATTATAACGAAATTTTTCTCAAAATTTATTTGTAACAAAGTTCAGAGAATACACGAAAATTATGTACTACATTTTATTAACAGTCAATATTTTCAAAACAAAATTTTATCTTTATCAAGACCTAATGAAAGTATAAAACAAACAATTTTGTAATAAGATAAAAAATAAATAATTATTAAAACTGATATAAGAAGTTTTAGTTGTTTAGAAAAAAAATATAAACAACACCTATGTTTCGTACGGTAAATTGCATAATATTTTAGCAAATTATTTGGAAGTAACCCATTCGAATGATCAATCATTGTAAATCGTCAAATGAGGCCATAATCGTCAATAGTTCAATTCGGAAATTATAGTCAGTGACTAATACATATAGTTTTACAATGCAAGATAAGCGGCACAGTTTTTATGCATGGGAAAATCTAAGAACGGGTTTGCTTTATACCTATATTGTTTTATTGCTTTTCCGCTTCATTAAGCTTGTTAGTAACTAAGTCACTGACTACAATTTCTGAACTATATGAATTCCAGTAGCAAAATAGTATTTGAAATGACAAAGTACGGTTTTTTGCTGCAGGTCCAGGGTTACCAGATTGGGGGATTTTCCCCCAAAATGATTTTATACAACCCGGGCAAAATTTGGAGGACAGCTTTTCATAGGGAGTTTTTATTTTTCACTGGGGATAAATTGGGGTAATATAGAAATTATGATCATGAAAACTTGATACCTTACTCCCTTGTGGTTCCAGTACCCAATTTGGTTTATCCTGGCCTTTCTAAATAATGTTTTATTTGATTATTACAATTATTTCAATAAATTAAGACTAGGTGTTTTTCATATTTTAGAGTATTTTTACTTCCCACCTCTACTATGGTAGGGAAGTAATGGATTTAGTCCGAAAAAAATATTTCGAGATTTTAACAGATCTTCACGTTTTGAGACCCTAGCAATCGTTTAAGATCATTTTCTGACTGATGTGTGTATGTGTGTGTGTGTGTGTGTGGTCAATTTTTCGCCTTCGATATCTTTAAAACGGAACAAGATACGGTCATGCCGATTGTTCTATTGTGTTTATCAGCCTCTAACTTAGATCTGATAGGATTTTGAGTCAAATCGGTTCAGTGGATCCTGAGATATTAAAAAAAACGTTCTCAATGTCACGAATTAACATAGGTAAAAAAAAAATATATATGAATTCTAGATGTTATAATATGAAAAAAATGTAAATATTTTTTTTCTCTAAAATGTACAGTTTTCGAGAAAAAAAATATTTTACTAAAAAAAATAAAAATTGTACGTAAATCAAGGTAATCATGATCTTTGCTATATTAAGTTAGCCATCAGTAGATCACTAAACAGAAAAGAGGGCCATGCTTTTTTTCAAAGAATAAAAAAGAGTGTTTATTTTTTGCAAATATTTACTAGGTGGGAAGTATAGGACTGGTCATCAGTCGAATTTTTTTAAATATGTTAATTTTGGGGGATTTTTCAAAATTTGGTTTATATGAAAAAAACCCGTTAGAAAGTTGAGAATAAGAAGAAAAAACTGGGGACATTTTTAATAAATATATAGTGATTTTGGGGGATTATTCGGTATCGTTTGGGGGATATTGAACAAAACGATCTGGCAACCCTGTCAGCAGGCCTATTATATGTAACGCTATATGTAATAATGTAATGCTACCAGAAAATAACCATAAGACTATTATTAAGTAGCATAAATTAACAATTTCTGAAATTTAATTGAGTTGTCAAAGTCACATTATATCTAATTACACGACGTCTCCAATTCGCAAAGTTGAAACCTCAAAGTAAATTTTAGTCATTATAAGTTTAAGTGCATGCTGATCCTAAGGTCCCAACTCTGCTTGAATTATTGCTGTCAAGTCTTATTTACCAAATTTGAAAAAAAAAATCTCTATCATACTTTTAACAATTTTTTGCCACCTACATGGGATATACCTACCCACTAGGTACTATACAATTTTCACGACAAGAAATATTTCATAATTGCTATAATTCTTTCAATCATTAAAATACAGCAATTATTGAAAATATGACAAAATGAAAATTTAAAAAAATATCATACCTGTTTTCAATTGAAACGTTATTAAAACTTTTTTAACATCAGTATCACAACAAACAAATAATTTAAAATTAAACCAAACACAGTTTACTAAATTTAAAAAACCAATATTAATTTAAAAGTATAACAACAATCAATTCGTTGAACTATAAACAAAACGGCGACGAGAAGAGGAAAACAAAAAGAAAACGAAAGAACAACGTGCTTACAGCGTGGTAAATAAACTGAAGAAACAGATCAACGACACTACAAGTTAAAGCAAAGATCAATAGTCGCTTCAACAAGCGCCAGGCGCAGACTGGCCGACCATCGGCCGTTCGCAGCATCATATAATGAGTGCAATCTTTGATAAACCGCAAGTTGCGCCGCATGCTGGTCGCTGCTGCAGCTCTGCACGAATGGACGGATGAGCGACTGCCGGACCCGGAGTCCGGTGCTTCGGTTCTTCTGCTATCATTCACGTGGTCCTACCGCAACTGTCGCGCGATAAAAGGTTCATGACCTGCGACCTGCAGCCACCGAATTTATAGACAGATCCCACAGTAGCGGGTTAAGGAGGAGGGGAGGGAGCGGCTCGCCCCGGGCCTCTGATCCTGAGGGGCCTCCAAATCTCGAGAAGTTCTTCTTAATCAGATTCTAAACAAGGCCAAAATATGTTTAGTAAGTAAGAGGGTTTGGAGTTGGAGGCCCCGTACGTATACAAAATATATACGTATAGGTAGATCGTTTATTACAAATATTTGATTTTTTTGTCAGCCAATACATTTATATTATTCATTTTTTACGAAATTTACACTACAAATACATCAATTTCTAAGCAGACCGAGGTCCTCATTTATGTTCTGCCGCCCCGGGCCTCCGACGGGCTTAGTGCGCCACTGCGGTCCCATCTGAATGCATCACTCGTATCGCTTCCTTTTAGCACTAATTTCGGCATTTTTAACTTCCCATTGGAAATTATTGTAAATGAGTCCGATTTTGCGAATGAAAAAGTTTGACATAGGTATCTGGATGTTTTGAGGTCCCTATATTATAGAGTCCGAATCTACTGTTTTTAGAGAGATGTCTCTCTCTCTCTCTGTGTGTGTGTGTGTGTGTACGTACGTTCGTTCGTACGTTGGTAAACTTTTTTTCGGCTCCCATATCTCGAGAACATATAATGATATCGACTTCGGGCCAATTTCATTCGTCACATACTTAATTATTACCTACATAGAGGTAAATGAATGATCATGCAAAACATTTTTTTATAGAAAAAACTAAGGACATCCAATGGAAATATAGCAGTGTGGTTTTACTCACGCACCAAGCCTCTTTTAAGCAGCAATCGAATATTTTTTTGTTTCTTGTATGCATGCACAAATACAAATATATTTTACAGATTAAAATACCTACTTTTAATAGATATGTGAAAAACTACGTAACCTAAAATAAAAAAAAAATACCGTTATGGAATCTGTAACAAGTCCTCTTTCATTTGATGCCCCACTTGACCGGGTGAAAAAAATTTAGCCCTCCCCCCCAATAGATACAAACAATTTTTTGTGATTCTGACTCTTGGAAGGTGCGTGCATACAAACTTTATAACTATGTCAAACAAGTTGATAGCATATACAGGGTGTTTGGGTAAAGGTATTCAGAAATTCAAAGGCATGTAATACTCATCAAAATAAGCCAAAAAGTTCATATAAACGTAAGAGTGGGGGGAGCAAAAGCTTTTTACCTTGTAACTTTTTTTTTATTTTTTTCTATAAATTTAAAATTTGTGGACATTTTTACGTAAAAAAGATATTTTTTTTAATCGATATCGCCAACCGTTTTTAACTAAATTGGATTTGAAAATTGCCATCTTTTACAAATTATAATTTACTAATATTCTCTGCGAACGTTAAAACTCGATTTACTCGAAAACTGTAACCGATATCGATTTAAACAAAAAATACCTTTTTGACGTAGAAATATCTAATAATTGACAATTTATGGTGAAAATAGAAAAAAATTTGAACAAAAAATAGTTACAGGGTAAAATGACCCTCCCTCTACCGAAAGAGACGCCCCAGATTTTGATAACCAAAAATGAACTGGTCCATCTTATTCAGCCTGCAAAATTAGGTAAATGCGCAGACATTTGTCTATTTATATTTTACCGTTCTCCAAATAATAGAAAAAAACCAATTTCATCTGAACCCTTTTAAGGGCCTTTGCTTCCCTAAGGGTGCGTTTTAGGCCATATGTTTATATGAACTTTTTGACTTATTTTGATGAGCACTGCATGCCTTTGCATTTCTGAATACCTTTACCCGAACACCCTGTATATCATGTAGTTCCTATGAAAATCGACTGTGACATACAGACAGACAACAAAGTCCCACCATAAGTGTTTTTTTGTTTTTGTTTAAGATACGGAACCTTAAAAATGTTCGTGCTTCTTCATGATTTGTATTTTTATATTTATTGTGAAATTATGTTTTCTTGCTCTCAATGAATTTTTGGTCTTTCATTTGGCGTTTACCCGAACCCTTTAGCTTTAAAAATAGCGTCGGGAGATCCAGAACCGTTTTTGGCGAGGGGAAAAGATTTGAGATGAAGAGTGCAGGGAGAAATTTCTAGTATCGAATACCCTTAAAGCGAAGAATATTGACATGATAGCGGTACTGTATTAAGAAAGATTTTTTTTCAGCTTATAATCTTTCTGAACTGTCTGGCCACAGTATTCCGGAATATTAATTATGCAATCGCAATATCGGCATGTCTGTTTATTTATATAGTATCATATATTAATCCAGAAGTAGGTATGTAAGCCATGGATTTAAATTTGTTCTAACTGTTCAACTTGCGAACATCATTAATTACATAATACAACATAGGTACGTGTCTTGCGTTATACAATCGGATGTATCGAATGTAGACCAGTTCCACTCTCAACTCTCATTAATATAAAAAACTCCCTCCGTCGACGAAATAGTATATTTGCTCATACACGTGGACCCATATTTAAGTAATTTCTGGCCAAAAATTAAGAATGAATGGATTTTTATGACTTCCAGGAAATAGGTAAATGATTGAGTAATATTGGTGAAAATAAAGCTTATGGTTGAAGGTACAAATGACCATAATCCCTACACCTGACCCATTTTCACTCTACATCCCTTAAAATGAAGACATACATATTGTTACGGATCACCCTGTATATAAACGGCAGGCAAGAGTTCTGAGAAACGGGGTCAGTTTACTGTAACATCTAATACCTGCGCGAACGTTCTAGAGAAAGCGAGAACACACTAAGCTTAGGCCACGCAGCATATATAAACAGCCAGTGCGAGTGATTGAATCAATCAGTCAACGGTGAGTCACGCAGTCAAGTCTACGGTGTATCAGTGATATAAATAGTGCCGTGATATAAATAAATAGATTGATAAAATAAATACTAGTGTAGTGGAAATAATTACGAGTTATTAGTTAAGTGCTATTTATTGTTTTTTTTTGCTTTGTTTAAGAATTACTGTTTAATTATTGTTTACTTGTGTTGATTGTTAGAACTGACATTTCGTTGTTGCATTCATTATTATTGTGTTTTTAATTATTGTAAATAAATATTTATTCCGCCAACTCAGAAAACAGTTTTGTAACATTATTTAAGTGTATAGCTGAGAACTGTGCAGTGAGATTTCAGTGTTTTCGCGATTATGATTTTTTGAATTATAATTTGGAAAATCAGCCATGTCTCATACAGAACAAGGCAAAGGCTATATTTTATTTCACTTCATAAAATAATACGTGCTGCTTGTGACTTAAAACCTGTCATCATTTAAGAGGTATGGACAACACCGTTGGAGGAGAATTTTTTTATGGACCGGCATAATGTTCATTATAATTTTGTTAATTTTCATTTTTTTTTTCAATAAAAGCGTAGATAAAACTACTTCAAAGTATCCTCAAAAAATACTCTTCACCCAGTCCTTAAATCGCAGGGAGGAGGCAACGGCCCGTAGGGGGGCAGGGTGAGTAACGCCCTCTTAGAAATTCGGAGCGATATCAAACATCAGACTCAAGACTGAGAATAAACATTTTTGCGAAAGTACATTTTCTAATAAATTTGGTGCTAAATATAAATAATATACTTTGTTCAACACCCGCAAGAAATATGTAATTTCGTGGCTCTACTGAGGGTGGGCGAAATAATGAATTCCCTGACTGTTGATCGTACAGAGTGGGTGAAATGCCATTTCGCCCACGCCCATTACGGGGAACGTTTACGCAATCAATCAGGGCAGAGTGGGCGAAATAGTATTTCGCCCACGCTCATTACGGGGAACGTTTACGCAATCAATCAGATCACCCATTATTTCGCCCACGCTCAGCAGTGCCACGAAATGACATATTTCTTGCGGTAATTGAACAAAATATTGTGTGCGACTATTGGTCGAAAGAGGAGATCCCACTCGTGTGTTTTACCGCACTCGCTATACGCTCGTGCGGCAAAATCCACACTCGAAGAATGATAGAATCTCCTCTTTCTCCCACTAGTCGCACAATATACTATAATTAATAGGTACATCAAATATATTTATAAATTGAAATATCATCGCACATCTCAGTTATATTATGCAAATGGTCTTCATGGTGGTGGTGCACGCTTCGCTTTTTGTCTTTTGATCATCACTTGAGTAATATTGCAAAAAAAATTTGACAGATTATACGGTGTACCTATAATTGGGTAAACCTACATAATTTATATCCACGCATAGTTAATTCGATGCCTTACACTTTGCTCATTAGTTTTGTCTTTTTCATTTAGCTTAAATCTTTGTCAGTGAAGGTTTCTAACCTAATCTTGACATATTGTTTACCTACCTAATGTTTTTCTTTTATTGTTTGAAAATGAGTTATCCGAAAATGACACACTTCATCTGAATTAGTCAAATTTGTAATTTCCTATAATATTGTAACAAAACTGTTTTCTACGTGGGCGGAATATATATTTATTTACAATAATTAAATGTCAACAAATATAGATAACAATAAAATGCAACAATTATATATCGATTCTAACAGTCAACACAATAGTAATTCTTAAACAAAGTGAAACACTTCAATAGCACTGAACAAATAGCTAGATTTATATACTGTATTTATTTGTTGTTTGTATACTATCACGACACCGATTCACGACTGACTGCCTGATTCCCTCGTACTTCGCTTATATAGTTCGAGCAGCTTGACCCAGCACACTCGCGCGCTTTCCAGAATATTCTGGCGGTTACTTGTATCTTCGATATCATTCCACGCCTCACCACTGGGACCTGTTCTCGACGCTTCTATGGTAGCTAGCGGCGTAACATCTTGGGGTTTGCTACCTATTGTGGTCAGCGGCGTAACATCTTGGGGTTTGCTACAATATGAAACTTCTTACTTAAATTCAATTTCTTAAGAATTAACAAAAAATGTCAAAGTTATTGGTAAAGGCTTACGTGCTCAGATAGTCTAAAATTCACATAATTTTAAAAAACGTTCCAAGGAAAACCCTCCGGATTTCTCTTTCTTATTAAGGGGTATTCCATAATATCTTACTGCTCAAATCCCGCGGTGCGCAATCTTGCCTCCCCCCTGGAAAAATTTCCGCGGGCGCCTATGTAATTAACTGAATAATAAAAAGAAAATCAGAGAAAAAGGAACTTTTTTCAACCCTTCATATTCAGTATTTTGTCACATTCACAACCAAAGTTCCGCCCTTTATATTTGTCGCCCAATAGCGAGTCCTGATACAAGTGAAGCTAATATAAACGTGTTAAGAAGGCAATTGTATCAATCTGAAAGCTGATAAAATTCCGAACAAACCAAAGTCTGTTATTAGGCGTGACTGTAGCTTAACCTATTACACCGTTGCTGTTCAGTGTTAATATTGTTACAAAACTGTCTTCTGAGTTGGCGGAATAAATATTTATTTACAATAATTAAAAACACAACAATAATAAATACAACAACCAAAAGTCAGTTCTAACAATCAACACAAGTAATTAACACTTAACTATATACAATTGATTAGACTAATATTTATTTTATCAGGTGAATTTATATCACGGATTTATTTCTAACGTTTATTTATGTCGGTCCTTTACTCAGTTACTTCAGTACTATTTATTTTTATCCACTCCAATATTTATATCACTGTACTAACTGATTCGACCGTTGATTGACTAATATTTATATCACTGATCCGCTTTGGTTGCACGACTTCACCATTGACTGCGTATTCGACACTACACTGACTTCCTCGCACTCGCTTGCTTATATAGGCCGCTTGGCTTAGGCACAGCGCGTTCTAGCGTTCTCTAGAATGTTCGTGCAGTTACTCGTTGTTACAGTAAGCAGATCCTGTTTCTCGAAACTCTCGCCTGCCGTTTATATACAGGATGATCCGTAACAATATTATTATTACCAAGCTAGAGCACGCAAAAAAATAATTTCGCGGTGTCCCCTTGAACACTCGCCCCTAAATATGGAATCCTGTTCAGCTGCTTCATTTACGTTCCTTATCGAATTTCAGATTGTCAGAGTAGATTTTTAAAAAGTAAAGAAGCGTCTAAATGGTGGTTTTTTATCGAATATATTTTATAGATTGAAAACTGTCAGTGTTCCAAACATACAAAGTTAAAACTTGAAAGTATCGTTGAATCTTTACCGTCTGTTTTTAAATAAATGTAACGTGTATACGTCATGTTATATTGCCCATGACAGATTTGTGATTTTTTTATGCCCAAAAATGTTTCGTTGGTGCTCAAAAAATGTCAGTTATGGAAATATTTATGTGAGCAATCTAGCGTATAAATCTAGAATCGATCGTATAAATCTGTAATCTCGTTTCTGAAACACCTGTAAGATAGACCTGTATAGACATAAACACGAGCCAACAATAATTCTGCATCTGATCAAAATTGAAAAATCTACATAAATGATTTCTCTGCATATTAAAAGTCAACTAAAAATTATTCATGTTTAATTCAACCACTCCTAAAATTATACATTAAATAATAGTCTAAGAGGCAGCGACGGATTTGCTTAAGTGTCTAAGTAAGGCAAAATAATCTCAACAATCTCTATATAAGTGTTCCCCATTTGAGAATCTGTAAGTCTGACAGCCTTTCTCCTTTGCGTTTTAGGTGGCAGATAGAAATTAGACAAATTTTTCATGCAATAATGTAACACTATTTTTTAATATTATTAAATTGTATTATTGAGTCAGTGTTGTAATCTTTAAACAGTTTCGTCACCAAGGTACCCATCTAAATTTTGTTTGTCATAATATTTTTTATTATTAGAAATAGTGGACTTTCAATAATGTTTTTCGAAGTGTTCGCATCAACATTTTGATCTGGCATTTTGGAATTACAATATATTTGTCACCCTTTATGAAAAAAAAATACCAGACCTTACATCGATACATGAAAAAAAAAATGTTTATTATAAATAAGTCTAACGACATGATACTGTTACGGATCACCCTGTATATAAACGACAGGCAAGAGTTCTGAGAAACGGGGTCCGCTTACTGTAACAACTGGTACCTGCACGAAAGTTCTAGAGAAAGCGAGAACACACTAGGCTTATGCCACGCAGGCTATATAAACAGCAGTGCGAGTAAGTGAAGGAATCAGTCAACGGTGAGTCACGCATTCAAGTCTACGTTGGAGCAGTAAAAAAAATAATGCCGTGATATAAATAACCAAATTGATAAATAAATACGAGTGTAGTGGAAATAATTACGAATTATTGTATATATAGTTGTTTTGTTTTGCTTTGTAATTACTGTTTAGTTATTGTTTACTTGTGTTGATTGTTAGAATTGACTTTTCGTTGTTGCGTTCATTATTATTGTGTTTTTAATTATTGTAAATAAATATTTATTCCGCCAACTCAGAAAACAGTTTTGTAACAATACGATTATACGAATGACCTATCGAGCAGGCAATGTTATTTTATGTATTCTAAATCATTACTTACTCATTAATATAGAATAAAAAAGTGTTGCATTGTTAGATACTGACATGAAAAATTCATATTTTACCTGTCTCATTTCTAATAAAAAGTGGTGGAACCTTTGGTGTAAAGATACGAAATGTTATAATTACCACAAAACACCAGACCATAATGGTTTGGTGTTTTGTGGTAATTATAACATTTCGTGTCTCATTTCTACCTGCCACGTAAAACTCAAGTGAGAAATGCTGGCAGACTTATAGATTCTCAAATGGAGAACACGTACTTATAGGTATAGGTATTTTAATATTATTTAACCTTACGTAGATAATTGAGAAAAAACGTCGCCAGCTCTTCGTCTATAATAATGAATGATTTAATTCAACAGTAGACATTCAGGTCCGGTTTTTGGTAAAACTAATTATTTTTACCCAAAACCGGACCGCGTGAATTCATATTACCTGTCTGATGAATCTAGAGAATCTAGAGGAACAATTTATGCGGTTTTTTATAACTATAAAGTAACAAAAAAAATTGTTTTCATTTGAACAGATTTCAAAATAAAATCAAAATGTCTCTAAAAAGGAAAAAATAACTTTTTCCTTAGTTTTTTACAAGGCTCTATCTCACAAACGGTAAGAGGTAGCTAGTTGAAATGTTCACAGATTGTGTGTTGTGGCATGAATCCTGGGAAAAAATAAAAATAAATTAAAAAGTTTAATCCATAAGAGGCTTCCCATACATGGATATATAATATACTCGTATATCTCTAGAATTGATCACTTAGAGCTTTGTCCCACCAAAGAGGAGCAACAGCGACGCGACAGCAACAAGATATCGCCAGCGTGTATCTTTCGCGTTTAACCCATGGTTTATATACACCGTATATCCACCAACGCTCCGGCAAAGAAACATCCATAGCAGCGTGTCGGCTTCTTGTTGCCGAGCGACTCGACATGTCAGTTTTGAAGCAACATTCAAACTGTGTGTTGCGGTGGTACATTGCAATTTCACTTAATAACATTATGTTCACTGAATTGATGTAGAAAAAACGTTGCTTTGGTGCATCTTTGGTGGGACTAGTCCATGTCGCGTGCTTGTGTCATGTCGAAATCGTGTCGCTGACGCGTCGCTGTTGCTCCTCTTTGGTGGGACAGGGGCCTTATACTACTCAAGTAAGTATACCTTGTTTCTGCTGTGGTACTGCAGTGTCTTGTAGCGTAATGGCTAAGGCGTTCGCATGTCACCCCGAAAAGCCGGGTGCAAATCCGACTAACGACACGTGTTCTTTTTTAACCTACTTCAAAAAAAAGGAGGAGGTTCTCAGTTCGACTGTATTTTTTTATATAATGTAAATATTTTGGAATTTTTAGAATAAGAAATTCAATTTAAGAAAAATTTCAAACAAATAAATTTAATTTGATGAAGTGTATTTTAATTTATTTCGTTCTTAGAGAGGAACCCTCTGCGCGCTAGTCGAACTCGCACTTGACCGGTTTTTAGTTGTATTCAATTTTTTAGCACTGAATTAATTATTAACGTTCTACTACAGCAGTTTGATTAACTAGTCTGTTGTAACTTTTTTTGCTATTTTGGGTCCAAATAGTCCCGTCTCGTTGAAAATGAAAGATAATTAATGATTTTACTGGCCTAAACTTCGTAGAGAAATGTTGAACACACAAGGCATCGGGTTTCATAAAAATCGGCTCAGCTATTTTAAAATTAGGTATGCAATTGTAATTGTATTTTAAAGACCACCAACAGCTAAGGTTATTTGGGCCTAGCACCAATTCATATTTTCAATTCATTATTTTTTTTTTTTTTTAATAATAAATTGAAAATCCAATTGACACTTTTACCAGCTCTCGGGCTAGAACTCGGGAACTGGGGACTTGTAATAGAGGAACTATAGCAACGCCATGTAAACAACAGCGCCGCTACACTCTCGGCTATTCTCAAGCCCAAAATTAGGTATGCGCAGACAATCACACACAGTGGCGAACTAAGGGGGTGGCTCGCCCCGGGGGGCCTCCAAATCTCGAGAAGTCCTTCTTTATCAAATCCCAAACAAGGCCAAAATATGTTTAGTAAGGAAGAGGCAGTTTGGAGTTGGAGGCCCCGTACGTATACAAAATATAAACGTAGGTAGGTCGTTTATTATAAATATTTAATTTTTTTGTCAGCCATTACGTCTATATTATTCATTTTTTACGAAATTTACACTACAAATACATCAATTTCTAAGCAGACCGGAGGCCTCATTTAGTTTGCCGCCTCGGCCTCCGACGGGCTTAGTCCGCCACTGATCACACAAAGATGGGAAATCGGTTTAAAATATATTCATATTCAAGTGTTACGCCCCAATGCCGGTCCTGATTGTAATATATCAATGTCACGCGAAAGTTAATACTAACTATGGTCACCTATGGGCTATGATGTTATAAACTTATTGCTCCAGCAAAATAGATTAAGTTTTATGTGAAAATTGAAATTAATAAGTGAAACTGCATTTAATAGTAATAAATATGACAAATAAGAAATAGAAAATAAAATATAATAATTAAATCGTTATATGAAATAATGAAAGTGATATTTTATAACATTCTTATTTCTTATAAGCTCTTAGGTTGACCAAGGATGCCATGGCTTGAGAATAGGACTTCCACGAAACATCGAGATTTCGCAGTTCGGTTATTTCACATTGCTAGATCGATTTAAAAATGTGTGTTGCCCGTTCCCATTTTAAAATACCCAAAGACCAAAGTCAAAATAAAGTGACGTAATAAAACGTAACGTATATTTTATAACTCCTTGAAAAGAATTAGCAGCGGTTGAATGCTAAGCTAGATGAAGCTTTTAGTTCAGACACGGCGGAATCTACGCGGATGCAAACCGCGCGGAGCTTATTTACATTAGCGTCTTCATATTCGTTCATACATCATTATATGCCCGCGCGGATTGTCAATCCGCGCGGCTGTCGCCACTCAACCGCCGGAAAATTGAACCACGAGGCGTCCGTGCGGTTCTATTAGTATGAGGCGGCGTGCGCCGTGTCGTATGACGGTATGATGTATCGGCGCTCAGTTGCTTTGCAGAGGCCACGCATTTCGGACATTTAAACATATTGCTTCTTCGACTTCCATCTTTCAAATGAGGTGTAGGTAACCTCGCCCCTCTCCTGCATATCTGCACGCTCACCGCGGCTATCTAAACACAGTATTGTTACGGATCACCTGTATATGGACGGCGGACAACAGTTCCGAGAAACGGGGGTCTGCGTACCGAACAGCTAGTAACCGCGCAAAGATGCTAGACATTCTGGAAAGCGCTAGAACGCGCTGTGTTTAAGTCACGCAGCTCTATATAAACAGGGAGACGACGGGAGTCAGTCAGTCAACAGTGACTCACGCAAGTAATCAGTTCAACGGAGATTAGGCAGTCATTAGTGACTCGTGCAATCAAGTGGGTCTGATATAAATATTAGGCAGTCATTAGTGACTCGTGCAATCAAGTGCGTGATATAAATATTAGGCAGTCATTAGTGACTCGTGGAATCAAGTGCGTCTGATATAAATATTAGACAGTCATTAGTAACTCGTGCAATCAAGTGCGTCTGATATAAATATTAGGCAGTCAATGGTGACTCGTGCCGTCAAGTGGATATAAATATTAATCAGTCAATCAGTCAGTACAGTGATATAAATAGTGGAGTGGATATAAATAAATAGTACTGAAGTAACTGAGTAAATGACTGACATAAATAAACGTTAGAAATAAATCTGAAATAAATACAGTGATGTAAATAGTCCTTGTATATAGTTAATTGTTACGAATTATTGTATATAGTTGTTGCGTTCATTGTTATGTATTTTTAATTATTGTAAATAAATATTTATTCCGCCAACTCAGAAAACAGTTTTGTAATAATATGATTTAAAACAGTAATGACCGGTTTATAGAACTCTTTAATCACAATGTTTTGACAGCTACGTGTTCATTGGTTGCTGCGTTTCGTTACCATAGCAACCCGTCATTTAACAGTGTGATTAAAAAAACATCGTGATTAAAATGTACGATAAACCGGCCATAGGTCTCATTAAATTCAACATCGATTTTAAAATAATGTACACTTTTTAATAATCATAATATATTTATTAATACATAATAAAATTCACATAATAAGTACAGTATTAAAATATATTCTTATGGCTACCAAAACTATTTATGGAACATAATGGTCAACTGGACGGATAACATTTCAGTACCATTTAATAAGCTGTTACAAAACTCATTGCCTTTTTATTTTTATAGAAAAATATGCCTGAATATTTTTTTCTTATATTTGGCACAAAATACGTATTTATCAAATAAGAAATTAAAAAAAATAAGCTTCGGTGGACATCATGCAATTAATATTGATTTGTGCAAGATTATAAACGCAATTTTAAGGCATTTTTGTCTAGCATAATTTTATTTTATACATCTAAAGCCCTGTCCACAAATATTAGTGTTCCGTGTTGAATTTGAAAACTTGGCACGCAATTTTTCATCGCAATGAACCATTTTCCTGAGAGTAATTCTTTCAATTATCTACGAGAGGCAGCATTTGTAGGTACAAACATTATTTATTCCCCCTTAGCGTCGTGTCCTTTTAGTGGTATAACTTAATTATTTAATTTAATAATAATAATAATTTAATAATTAAGTTATACCATTAAAATGACACGACACTAATGGGGGATAAATAATGTTTGTACCTACCACAAGTGCTGCTTCTCGTGGATAATTGAAAGAACCACTCTCAGGAAAATGGCTCATTGAGTCTGTAATTAACACGTGCGGTGCGTAGTTTCATAAATATTAAATCATACCCTAAATCTGTGCACATTCAGGCACAGTAAACCATGTTTTGGTACAAATCTCTTTGAAGTTAGTGAAAAAGCCGACAACGAATGGACCGTGTACGTTGAATGTCGCGAAAATGTTTATGTGCACCACACACGTACACATTCAAATAAATCTGTTAATTCGCACAAATGTAGATATGTCCAATACAAAACACAACACAAATACCAATCAATTAATGTGGACAAAACTTTATGTCGAGTTATAAACCTTTAAATTGATGGAATGGCACAAATACTAATGAATACTTCTTAAAGGAATGTTAATACTGAAACCCTGTTTTGGAATTTTGAACGGTAAAATTAGTAATATTTTTCTTAGGTACATATTATTTATACGGACTAGTCATTGCGTCTGGACTGATTTCGGTCCATTTCCGTCATATTTAAAGTATGGTCCCCCTTTTCCAATAGTTCTAATATCGGAATGAATCTAATATACAGAAAATACTTCCAGAATCACGTGTAAAATTTAATCCATAAAATTCATTTATCTTAAAAAAAATTGATTGAATTGAATTTTACAACTTACTGATAATGTCAGTATTGATTTTTACAATAATTGCACATTGTATTAATGTGTATCTTTTGTAAACATACTATATATTATGTTTACTTTAAAATATTCTCTTTTATAATAAATAAATACATCATAGTTTAATACCAAAAAGTATCAAATAAAAAATAGGTATGCGATTATTCAATTATATTCAAAGTAATAATTATAGTTGCATCTAGCTGTCTTTTTTCATCATTCTCTATATGAATTTTCATAGGATTTTTATAAAAAATTACATTGCGATCACAATTAGCAAAGTAGTCAAAAATTGCATAATCGTAAGGCCATATGTCACCAAATTACTTTTTTTAAGTACACTTTTTAAGGACATCTAAACAAAATTACTAACATCTCAATTTCAAATAGACACATTCAAATTTCGAACTATATTTAACATAATTAATATGGCAAAGCAAATTAGATTACCTATCTAAGCGCACAAAGTACGTCGGCCAAGTTCTCGCAAGCAAAACTGACTGCGCTCGCACTATGCAATATTTACACAAACCATTTTGAGACTTTTTCAACCCCCTCTATCTCCGAGGCTAGTTACGTTACAGGACTGGATTTTCTCAAGTACGTTAAGGCATTGACTAAGTAATATGGGTAAGACATCTAATGTCTGTTGTTTGAAACGTGGAGCCTCCAATTCATAAAGAACCGACAGCCTAACTATGTGCATCTCTCTCAAGAGCTTTATTTACTAATCATGCATCTCTATTTGAGTTAAGGCTTGACCGGTGTTGCCACAAAAATCAGCGGTAAAAAAATGACTCATTCCGATTAAAAATATTTTCAAACCTCCTTGTTGCAATGGTTTCGACTTTCGTGCAAATCGCGAATGTGCTAACCTCCATGGTGCTAACCTTGGCGAATGTGCAGTAGCTTTGGAATTATATTTGAATTTATCAAGGTTAGTAGAGTATAGGTTGCCTCATTCCGATAGATAGTAGTGGGGGGATGACGTCACTCAGAATATACCATGCTTGCTCACTTCAATAGAAAAGATCAGACGATGGACGCTGCTAATTTTTGGAAATAAAAATCACAGTAACCATGGTAGTGTGATATGTTTTTTCAATACCTAATAGAAACATGATTCTTCTGTTAGTGAAAAAAATATGATAAGTTGTCAATTTTGCGATAGCTGTTAAGTGTTATGGTGTTTTGTGGTTATTTTTAATATTTTGTGAATATAAAAGATAAAATAATTAATTTATCAATTTGTTAGTTAATTCTATTCGTTTCTTAAATTTAAAAAAATAGGTAATTAACAAGATCTGCCATTTCTTGAGCATTATTTAATTTTTTGTTTGTTTATATTTTAGATATTAAAACCTAAATTTTGTAATAAAAATAAAAATTATCCTATTTTTTAACATCTATTCTTCTATTTATTGTCTCCTGCCAATTTTAAGAAAAAATCTGCACGAAGCACCTAATATAAATAAGCATAATCTTCAACAATTTTTGTACTTGATTTAAACTAAATTCTAGCTGACGTCATTCCCGCGCTTACGCTGATTGGTCAGATGGAATGAGGCAACCTGTACTCTAATAACCTTGTGAATTTATGACATTATTTTTTGATGTTCATAGGGGACTGGATTAATTAAATATTTTTCAAAAAAAAGACATCGCGTATTGGGCACAAAAGAATTTTGTCACCATTTGTGGGCTCCGTTTTTTACCATTTTAGTACGGAATTATTTTCAGTAAAATAAAAAATTATCAAAATATGCTGTTTTTTATAAAAAAAACTGAAACTGAACATTTCTATTTATTCTAAAAAAATATTATATTGCTTGTTTCAAAATTTCACGAGTTTTATCACAATCATTCAGAATCGTAATTTGAGACTATGCAGGTAAGAATATATAAAAGTGGACAAAATACCCCAAAAATAATAACTGTTCTTGAAATTCAAAATACATTCGAAAAAGTATTTCAGCATTTAATATAATATAATATAATATATAGTGCAACTGCAACCTCCTTACTCCGAATGCGAAAATTGCGAGGTAATTTGGACGTGTTTGAAATATTAATAGAAAGTAATTTGTCAGAAATTTTAAAATGCAAAATATTACACAAATTGAGAAAAAACAGTATCAACTCAATAACATGATTTAACAAAGAAAACGTTACCACGGTTATTCAAAATTATGTTAAAAATTTCAGAGCCAAGAGATCATAGACACTATAGCCAAGATCTTGAAATGCAGGACGCCGAAAAAATAGCTTTTTTATATATTTTAATTTTTTCAAGGTCTCGTATTTATTTCGTAATTAATTGTTGTGTAACCATGGTAAACGAGAAATTAAATAAAGTCCAAGGAGGTGTTATAAAGTCTATTTTTTTACCGTAGAAATGTATTTGTTTGACTCAAGTTGGTACCACAAACATTTAGTTATATTTTAAGGTTTAAAATTTTACAAAATAAAAATTGGAAACTAACCATGGTAACAGAAAACTAATATAATTTTTTTTATAACCAATTCTTAATTTGAGTTTTCAAAAATTAAATAATATAATAAAGAAACCGTGCTAATTTTTTGACGACAAATTTGCTTTAGAAAATAGTTATAAAGAACTATGAAAATCATTGTAACAGAAACCATTTTTATACCTACAAGTTTTCAAAATCGTATCTAAACGTGACAAATGTCAATATACAATATTAAGAATTATTATCACAATATTAAACTTTCGTAGCTGTTCATTATTTTAAATAAATTAATTCTTGCGGTTATTTATTATCTAATATGAATTGTTCGCTTATGGTTCGCTCAAAAATGGACATACAAAAAAGAACTATGACAATGACTTGCTGTAATTTTTTTTATAAGCTATAAATTCTTCTTTTTATTGTGTAGTTTCACAAATCATTTATTCAATATGTTGAAGTAAAACTATATTTAATAATAAAAATAGGTATCTACAATGAAACGAATATAATACACACGCACAAAAAGATTTACTTATAAAAAAATGCACATAATGTCAATTATATTAATTCTTCAAACTTCATAATATACAACATATTATAAAACAGCTATAAAACATTTAAATTATTATAGGTACCAGAAATTTCTAAAATTTAGTCAAAAAAATATAATGAAAAACACAATTCTGGAAATTTTTAAACAATTTAGCTTTTTTCAGATTTTTGACATTTTAAATATTAATTGACAGTCATTTATTAAATAAATTTAAATAAACAGTTTATGGATTGACCGCTGGAATCGCATGATCGTTGCGCTCTACACTAGCGACACCCTTATTTCTGTCCATAAACTAAACTGCCAAACCCCTAGAAACAGAGAAGTATGGTAGCTTTAATATTTTTCTTAACCTATGGGGTTTGGCAGTTTAGTTCATGGATAGAAATAGGGGTGTCGCTAGTGTAGAGCGATCATGCGATCCTAATAGTCTCTCCAAAAACTGCTCACGTATTACGTCATAAGGAAAGGTATCTTCCTCAATGATTACTTGATCTATGGTTAAGGTTACCAAAAAGAAGCAATATTCCAAATTTCATACGTCTAGGTGGAATAGTTTTCAAGATACGACTGTCCAAAGATCACAATTTTGGGTATTCACTGACAGACTGATAGATCATAAATCTAGGGTATTTCCAATCGAGCTAGAGCTTTGAAATTTGCAACATAGATAGTGTTTAAGATCTCAAACTGTTCATGCAAGATTGACAATTATTCATTGTTTTTTTAATTTGAAGTGAACAGTGGCGGCGCTAGGATTTTTTGTTAGGGTGGGCCAGACTTGGGCATGGTGTTCTGACGGTGGGCCAATAACATTTGTTCCCAAAATTTCAGTGCTCGTCAAAATTTTAACCCAGATTACTTGCTATCGAATTTACAAGAAAAATTGTTGACATTTCGAGGGTTAAAAACGTATTTAAAAGATAAACTAGAGATTGAGGATTATTCCAGAGTGGGTAAAGACAGTTTAAGGTGGGCCGTGGCCCACCCTCTAACGCCGCCACTGGAAGTGAAACGTAATCAACTCAATTTTAACTAATTTACGTAATCCTCAAACCAATAAATTAGTACGCTGAAAAAGTTGCATTCCAAAAGAGACATTTCAATAGCTGCGATTGAAGAAAACTTGCAATTTTGCGTTATTTGTGTCAACCTATTCCACCTATAGATTTTCTGTGTTAATCCAACCATTTTAAATTGTCTGGCGTTTCAGCTGAGGTTTAAGTAATCTCAAGACGTCTACTTAATTTGAATCATTTTGGTGTAAGACCATTTTCACAGAAAATTCTTACGACAAATTACGAATTATCATTTCACCAGACAATTTCAAATTCTTCCCCACCGAAATTTTATCACTTTTTACGCGTTTTCCCAGTAAATAGATAATATTATTATACGTCAGTATACGTCATACTACATAATGTATGTACCTACATATTTTATATAGGTAATATAAAAGTAATATACCTATTTATTTAAATATTAGTTAAAAAAATAACAACAATAAAATCTAAACATAATTATGTAAGTATAATTATGTTTAGATTTTATTGTTGTTATTTTTTTACTTTTCAAATAATTACTGAAAATAGTTTGTTTTTTCCAAAGCCTACTCATCATACGACACTGTTTTATAACGTTAAAAAAACTGTTTTTTAAAATGATAAAATCGATAAGAAAACGAATTTTTCCAGGGATGAGACCTAGCTAGATCGATTTTTTGCCCCCCGAAACCCCTTTTCGGTAAATTTGATCAAAATTAGAGTCGTTTTCGAGAAAATATTTATATAGGTACATAATATATACAAGATTTGCTCGTTTAATAATATAGGGATTCGTTACCCAACGAGATTTGAAGTAAGTAATACTTGATGTAACTTTTTACTATGTAACAGATTAGATTTTGTATTCGAATCATCAAACTACCTGTACCTACAGTATTGTAACGTAACTGAATAAAATACCGAATATTAAACAATCGACGATTAGACGCGAGCGGCTCCTGCTGCTTAGTGCTTACTAACCAAGTATTGTTATTTTTCTGTGGTTAATATTATAGCCCGTCGGAAAGAAGAGTGGATATTCAGTACCTGCCTGCCACTTGGTACCTACGCAACGACGATAACATGAACATGAGCAGGCAGATACCGTCTTTTGCTTTAACACAGCAGTCCGAGTACTTGTAACGAGTATCGTACCTAACAGTAACAAATAGTTCCAAGTACCGAAAAGTAACAAAAACCCGCATCTCTATTTCTTAGTGCTAGCTATGATTTTTTAGATTTTAAAATATCAAAAAATTACATTAATTCAATTTGTTTTCTCTACAACACAGCTGACTGCAGAAATATGAAGAATCATATTTCATTATGTACCTACTTATTTTGATAATCCAATTTGCAATGCCATATTTAAGCCTGAAAATTCCAAGGTGAACTTCTTGCAAACATATTAGCAAATAAAATCATTCTAGTAACCATTAGTTTCAATTAGTGATGTGCCGGATATCCGTATCCGATCCGTATCCGCGGATATCCGAGGGAAAAGAAAGATCCGTATCCGTATCCGTTAGTTTTTTGGCGGATCTTTTACGGATCTTTTACCTTATCAATTTTCAATTCATACATAAAATTTTATATATATATAGGTGGTAAATATTGCACATCGATCTTTGGAAAGAGACAATCTGTTATGAGAGTTAACTCTTAAAGTGGTCAATAACTTTTTCCTATAACAGATAGTCTCTTTCCAAAGGTCGATGTGCAATATTTAGTATTTACCGCCGCGTACTCTAAGAAAGTTAAGATCCGTATCCGTATCCGTATTCGCGGATCTTGAGACCAAATATCCGTATTCAGATCCGTATCCGCGGATATACATTTTTAACGATCCGGCACATCACTAGTTTCAATATAGGGGGTCGGCAACTTCAATATTGCCTGGAAGCTCGGGTCTCGAGTACCACATGCAAAAAATACGTGACTTTCGATTACGTTGACAATATTTTAATATGTCTGCAAAAAATAAATTTGTCAACTTATTCAAAGATCGCTTTTAATAACTATTTGTACAATCAAGGAAATAATAATGGCTTAATAATAATATGTTGCCACAACAAAAAAAAAAAAAACGAAATGCAGAATGTTTCATTTACTTCGAGAGCACAATTCATAATCTGTTTATTTTGTTTCCGAGCAAAAAAAAAAAAAAGATTTCGGTAACCCATTATTACTCAACATATATACAAGGTACATAAACATGTGGCAAAGTTTAAATTCTCCTTCAATTAAAAACAAAAAAATTAAGTACATTTTACAGCTCTATTGTTTAAAGATGCACACAGAATTCTATCAAAGCGAGGGTTCAATATTGAAATGTTTTGTTTTTCTTAAAATTTAACCATCACAATAGAAGCTGCCAAATTTAAATATAAATACCATTTCGTCATTTAAAACTATAATCATTATCGTGTTCATACGCCGATTTTTTAAATTCGGCGTTTGTGCTGTCACAATATTCAGCAATAACTAATGACCTTTATTTTGAAGGCCATAGGAGCTCCCGCTAGAGCTATGATTATGTTGATTCTTTTTTTCGAGAAAGAAAATGGACCACCAATTTATGTATGCTCTCAATAATTTATTAATATACACCGCGTAAAAATATCTGAAAATTTATAAAATACCTACTAATTGATTTGTAAACTCACAGTAATATCACTAAATATGCTAGGAATGACTAAAAACAATATTTTGTTAGCAAATGAACAGAGCTTTTGTCTGGAAACTACTATAATATTCGACGGTAACATCAAAGAGGAAAAGATAGAGGAGAAACTGTCCATAACGCTGGCGTCATTAGTTGTCTCTGGTCATTAATGATACGAGTTTTCTACAGCTAGGTACTGAGTTGTGCATCAAGTATCAACACACAGGCTTGCTAAAGAATTGCTTTATGTTGCTACTAGGGGGTTGATTCTACGAATTTAACCCATTGATTTTATTACTTCGAAAGTACCTATTTATTAAGGAAAATACTATCACCTGATGGTTTTTCGATGGTTAATTAAAATTCCCGTCTCACTTAGAACAAAACAATTTTTTTTTATTGAATACTAAAAACATTAAAATTTCTCAATTTTTATTCCTTATAATTCGTGTACTTTCGCCGGTTATTTAAGTCAAAAATATGGGAATTTCATTTTTGATAATCGTATTCAGACATTGTCTTTTCTGTTAATAAATTTACAAAGAGCTTATTTATTAATTATTATAACAAATTCACCAGGGTTTTGATTTATGGATGTCTTTATTTGACGCTCTCTTTACAAGTTTAGAACTGTCAAAACCTTGCTGTCTGTTGACGCTGGAACTTGACGCTACAGTTTTTCAAGATGGCGTTTATGTCACGTGACCACATTTGACGCTAGACGCCAGCGTCTAGCGTCAAATGTGGTCACGTGACATAAACGCCATCTTGAAAAACTGTAGCGTCAAGTTCCAGCGTCAACAGACAGCAAGCGTTAAAAGATCGTTATGAGTTACAGCGCCATCTGTTGAGGTAGAATCAAGTTAAATTTTGTATGTACTTACATTGCAGGCCGTGCAGTGGGTACTGTTGTTTGCCTTTTCTGTGACGTCTTTCCCAACTTTTTACATTGCACCAAACCGTTTTTGTCGCTTTTTCATTCAAAACCTGTGTTTCAAATTCCTATAAACAAACCGACGCTATTCTAGATGCCCACCAACACGTAGCGCGCGTCACAGCTGACAAGTATTAATGATTCTGGATTGCTAGAGTTCGCTAGCATCGCATACGGCAGTTTCCTCTCTATTCTATGCTCTTTGGGTAACATGAGTAAATTGACCTGCTCTATTCTATTCACAGAAAAAATATTTTTTGCCATACCCACTAGAAAACAGTTACTTTCGATGTATGTATAGCGGCCATTAATGATCCATTTTAACAGGCAGGTGTGCGAAAAATGGTTTACTTTCTGCACTAGCGCAGACAATAATGGTTGCCATAGCAACTTCTGTTTATTCGCTCTATACGCCTGCGTGCGCCTGTCATTAACTTACTTGCACGAACTTCGCGGCACACTGTGGAATAAAAGATGGCGACGCAAATGAACTGTCAAAATTTTTTGAAAATGACGTGAAAAATAGGTATTTTGTAGTGGGTATGGCAAAAAACACCATATATGTCTCGTACGTAATGGTATTACGGTTCGTGTGACTGTAAAAACTCGCTATCGCTCGTTTTTACATACTATCATCACTCGCCGTAATATTCCCCATTACGTATCTAAACATACAATCTACTATTATAGTATAATTTAAGTGATCTAAATCAAAATAGATGATTAAATAGCTGCCAACATTAAAAAAAAACCATGATCTGTTATTAAAATGGAATAGAGTGCATAAAGCGCATTTTTCATACTCTAAATATGCTCCGATTTAAAGGCTCCCACAGGTCAACGCAAGACAAAGGGAATGGAAGCGAGACACGTTAGAATTTACACTCAAGCGATATCAAGCCACATAATCTCTGATACCGCGCCGAGTTTGCTCCCGTTGTCCCGTATTGATCTATGACCCTTAACGCTGTATATAATCTACATTTATTTAGCTTAATAATATTTCTCTCCCATCCTAACATTCCAATTGGTACATTTATACATCACCGAATACGCCTATAAAAGTGTTCTAGGTGGCATACACTATAAACACGTATTCGAATAAGGATGACGACATGACAAACTAAAGTAGGTGGCAGCACCGAGAAAGTAACCTAACCAGGCTGTGAATGTATGTACACAATACCTTTCAACAGAAGAAAGGACTTATTGCAACGTGCCATATAAAATGATTTAACTATATTTTTAAATCTTACCTGTAGAAAAATTTTCAGTACTAAAATCTATGGCTTAAAAGTGTTCTGAACATACAACTTATTGATTGTTGGAACGAAATTCAATCGTTTCAATGCAATCACCCATTTTGTCAAGTATGCATAAGGTGACTTTCTCAGTAGCGCCCCTAGCGGTAAAACTTGGCAGGCGCCTTCCTTATAATCAGAGTTCCCCTGTATCCAAATCTTATCGTTTATTTTATTTTACATGATTATTATAAAAGTTTTATAATAACAATCAATTAATCTATTTTTAGTCGTATGGCACCCCCTTTGAGAACAACTAGTAATAAGAATGTAAATCATTGATCTATCACTCCACTAATAAGAAAAGCTTTTTTTGATATTGTAAGACCAGAAACGTGACGTACCTAGACAATGAAAAAACGGCCATAAGAGTGGCTTAAACACGCCCCAAACGACTAATTTCAGGGGAGACTATCTGCTTTTGCAATTTAATATTTAGAAATACAACAAAACAGGTTTACAAAAATAGATTCAAGCGATTAAACATTATAAAACTCTTACATGAAGAAGAAAGGAAGGTGCCATCGTTCTTTAGGACGGTTTTTTCCCCTATTCTGATGCCTGGAGTGGAAATTAAAAAAAGTCGACATTTTGAAATTAAATGATTACATACATAATGATAAAATACTCCAATATTTACCACTACAAAATAGGTATAAAAATAATTTTTTTTCAGTAAGGCTATCTTAGGCATATGACGGAATAGACATTCTCAAAAGTCAAAAGACCTTGCAGAAGCCTAACATCGAAATTACTAATTCGGAATGATTAAGTACTTGGAATAAATAAGGAATCGGTACCAATTTAAAATGTAGATTGGCTGGTATACATTCAGTTTTTAGGTCGTTTCGAAGATAAATCGTTTACTGTAATGTACATAATAAAATGAATTTCGAATTTAAAATATAATTACAGCTGTGTAGTTATAACAGTTTTTCTATGAATGACTGCAGCACTTTCCGAAGCTGTTTTCGTCTTTGCAGTCGTCAGTGGTGTTGTTCCAACAGAATCTACCAGCCACGGAGACAGTTGGCTCAAAGACTGACTGCTTGTAGTCTTAGACGTTGTATTTGTTGAGCTGCTAGCTGGTATCGTTGCGTTATTGTTATTTGGAGCAGTGATCTCCTGCAAAAAAGCGGAATTAGAAAAAATCTGCACCAACACTATTATGACTTGTTCTATATGTGCAAACATTTGTAAAATTTTAGGCTGTAGGCCGCGAGCTCATATGAAATTTTGCATGAAGTTTGGCACTAGACGTCATAGTGTCAAATCTCTATAGAGTATTTGACATGGAGACGTGGCAATCACATTTTGCTATACTTTCATTTTTTGCCACCATGGCGTCACAGCCTAATTAAGCAGCTCAAAAGTGTAAAATCTATTTCGCGCATACATGCTGCGCAAATGACCGACATGTTCTTAGCAGTCTCAGCTGCCAGTTCTGAATCAAACTGTAGTGTAATAAAATTAGGGGCACGGTTATCGACCGCTTAAGGTAGTTGTCGTGCCATGGGCATTCTAAATTTTCGTATACTCATTAAGGATACTATAATACAAATACCATTAAAATTTGAAGTTGATCGACGATCTCTAACTCGAGATAAACTTAATTAAAGTTCGGATAATTAACACGGAGAGCATAGGAAAGGTTGTGTTTTTGACAAACTTTTTAATAAAAAAAAAAAAAGTAACAGTCAGAAATTTTCAAAAAACTAACTGTTTATTGAAGTTTTTGTTCTGAGTTTAAAAAAGAAAATCCAAAAATTATTGACCTTTTTATTGTTGAGATATAATAACGCAAAGTTCAACAATTTATGAGAAAAGATTGACATTTTTATATAATCCAAGCGAACAAACTAAGTGAAATATGTGTTACTATGTGAACAACAGTTTAGGTACAATCTCTAACAAAATTTTTTTTACATTTAACACTATACTTATTTATTGTTTTACAACGTATTATGAACGAAACTTTTGGATGTTATAGTAGCACGACAACTACCTTAACACAGCTCTGTCCGAAATCTTAGAAATGGAGATGGACACATGAGAAACGTAATATAGATGGCAGCAGGTATATAACTACCTAAATTAACATTAGTTTTCATAGAAAAACGCGCAAGAAATCAAGTTTTTTCCCTTCTAATAACATGCAACCACTTCTTTTCAGTTTCGGATCCTCTGGAAATACAAAAATCTCTGATTTGAACACTGGTAAACACAGCCTTATTCTGTACACACTACTATGAACTGCCCATAGACCACGGTAGTTATATAGCTGGCGCCCCTAGCGGTCAAGTTTGGCAGTGTCCATCCTCATTGGTCGACAAACCATCAAAATGACGAGTCGAGTGAATGTGCTAATTGCTGGTATGTTCTAATAGACAGATTGTAGATTAAGAGACGCTCAACTGCTGATATTATCGTCTATTCTATATTATTCCAAGTCTTAATGGTTTCCGGGCTTGTAGGCCGTGGTCCGGTGGTATTTCTACCTGACGTTTCGTCTACAACTGCGGTAGACATTCTCAAAGGCGATGTGGCAGTGGTCGAAGTGTCCTCCTTGGCGGCTCACAGTGACCTGTGAGCCGCCAAGGAGGACACTACGACCGCTCCCACATCGCCTTTGAGAAAGACGAAACGCCAGGTAGAAATACCACCAGACCACGGCCTACAAGCCCGGAAACCATGAAGACTTGGAACAATGCCGGCCGTGAAAGCTTGCACACCTGGATATTCTATATTATGTTCAGACCATGTTACAGCGTTGTCACAGTCCAATAATTACGTCACTGGGCCCAAATAACAATCGGTGACCTTAAAAAATAATAATAATAATAATAAAACAAATGTCTTACCTTTGAAGCAGTGGTACTAATTTTTCTCATTTTCATTTCTTCACCAGAAGTTTGGTTCTCTGTTTCAACAGCAGGTGTTTCAATTCTAAACGGATTATTATTTAGGAACAGGTTAGTTCTAGGAGGACTGGACGATAATTCTTCTATTTTAAAAGGGTTGTTAGTTACTTTACTATCAACTTCACTTAAATTATAAGGCTCGATAAACGGATTCTTATTTACATTATTATCAAAAAAAGCCATTTTAGCATTACTCTTATTTTCATTATCGCCAGTGGGTTCACTACTGAATACACTCAAGGACTGTATTTTTACATCTTTAGACGGAAGAATGACTTTCTCAATTTTTCCATGATCCGAATAGGAGAAATGCGTTACCGTAACGGGAGTTACATCGTTCGTATCATTTTCCGAAACATTTTTATGACTTGTTACTCTAGTATCTTTATCGATTTCACTATTATCGACTTTTGGAGTCACAGTTAAACCACTGACCGATAATGTCAATTTATCCCCACCCTTTCATGAATGAAAAAAATGAATGTTATTAGCAGATATTTCAGTTAAAGGACAGGAAGTGAACGGGGGGAAAAACAATACAAAAAAAGCGAATTAGCTGAATTCAAGCTGAATAATCAACTAGATAAAATTAGAGATTCTCAATTTTTACGATTTGTAACGAAAATTTCGCATTTCTATATTTTCGAAATTTGATCCAAACAAATATTATATGTTTTTTTATTCACAATCTTTATTTCAACCATACTGTGTTAAAACTATCCTTACTACAAAAAACAAACTGAGAATCTCTAACATAAGCACACTAATGTCCGTTGCCAAAAGGCAAAATCGCTAATGTCAAATTTCTTTATTTTTTTCTATTTTTAGACTCGCTTTCCGGACCGGCTTCACCCGCGTAAATTTCGATTTGGCAAGAATTTTCTCAAATAAATATTTCACTGTATCTCTTTCAGTTCTTGATTTACATTCTCGCTCACTGCTCATCCCATTTTTGCCTTAGCTTAATAATATATTCGCAATTAAAAGCTAATGTAGATGTCAGCACTTCAGACGTCTACTTGATGTTTAATTGATCAAAGCGAATGTAGATGTCAACACTTCAGGCAAAATGATGGTTTGAATGGTTTTGTAAGTAAAGTAAATGTTTAAGTTAATGAGGTTAGATTTTTATGTCAACAATGCTAGATCGAGCATATTTATAAATATGTTGGTTTGAGTCAAATGAGACGTAATAACATTATGGAAGCTGTCATTCTTTTTCATCGTAGACCCCACATACGACGACTTCGAATTCGAACACCATATGTCAGTCATTTTGCTTTTAATTGCGAATAGCCAAAGTTACTCGGGAAGCAGTAAGATTTAAAACGGTTAAAAAAAATTTCAAATCGATTCAGTAGCTTGAACTAGATGTAGTCATTATCATTTTACCCAACATAAGCGATTTTACCTAATGGTCGCAGATATATTAAATCTATAAACATTTTTTTCTATAAAATGGCGTATATTTTCGTTGAAACAAGCAATTTCAATACTCTGAACACAGCGAATAGCATATTCAATAAATCGATACAAATCTTTTCGAAAATTACGCCGTAAAAAATAATGTTCACAGCAACACCGATAACTTATAACAAATCTACTCAGACATTGGACATGTCCATGACAATACATAAAAAAGCAATGAACATATAAGGTGTAATCAAAAACTAAAAAACACATCATCTTTTGAAAGAACAGGTCACTTTGTGAAGGTGCTGTTAACACAGTTGCCATTCAATGTTCATAAGACCAAATATAACCAGTAGTTTCAATCCAGCGAGGGGGCAGTATATAGCCTAGTGGTTAGCATGCTTGGCACCGCAACCTCTAGACTGGACTGCCGTGGGTTCGAATCCCACCTGCGCTCATGGATGTTTTGTGATGTTATTTAGTTTTAAGTCAGTTGTTATTTAGTGTAGTTGAAAGACGCTAATGACCTTAGATGTCGACGCGTCTATAATCTACAATAAATAAAATCAATCCAGCGATTTTTTCAGTTTGCGCCGATCCCCTTGTGCATCGGTGTGTTCAAGGGTGCTGCCAATCAGACGCAAATTACGTGCGTAGTAGTGCAATGCAACAGTAACGTACACAGTAAACGATACTGAAATGCATCCCCAAGAACACAGCTGAGGGTCACGTAATCGAGAACAAAAAAAATCAGAGGTTCCGACAAAAGTGAAACTACTAGTTATACAGGGTGATTCATGACGTCGGGGAGAAATTTCACAGGGTGATTCGTATGAGTAATTCAAATGAAAATGCTTTCGAATGAAACTGTAGCCCTAAAAGTTCGTTACATGTTGAATGTGTAGAAGTTTAAGACAATATTTAGGTACTAATTTAAGTACTCCTTCGACACAAGATGACATTGCCAGGCGAGTGACAACTGACAGCATATCAGAGTCATTTCTTATTTCTTTTACGACGTTCTGTATTCGTTCCAGCAACTGTTCATAGGTAACGCGACATTTTTGTGTTTTAAAAATCACCAACAGCTAAGGTTATTTGAGCCTAGCACCAATTCATATTTTCAATTCATTATTTATTTTTTAATAATAAATTGAAAATTCAATAGACTACAGAAGTAGGCGGTCCTAATTTGAGCGCGAAATTTAAAGTGGAGTCGATTGGCGTTCTAAAATTTGTGGGGTTTGACGGAATATTTATTACTATTCTCTTAAAACACATTTCTTACCAAAACAATGGCTGTTTCATAAAAATAATTAATAAATCCCGTCATTATTGGCTACAAAACTTTATTATTTCGTGTGAAATAATTTTTTATTTGAAATTAAAAATTTATGAAAAATGTATGTCCTAACTTGATTTAGCCAGTGACGTTTGTTCTAGCCTAACTTAACCTCGTTGACGTTTGTCGAGGTATAATTTAAGCAATTATAATTACAAATTGAGTTTGTTCCTTCCATTTGGAGTTGAAAAAGTGTTTTGAAGTCGTCTGAGCTACGCTAGATCAAGGGAGGGCAAGCTAAAAGGATAAAAATAATGTTTTCATCAATTAGGTATTGGATATCTAGGTATTATTTTAGCTTTTTCCTGTCGGAAATTTAAACTTTTTTAAATAATAATAATAATAAATAAATTTATTCCAAAAATATACACAAAACACAATTTTTATACAAAATTCTTCGGAATTTTTGCAGTAATAAAATTCATTATAACTGCCTTCAAGTACAAAACGCCACCCCATAACAAATTGCTTTAATTATTAACGACGACGTGTTTAAAAAAACGAGGTTATGTCAGTAGAATGAATGAAATTTGACAGTTGTGTCGTCAATGGGTGAACGTACGTACGCAGATTCTAGTTGCAAGGACACAGTTGCGACTCCGCCACGCCTTTCTTTCCTAATCTATTGACACTTTTACCAGCTCCCGGGAACTTGTAATAAGAGGAACCATAGCAACGCCATGTAAACAACAGCATTGCTACACGCTCGGCTATTCTCAGCATTTTCGGACTCATGTTTATTTGAATTGTTCATAGAAATTACCCTGTGAAATATTTCCCTGACGTCATGAATCACCCTGTACTGTGATTAAACTATGATAAAAACACCAGTACCGTCGCGAAGTTACGTACCTGTCCTTTCAGAAGATGTGCATAAATCATCGATTTTTCTATACAGTGTTTGATGAGTGGAAAACGTTGCACCATCATGGTGGCAAAAACACGAGTGGAAAACGCGATTTTGTTTACAGTGGGCACTCAGTGCAAAAAAGTACTACGAGTGGAAACGCTATTAGAAAAAATATTCAAAAACAATCACGAGCGTGTAAATTACTGAAATAATTACATACAGACATTTATGCATCTGTGGGTTCTTTGCTCTTAGAGTACTATAGACAATACCGCTGCATAATTTAATCATTTAAATCCCTGTGCTACTTTCTTGTACCATACTGAAAGGGTTAAGCATAAAAGACAATATAAAATCACAAATGTAATTCCCCGTTATGTATTAAGATAATGGTATCTATATCTACAAAAGCCCTGGAGGATCACACGAGATTTTTATTTATCACGGAAATAAATTAACTGGAACGTGATAATAGGCACCGACGTCATAGGTGCTCTGGTACTAGAGCAGCCATGTGATTAAGATAGTGACATTTATAGAAGTACAGAAAGGATCACACAATATTTTTTTTATTTATCTCGACTATAACCATGTTCGCGATGTAAAGATTCATGATCTTCAAAATGACGGCGCGCGATCTGATTGGTAGATCGGTACACACACCACTTAAGTAACAATTTGCTGACTCACTTTAAATATATTTAAACATTTTCCGATCCCCAATTTAATATTGAAGTCCAAGGTTATTACAGTACAGGTTGCCTCGTTCCATCTGACCAATCAGCGTAAGCGCGGGAATGACGTCAGCTAGAATTTAGTTTAAATCAAGTACAAAAATTGTTGAAGATTATGCTTATTTATATTAGGTGCTTCGTGCAGATTTTTTCTTAAAATTGGCAGGAGACAATAAATAGAAGAATAGATGTTAAAAAATAGGATAATTTTTATTTTTATTACAAAATTTAGGTTTTAATATCTATAATATAAACAAACAAAAAATTAAATAATGTTCAAGAAATGGTAGATCTTGTTAATTACCTATTTTTTTAAATTTAAGAAATGAATAGAATTAACTAACAAATTGATAAATTAATTATTTTATCTTTTATATTCATAAAATATTAAAAATAACCACAAAACACCATAACATTTAACAACTATCGCAAAATTGACAACTTATCATATTTTTTTCACTAACAAAAGAATCATGTTTCTATTAGGTATTGAAAAAACATATCATGGTTACTGTGATTTTTATTTCCAAAAATTAGCAGCGTCCATGGTCTGATCTTTTCTATTGAAGTGAGCAAGAATGGTATATTCTGAGTGACGTCATCCCCCCACTACTATCTATCGGAATGAGGCAACCTGTACTCTAATAACCTTGATTGAAGTCAACTTTTCGTGAAAATTTATCAATTGTTTGCGAAATAAAAGGTCGTTAGTTATTGATGAGCACCCATGACAACACCATATGAACGAAAAAAAGTTTTTAAAAAACTATATATTCGAGTTTCAATTAAATAAATAAAAATATTACGTGATCTTCCACACTTCTGTAAACACCATCCTATTAAATTTTTTTTAAATCTATTTATGTTAACCGATCACTGATAACTCAATTTTTTTATAAACATATTAAATTTTTCACTTTTTGACAAATCCAATATGATCAATTTGGCGATAAAAAGGGACTGGAAATGCATTTCTCGCAAAAAGACAATATTGTTAGTATGATTATATTATTTAAAAGTTGTAAACTTACCACTGATACAAATGTAGCAGCGTTTAGCGAGCTTATTGAATTATCCATCAAATTGTCGTTGGTTACTATCATCTGATTGGTCAATTTATTTGCTACTCCGCCAATATTAAAAGTTGGTGATATGGAACCATTGTTATTATTTTGAAGTTCCTCTTCCACTTTGGCTAAAAAAAAGATACTTTGTTTCAAAAAGCTTTTTTGCCATACCCACTACAAAATAGCTACTTTCGATGTATGTATAGCGGCCTTTAATGAGTCATTTAACAGGCAGGTGTGCGAAAAATGTTTTACTTACCGCAGGCAAGTAAACAGTTGCCATAGCAACTTCTGTTTATTCACTCTATGCGCCTGCCATTACTTACTCACGAAATTGTATTTTAAAGACCACCAACAGCTAAGGTTATTTGGGACTTACTCACGACCTTCACGGCATACTGTTAAAGTAAAAATGGCGACGCAATTGAACTGTCAAAATTTTTTGAAAATGAAGTGAAAGGTATTTTGTAGTGGGCAAAGCAAAAAATACCATATATATCTCGTGCGTAATGGTATTATGGCTCGTGTTACTATTAAAACTCGCTATCGCTCGTTTTTACATACTGTCATCACTCGTCGTAATATAGTACATTCATCTATACGTATACAATCTACTATTTCATAGAACAGTACCAACAATATTATATATAATAGATGTTTGTTGGCAAGTTCTGAACTGCTAAAACGCGTGTTGGCAATACAGAACTCTTCAGACACAATACAATTGCTTGTTTATTGGTAAAATTTTCGGATTCTTCGGACTGTTTGAACTTACAGTCCGAAGAATCCGAGAATTTTACCAACAAGCAGTTGTGTTTGAAGAGTTCGGCTTTGCCGACAAGCGCTTTACCAGTTCAAAACTGGTTCAGAACTCGCCAACGAACACAGCTAATCACGACACAAGGGGTGTGTTTGTTGATACAGTTCTGACGGTTCTGAACTGGTTGAAGAAAAAAATGCACATAGATTTGACAAAAATAAGCTTAACCAAACAATTAGTAGAATTTCAATACCTTTTAGTATATTGCATTTCAGTGGAATTGATTTTGTACCAGTGCTTTGATATTTCGTCTGATTATTCTGTATCATCTCCGGCGCTAAGGATTTTTTCATGTCAATTGTATGATCTGCTGGAAAAGATCAGTTTTTTTACTCAAAATAATTTTAGTAACCAAAAATACATATAGTCCGACTTCACGAGTTATTTCGTTCTCAGTGGGGAGCTCATAAAGCTAACATTCATGGAAATAGCAGAAGCATCCTGAAGTTTTACATGCGATACCCGTACCGAGTGCTTTACCACATGGCCCCCATGGGCGAGGGGCAAGAAATAACGTCTTGCCATCGCGTCTGACCACCGTCAGGCTACCAGTTCCCTTATGGTGCGAGCCATTTGGACTACTGGTTGAGTCGAGACATGTATAAATCTCTACTGGACTATGTGAGGCCAGTATCCGAGCAGAAGGGAGTGCTGCTCACCCACCGAAGCTCGAAGAACTTCTACCCTGCGATGTAAGGTTTAACCACTGCCAAACTGTTGGCATAATTTGTAAGGCAGTTTTTCCAGGGAGACAAAACGAAAATCTTACATCGCTGGGAAGGCATATCATGTAAGTTTGGGAGTCACTAATTTAAATGGCAAAATGTTATTAGAAAACAGCTTACTTTCAGTTTTGTTCAGAGATATCGTGTTTGCATTTTGTTCATCAAAAACATTATTGGTGAGTGTCTCCTTTGCTAAGCTCTTGATCAGAGTATCCAGCTGCGAATCTGCATTCGATGGGGTGGGACTGACACTGAGTAACGGGTTGGTTAAATTCTTTTGTCTCTGCAATGATCCACTATGCTTGCTTGCAACCGATAAAGTAGGACTAAAACATCAAAAATAAATTTAACAATAATACTTCAAAATAAAATCAAACACATATGCTGGGTTTATCGTACAATTTTATTATTTAATCACGCTGTTAAATGACAGTTGCTATGGTAACGATCAACAATTTGCCAAAATAAAAACGCAGCAACCATAGATAAGGCAGCAACCAATGAACACGTAGCAATCAAAATTAACAGCGTGATTAAAAAAACAACCTGCTAAAATTGTACGTTAAACGCAGCAATAGAGTTTTTATTTAAAACACTTCTAGTTTTGTCTGTAATGACATCTGCAGTTTCTTCTAAATATAACTAAGTAATTGCAATTTTTTATTGTAAACTAGGTTATGTCGGGTTTATCGTACATTTTAGTCACGCTGTTTTTTTTATCACACTGTTAAATTTTGATTGCTACGTGTCATTGGTTGCCGCGTTTTCATTTTGGCAAATTATTGATTGTTGCCATAGCAACCGTCATTTAACAGTGTGATTAAAAAAACAGCGTGATAAATGATAAGGTACGCTAAGCCCGACATAAACCTGAGAATTAACTCGCTCCTAGGAACGTAAATTTTGTGTGCATAAATACCCATCGACCATTTTAAATATGTGAATATCGGTGCACAACATTCACATTTTTTCCCGCAAACGTGAATTTCTAAATTACGAAATTCTTTACCTGTAGGCAGAACAGCAACCAACAGATGCTTTTCCAAAAGAACTTTGATTGTCGGTAAAGCGATTCAGATTTTGATTTTCTGCTTCAGGAACTGGAGTTAGCGTTTTCATTATTACGTCTGCAGATATAACCGATTCCGATCGCACAGTATTGTCTGATTTATCCGAATTCGACGTTACATCGGAACGTGCCGATTCATTTCGGGCAGCTCTAAAAGGCAACGTTTATGTTTATGGAATTCATATATTAAAAAAAAAACAAAATAAATTGTAGTTCTAAAAGTCAAAATCAAAAAATGGTTACTCAGAAGGAGACCTGGACTAGACCGTCAGGATACCAGACAAATGTCACGTGACCAGGGGGCAGATCTACATAGGGACTAATAGGACTCAAGCCCTGGTCCCCCAAGTGTCAAGAGCTCACATAAATTGAATTATTATTATAAATTTTTAATACTTTTTCATTAACAATGAGCACTTATCGTATGTGGCCCCATTAAACTTTAATAAGCCCTAGGCCCGAAAAACTTAGATTCGGCCCCACGGTGACCTGGTGTCATACAAAGCCGAGGAACCGCCAAAAAATAAGGATCTTTTATTCTGTCATAAAAAAATTGGACTGGGTCAAAGAAGTTTCCCAGTAGCAAAATAGTTAAGCCCTAGGCCCGAAAAACTTAGATTCGGCCCTATGGTAACCGGGTGTTATACAAAGCTGAGGAACCGCCAAAAAATAAGGATTTTTTTGTTCTAATTGTCATAAAAAAATTGGACTGGGTCAAAGAAGTTTCCCGGTAGCAAAATGGTTAAGCCCTAGGCCCAAAAAACTTAGATTCGGCCCTACGGTGACCGAGTGTCATACAAAGCCGAGGAACCGCCAAAAAATAAGGATTTTTTTGTTCTAATTGTCATAGAAAAATTGGACTGGGTCAAAGTTTCCCGGTAGCAAAATGGTTGCCCAGAAGTATAAAATAATCGGGTCTATAATTTTTGCAAATAAATGTGTGGCACTCAATATAATTAACAGTACACTACAAAAAATAATGGTCGAGCGTGTAGCAGTGCTGTTGTTTACATGGCGTTGCTACGGTTCCTCTATTACAAGCCCCCAGTTCCCGGGTTCTAGCCCGAGAGCTGGTAAAAGTGTCAATTGGATTTTCAATTTATTATTAAAAAAAAAAATAATAATGAATTGAAAATATGAATTAGTGCTAGGCCCAAAAAACCTTAGCTGTTGGTGGTCTTTAGAACACAATTTTTTTTTAACAAAAAATAAAAACAACACTTACTTTTGTCTTTCGCGTAATACGTGACTTTGCCTACGAGCATATCTTTGACTCGGACGTCGCTCAAATTGTACAGTTCTCCGTGCCCGCTGCCTCTGTATTGTCTGGTACTCTGTCCGCCCTGCGAAATTTATTACCAGTTTTAATAACAATTTAATGCAAATTACGAAACTATTGAGCTATTTTATAAATTAAAATAATCAAATGCGTTTTATTTCATTTCACAAAAAATTTTACACATTTCTCAGATTTTTTATTATAATTTATTTCAAAGTTTTTAAGTAATATTCTAGATACATTATTTTTTATTAAAATCGACCTGTAATTTGCTATTTCTGTAAAAAAAAAAACAAGTTATGTGAGATACACAGCTTTTGGGCTATTTTAAAAATGTCTGGTCACTTCTCAGGCACTGCCTGGACATTTTTCTTGACAATACTAGTTTTTAATAAATATAACAAAAATGAAAATCATAGATTATATAGAAAATTGCCAAGTTACCTGAGTATCTAAAACGCGAACCCATTCGGAAAAAGTTCTGCCTAGCAGACGGACCTTTAACCGGAGCTCTTAATCTAAAAAACGCATGATGTTCCACAGCGCACTTCCACAAATGTTTACAGGCCTTTTCATTGTGCAATCGAAAAACAAATGTATGTTCCTGTTCTCTGCCTTGATCGTCATCTTCAACAACTACAAGCGTTAGTTTTTTCTTTTTAAAATCCAACTTTCCGATTTTCGGCCAAAAGAATAAACCGATTTTTTGAGCGCCTTCAAACACCAGGATGCCCGTAGGAGTTAAACCAAGATGATACTCCATTCCGTCTTTCCCTAACACTGTATGCATGTCGACTCCGTACATTTCTAACCATTTAACTTTATTTAAATAGCTTGTTTCAGCTTGAGCCGGTGTTAAGCCTCGACATTTTTTAAATTCTTCTAATATTGCAATTTCTAACTCTTCTGACTGATTCGGCACAAAGTGAAATTCCGATACTGTAGCAGGTGTATGAACGGTTTCATCAAAATCTCCTAGTTCAGCTACAAATATATTTATACAATTCTTTTACATTATGACGTTTAAAATCTCATTCAACAAAGTACTGATATTATAGTGACAGCATTGGTAATAGCCCGGGAGTTTGCGTTACATTTTAGGTAGTGTTTTTACACCAACCGAGTGTTATCTTTTTCGATAAATCTGGTATGACTAATAAGTAAACCAAGCGTCAGCTGACGCACCCGCGGTGGGTATGGGCGTGAGAGGCTGCGAAAGTGGTAAAAAAAAATTTTAAGTAATAGTACGCCGGCTGAAACTTTTTTTATAAATAGTTGACATCATAGTGAGTTGAAAAAAAAATCGTCAGCCGCATCGTGAAACGGGGATTGTGCGTCAGCTGGTCGCATGAACTTGTAAAAAAACACGTAAAATATTGCGCATTTCACTTTTTTGCACTGACAGCAGCTGAGACAATTACGTTACCCAGGATTATGATCATATCGCTATCATAATCCTAGGTAACGTAATTGTCTCAGCTGCTGTCAGTGCAAAAAAGTGAAATGCGCAATATTTTACGTGTTTTTTTACAAGTTCATGCGACCAGCTGACGCACAATCCCCGTTTCACGATGCGGCTGACGATTATATTTCAACTCACAATGATGTCAACTATTTATAAAAATAAGTTTCAGCCGGCATACTATTACTTAAAAATTTTTTTTTACCACTTTCGCAGCCTCCCACACCCAGACCCACCGTTACTTGAGCAGCTGACAGTCGGTTCACTGATCAGTTCTACGAGATCAACTATCGATATCAAAATCAGCCGGCTTACTATGACTTTTTCATTTGCAACGCTGCCTCCCGGACTATAAGTTTATCTATTACTTAATATTTTTTTTTCTTCAATATTTCTATAAATAGTTTCAACTTAAAATCTTTATATATTTTAATATAAAATCTATCTCTTTAAAATAATAATGACAGATAACTATTTAATATTTATGAAGAAGAAAAAGCGAAATCAAACAAAGTTAATTCAAATTAAACATTATGCAATATTATAAACACGCTATTTTCTACCGTTACGGATATGCTAATTATACGAAATTAAAAAGTTAAATAAGGTTGTAATTTGCATTATAAAATACATTATATTATGAACAGATTATAAATACACATAACACTTAAAATAATATTTGTATTACAAATCAAGGATGAACCAAGAGATCAACTACAGCTACAAATCCTTCTCAACGTTCTTATTCTGACAATTGTATATTATAGACGCTCGACAGCCAAGGTCTTTAGCGTATTCCAACTGTAGTTAACTAAATTAATTAACTTAAGCCTGAAATATTTACCCTAAAGGCCGGTTCTCACGGGGCGATTTTAGTTGATCAACTTTAGTTGATCAACTAAAATTGAACTTAAATTGAACAACTTTTCGTTCCCACGTTTCAATGAAAATTGATTGACTGTTTCAACTTCAAAATGGCGCCAAATGCAGTTTTCCATGCAGGTCTAGGAATAATAGCCACTTTAAGAGACGAACTAAAAAAAAATTTAATGAAAATGACGAAACAACGCAAAAAACGTCGTTTTTGGGTTAGACGGTGGATTTCGAGAAGATATCAAATTTTATTTTATTTTTAATGTCCGCTATAGACAGGTCTTCTAACCTCATTTCACTCTTTATAATATATATATATATATTAATGTTAATTTTTCTGACCACTTCATTATTATAAATAATAATATAACACTTCGGAACACCAGACATTGACAGTAGTCATATTGACAGACGAATGAACTGAAGTTGACCGACAATACAATAGTTCGCAGTTCACACGCTTCAATAATGTTTCAAATAGCAGTTTCAACTAGTTTGAAGTTGAATATGACTCATACTTGAACGATAAAGTTAGACTCAGTCCAACTTTTGTGGAACCGACTAAAATTGATCAACAAAAGTTGAAATATAGGTTCTCACGCTCATTTTCATTCGATTTTAGTTGATCAACTAAAGTTGATCAATTAAAATCGCCCCGTGAGAACCGGCCTTAACATGATTACAAAAAATTAGTTTCAGATGAGTTTGATTCTTACTACCTCCTCAAAAAAAGTAAATTATAAAAAAATAAAAAAGGGGAGATTTCTGCCCGTTTGAGGAGGTAGAAAGAGTCAAACTCATCTGAAACTAATTTGTTGTAATCAGCATCCTCGAAAACGAGGGGGGGAGGGGGCGTTCAAACTCTGAAGATAGACGAAACCACTTTTCTATATTCCTTGGGAGGGTAGAATCGACCAACAAGGGTAGTCACGGTCAAATCCCTGCCATAATTCTTCTTCCTTTGTTATATCCCGGTCGAACCATCAACAATTTCCATCAGAAACCATGCTATCGCGCGTCTGTGCGCGAAAACCGAAAAAAGGGGTGGTATTTAGCCGTTTGAGGGGGAGCACGCATAAAACTTTTTTAAATATGATATTCGACCTCGAAAACGGGAGGGGGGAGAATTAATCTTGCAGCTGCACGAATTATTTGCGTTTTTGGGCCAAAATTCCGACTTATTGACTCCACTACTTATGTATGTATAGAGCAAGGGTTCTCAAACTTTTTGAATGTTGTACCACTTAAATAAACTGTTAAAGATTCATGTACCACCCAGTGAGCGCAAACTTCCTTCTTTCAAGTGCGCCGCAGGCGACTTTTTTTATATGGAGCCTCTAAGAAAATGGTTTTTTAGAGGTACTACGTAAGGTTAGAGGTATAGGTGAAATAAATTAATAAAAAAAATATAATATTAAACACGTCTTTGGTTACATCTCTGTGTACCACCTGGAACAACGTAATGTACCAGTGGCACATGTACCACAGATTGAGAATCTCAGGTATAGAGTATAGACCTTTTCATTATCAATTTTTTTTCTGCGCATGTGTCTAACTCCGCCGTGTTTTTCAGAGACTTGTCATATTGACAGCTGATGGCAAGTGATTGATTTTGAAAAAAGTAAATAATAATTAAATAAGAAATATTATTGAAAGAAGTGGTACAACACCCTAGAAAAATATTTGAGTACTTTTGAAGATAAACTTTTTACGGTTAAACAATTTATGACAGGTAGAATTCTAACATTTCAACCAATTTTCGTTTACTTCCACCAGTTTTCCGGCCGTGGCACTTCAACCACCGTCCCAATTTAGCACAAGTGTGTTCTTCCACTGTTTTGTGCACTAATTAAGCACCGACAGTAACATTTTCATCTAAATTAACGTTGAAAAACGTTTCTGGCCTAGTCATTGCGTCAAAAAGTGTACGAAACTTCTGAAAGTGACGGCGCTTGCGCGTAACTAGTCGTGAAAAGGTCTAAACATAAGAAATTTTATTTTCCTTTCATAGGGAACCTCGGATATAGTGAACCAATTTTTAGACATTTTTCAAGTTCACTATATCCGGACTCCACTGTATTAATAGTAATCTGGGACCATAAATTAGCCTCGAAATGAATGTTTCCGAAATTTTAGTCAACTCGGGTTTTGCGATGTCCAGAGTCGACAAGACAAAAGTCTAAACCATAGGTTCCCAAAGTTTTTTTCTCATAGACCACTTTAAAAATTTTGTTGGTTCCGGTGGACCCCCTGCAGCTACATTTCTACCATATTCCCAAAACTCGACAAAAAATGTGAAGATTAGATCTAACTATGGACCACTATGGACCACTTTGAGAATCAATGGTCTAAACGATTCTGATTCCCTAGCACCTTTCACAAACTCAATAGAAAGTGGATATCTCAGACTTAAGTTGCGTTTGCACTGCTATAGAAGATCCTGGGTTCAAATTCAAATTCATTTATTTGATTTAAAAAATACAAATCATAAAAATACTTACATTGTAACGCAAGAGCAGACAATTCAACTACAGTTTGTTCAGGACATTCTAATTTCCCTTCTAAAATGTCTTGTTTCAATTGTAAAAAGAACTGGTATCTTGTAAGTTCTTCACGCAAACTATTTGGCTCCGATGAATAAAACTTTACCTTCAATCGTAAAGTGTAAGGAGGGCCAACTGTGGATTTAATAAGCATCAAGTTTGAATTAGTAATAGGTAAGATTGTCCGAAATCAGATCTGAACACAGCAAATTAATGAGTGCAACAAAGAGGTCATATTTTCCAGTATATTTATGTTTTAGATATTTACATGGATACTTTAATGTATTCTATCCTTGTCGCGCTAATCATTTTGTTTATATCTTCCTTGTTGTCCTCATTAATTTGCTATGTTCAGATTTGATTTCGGACAATCTGTATATATGGATAGCTGCTGTCACTCCCCACTTCTGCCTAGTCATTTAGAACTAAACGTCCAACATCTTGGAATCATTTCCCGCGAATGCGCCGTAGATGTGTGCGCACCGAACATCATTTTTATACGGCGCCGACGAATTATTTTTTACCCGTAAACAAAACGCGCACGTATGCGCAATGCGCATGCTTTGGAAAACGAACATACAAGATGTCGGACTTTCTATCTATGTATCTATAGATACATATTTTTGATATAGTTGGATGTTTTCAATGATCGGAATGTTGTCATTCCGAATATTTGTATAATAGAAACAGTCATCCCATTACTTATGGCCGGTTTATCACACATTTTAATCACAATGTTAAATTTCGACAGCTCGTGTTCATTGGTTGCTGGGTTAACCCGTGATTTAAGGTAGTTGTCGTGCTACAATAACATCCAAAAGTTTCGTTCATAATACGTTGTAAAACAATAAATAAGTATAGTGTTAAATGTAAAAAAATTTTGTTAGAGATTGTACCTTAACTGTTGTTCACATAGTAACACATATTTCACTTAGTTTGTTCGCTTGGATTATATAAAAATGTCAATCTTTTCTCATAAATTGTTGAACTTTGCGTTATTATATCTCAACAAAAAAAGGTAAATAATTTTTGGATTTTCTTTTTTAAACTCAGAACAAAAACATCAATGAACAGTTAGTTTTTTGAAAATATCTGACTGTTACTTTTTTTTTTTAAATTAAAAAACTTGTCAAAAACACAACCTTTCCTATGCTCTCCGTGTTAATTATCCGAACTTTAATTAAGTTTATCTCGAGTTAGAGATGGTCAATCAACTTCAAATTTTAATGATATTTGTATTATAGTATCCTTCATGAGTATACGAAAATTTAGAATTTTCTGACACTATGACCATAACACGACACCTACCTTAACAGTGTAATTAAAAAAACATCGTGATTAAAATGTACGATAAAGTGGCCATTAATGTTCAGGAATCAAAATACAATACAAAACTGCGAACAATTTGACATAAGCAACCTCATGACCACAGAATTATTATGAAGCGAAGCATTCGATTGTATAATATTATACTTTCTGTTTCCATCATCAGGGGATTATTAATCATCTCCTGATGATGCCAACATTGAATTGTTATATGTTTTGGTGTTTTGTGGTAATTTTTAATGATTTTTGTATTTCTTTTCATTTTATTAAATAAAATAGTAGTATAGATTTCTTACTTTTAACTTGTTTTTTAATCAGTTTTGTTGGATCCAACCAATGCTTGACATGATTGACGTCGGTATACTGAAGGCCAAAATAGTCTTTCTCTATAAGATCTAATGAGTAAAATACTTGCTCGTACAAATCGACTGCCGGGGCTTTTTTCTGTAAAAAATAATTATTTTATTATTTATAAGAATTAAGAACATTTCCTCAATATAACACTATGCACTATTGCTTTGTCTAATTAAAAACGCCTAATTAAAAGTTTATAGCATAATCATTATAACAACAGTGTAAACACTCATTCTTAAAAAGATGTATTTTGTTGTATCTGTATAATTCATTCATAGCGTTAAAAGTTCCCAACATAGTTTTACTAGATGCCCCGTCCGGCTTCGTCCGGGTGCATTCGCTTTGCTCGTTCGCTCGAATGTATAATTAACCCAATTTGCACCCGGGCGAAGCCGGGCCGCGCAGCTAGTATAGATGTACCTTCCTCAAGAAACAAGCTATCGAATGGTAAAAACCGCATTCAAATCCGTTCAGTAGTTCTCGAGATTAAGCGGTACAGACAGACAGATACGTCCTGCCAAGACTTCCTTTTATGCTACGTATAGAATAAATCTGAGAAACATTGAACGATTCATAACGCAATGATTTATTGAAGTTGATTTGCTATTTAAACAGCGTGTGACGTCACTTAGCCGAGCTGACGTCATAAGTGCTTTGGTAAGATCATATATTTTCTGTGAAGAAACCCAAGTTTTGCTAATCACCTTTGATCTCAGCACGGCTACAGTGATTTAATAAGCTATTTCATTTTAGTGATTTTTGTTCTGCATAATAAAAAAATTCTGTGCACGCATTGTCGGCGGAAGAGAGTGTGTGAGGCCTCCCCAGGGCCGGCGTTAGGGGGGGTAAGCGGGGCAGTTACCCCGGGTCCGGGTTCCCGAAGAGGGCCCGCCGCATCGGGGCTTACCTATTATATGTGAGCATCAAAACATTTTCCCAACAAAAAAGACGTTATTTGATTTTTTTGCATTAAAATTTTCTGACTATTTCCAAAAAAAAAAACAAATTTTGGAGTAAAAATTTTTTTGGAGGAGACAGGGGCCTGAGAACGCTTACCCGGGGCCTCCCCAAAGTAGCGTCAAGCCGCCCAAAATTGTAAACTAGCATGTTTAATACTTTCGAGTTTATACTCTACAGGGTGTCCCAAAAAGAATGGGACATAAAGTAACAGCTGATTTCTTACAAAAAAATATTGCGATAGACCCCAACATGTCTATTCCGAAGGTTGATATTAAAAGGGTTACAGGGTGTCAAAGTTTAATTTTTATTTTTATCATTATGACGCGGCATTTTAATAAGAAACACTGAATTTTTAAATAAAACTATCAAAATTACCATGAAAACGCCGCGCCGGCGTTTTCAAAGCCACCTATGTTCATTTTCAAAATTTGCCATTTAAAACCACATTGCATCGATTACTTTAAGTGCAAATATCTTGAAAAAGGTTACTCCTAGCTACTTTTACAAAATATGTGTACCTTTTTTACGTAAAAATGACGGAAAAATCAATTTTTTAATTCAAAAAAATAGTACAAGTGCGTACAAAAAAATTATGACTATTTGAATGAGTGAAAAGGTGTGTAATTGGCGCCCCCTACAAGTAAGAGCCATACCAAGGTCAGATTTGAACTTTTCATGTCAAAAAATCCCCATATACAAAATTTCATTAAAATGCCTAAATTATTTTAAAAGTTATTTAAGAAAATCAAAAATAACAATTAAACTTTGACACCCTGTATCTCTTTTAATATCAACTTTCGGAATAAACAAGTTGGGGTCTATCGCAATATTTTTTTGTAAGGAATCAGCTGTTACTTTATATCCCATTCTTTTTGGGACACCCTGTATACTCTATAGCCTCCCCCAAATTAAAGTCTTTCCGCCGCCAATGTATGCAAGGATCCAATTAAAAAAATGAAATAAAGAAAACCTTTTTTTGTATTTTTTTAATGAAAATTACAGCTGAAAAAAATAAGTGTATCTTTTTATTGTGATTCATGCACTTCTGCACAATCCCGTTATTTTATAAAAACAAGTTATGTATACGAGATAAAAGTAAAAAGAAGTGAAACGATTTATAGCTGACTATTTTATTAAATTTATCAAACAATTAAATGTCATTAACATCCAACAAAACATTTCAAACGCAAAGGTGAATGTGGTTTTGCCAAAAACAAAAGGTGTTAGATTTAAAAGGTTCACCGTTCATGTCGTTGTAACTTAAGCTTGACCTAGATTTAAAAGATGCATACCCTACAGCAACAGTACAGTATTAAATAATACTACACGATATTACTTTTCCTATTGTCATTTTAGAATAAATGAATATAAAAATTCTCACACATTAATTGGTTATTATTTTTCCGAGTTTTATAATTGCATAATTTCATCTAAAAAGTAAAATACATAAAGTATTTTTTTTTATTTATTGTAAATTACAGACGCGTCGACAACTTAGGTCATTAGCGTCTTGATTACATTAAATAACAACTCACTTAAAACTAAATGACATCACAAAACATCCATGAGCGGAGGCGGGATTCGAACCCACGACTGTCTGATCCAGAGGCCGCGACGCTAACCACTGGACCACACTGTCCTCAATACATAAAGTAAACACAGTAAAAAAGTCCAGGAATAAGGATAGATGTCCCGCATTACGATTTTTAGTCCTGTATTGGCAAACAGGATGACTACAATTTTTTTGAAAAATAAAACTCCGTGATTTTGCCAGGTTTTTCAGTACCTACCTACTTAAAATTCAACTTTTCCTTGACATTTTTATTCTCGAAAGTATAATTTTATTTATTTATTGTAGATTATAGACGCGTCGACATCTCAGGTCATTAGTGTCTTTCAACTACACTATATAACAACTAACTTAAAACCAAATAACACCACAAAACATTCATGAGCGCAGGCGGGATTCGAACCCACGGCAGTCCAGTCTAGAGGTTGCGGCACCAAGCATGCTAACCACTAGGCTATACTGCCCTCCGGAAGTATAATTAAATTACATATTATTATTAATTATTATTTTTATCATCAAATTTAAAATCTATTATTCTTACTAAGGTAATAAAATATGATAACATTGTGAGAAAAAAACACAACAACCAGAGATCAGCGCACGGTAAAATAGTTTTCTTGTCCTAGCCCCTATAAAATAGATGCTTTTCATACATGTATACCGGTCGTAAAATGCATTTCAGGCCGGGCGGCAAAGTAACTTTACCGTCCTAAAGAGTAAAGATTTTTTTTCAATTTATTATCTTTAATAATAAATAAATAAAATTCAATAATTTTTATATTTCATATTACTTCAGCTGGAGGCGAACCTACGATCTTGTGAACGGTACACAATACAGATAATGGACACTGCTACTCACATGGCCACGGACGCTGTATGCGTGAACGGCTAAATTCATTATTAAAGTCAAGTTTGTTACACAAGTGAAATGTCAAAAATGTTGAAAATATTGGAAATGAAGACCAAAGTCGCTATTTTATTGGGTGTAGGACAAAAAATACAGTGTGTATCTAGGCCACAATATTATTTTGACTCGTGTGACTGACTCGCTAACGCTCGTTTAATATATTGTCACACTCCATCGAAAATACATGCCATTACGCACTAGTTAGACAATCTACTAATTATTTCTATATTCGTGATTATGAATATTCCCTGACATTTCCAAGATTTCCCTCCTTGATTTTTCCAGGTTTGTGATCACCCTAACATCGGAAAATAATTCACATTTATCATTTTGTCCATAATTTAATAGCGCGTCTATAATCCGCAATCAATCAGCGAGTCAACGAACTTATTACGTAACAAAGCATTTGTATAATTTTGTATATAGGTATACCGCATATTAAAACTATTCTAATTATATAAAAGACACGCAAAAAAATCTATTCTTTTCAATGAACTGGAGATAAGGAAATAAAAATTACAACATTTTTTATTTATTATTACATTATACCAAGTATTCTAATACTTCCTAATTCCTATCTAGATATTTACCTACATAATATTATTTACAATTTTAGTGATTCAATTTACATTTTTTGCTTGTTTTAACATTGGAAATGTTTATGTTCGTATATGGGGGCAGAGTTACGAGTTTTCGTTCAAGGCCAAAAGACAACGGTGTCGCGATCAAGTGAGGAGCAATCATGCAAAATTGAACAAGTGCAATTTTTTCGAAATGTGTTTTATATCATGTCTAGTTAATTGAGAGGTATTTGCGACGATCTGCGGTGTTATTTTTGAGCAAATGTTAATAAATACTGTAGAAAAATCCATTTAAAAGTTAAGTAATCAAGCAAAAGTGAACGCGTATATAACAGAAGAATAATAGGGTTATTCCTGACAAAACTAAACAGTGCATTGATAAATATTGTGTGTATAATAAATAGTTAATTATGTTTCATATATGCTGTTATCATTTCCAATGTCCTCGATGGTTGCAAGGATTGCGAAATCTGTGAATTTATTTATTTACTTAAGATCAGCAATACCGCTTCAAGGACTAATTCTCGGCCTAGTGTAATTCCAAATTTTCAATTTATTGTTGAAAATAAGGGTCAACCGAATGAAACCGTCCCGCATTTTTATAGCATACCAAACCTAGAATTTTATAAAAGTTATACGCTTGCCGAGCTCTTATTTTGTGAGAAAATAAATTTAAGTTGCTAATAGTAATTTATTTTATTGTAAATTATAGACGCGTCGACAACTTAAGTCATTAGCGTCTTGATTACATTCCATGACAACTCGCTTAAAACTAAATGACATCACAAAACATCCATGAGCGGAGGCGGGATTCGAGGCCACGACAGTCTGATCCAGAGGTCGCGACGCTAACCACTGGACTACACTGTCCTCCTAATAGCAATAGCGCACTTATCAAAACACGCGTTTATTGGTTCATGTTTTACAGCGATGTTGTCACTATAACAAATGTCAAAACTCAAAAGTTTCTGTTTGAAATAAACATGTAATTTTAATCTCACATAAAATTGTGATTTTCTCATGTACTTATGTTAAACTGAATAACAAGTAAGAAAGACTGGGTTATATCAGAAATGTGAATTTTAATTTAGTGGGACGGGCCCATTGCAAAACACAGTAAATACAATAGTATTTATCATTATCCAAATGGCATAAACATAAACATTAGTCATCTGATTATTTAATAATTTACTGGTGAAATTTTTCATTGATAGCTAGTATTTACCCAGTAAAATAAATTTCATAAATTAGTTTGCATTTCAATTAATACTTAATAGCCAAACTGTTTTTTCATTCAATTCATAGTAGGTACTGAATCTTAAGATACTATTTTACGATTACAGATTTTATGTTAAATTCCCAGCTGATTTCTACACATCTACGCTTTTAACTATTTGTAAATAACTCCATCAAAATGAATAAAGAAATTTTAAAATTCATTCATAAACTACATTATATTTTCTGTAATTTAAATACCTACTTATGTGATTTATGGTTCATTGTTAATCGTATTCACAAGTTAGAATATAAAAATAAAAACTTAAGTATTAGTGCGTATCTCCGCACAAAAAATATAATGATACATAAAAATAATAAGTACTCAAGTTTAAATGTTCTCCATGAGAAATGACATCAGTATTTTAAATTCATCTCAGGTTACACTAATTATTACTATCTCATTCCATTTAAATTTGGAACACTAGTTTACCTCCTTTTTTCAGTGATAAAATGATAAAAAATAAATAAATTTGTACATATTATTAGAATCAGAAATTAACTGAATAAAACTGACGGTAGTAAATTCTTCCCCATGTACATAACATATTATGTACTTACTGAAATTGAATTATGGGGTCATTCCACATTTTTTTGTCGGAATCTAGATTACAAATAGATTATGAAAAAATTTGAGAATTTTTTGGAAAACTTTTCTATAATAAAAAAATTCCCAAAGGTGTTTATTTTGCAATGGAATTTTAAACATAGAATTATGCCGCTACCAAAATGACGTAGATACTATTCAGTCTGTGATTGGCTGACTAGATCTACTGTGTCAAGTCCACCGATCTGTCAAAATGAAAGCGAACCACGATGAAGATAATTATACATCTCTTTCTATACATAAAGAAGTGTGACATGTCTTTTACGTCATCATATGGCTCAGCGTTAAAAATATATTATAGATAATATATTTCTTTAATTCCTAAGAGGAAGGATATAAGAACTTGAAGAACGAAAAAGTTTGTTTACAAATTACATCATTTATGTATGAGGAATAATATGTTCAAAATTATAAAAAAATTTTATACATGGAACCATCGTATTATAAGCTATCATCCGCACAGACGTGTGTTCAGGGCAATTTTTTTTAATGTAGGTATTTGCATAGTAGTTTCTGTAATGATACAATTGGTTTTACCCGTTTGCACCACTCTCATTGCAAATATCTGTTTTATCAGTATCGAACTGATACGTGTTTGTTCTAATAAATATACCTTAAACTTTAGCCTGGAGAAATGCACTGGCATTAAATGCAAAATCGAAAAATGATATAATAACCACAATTCAATATTTCAATTTTTATAGCGAAATTTATTAGTTACAGAAATAGTGCTTGTAAATATCTACTATAGTACTATACCATTAACTATTTGCAATCTTTCAGTAATGCTAAATTTATAAATGACGAGTACACAGCAATAAAAATTGTCAATACAAATATTGCATTACAACTATATATCATTTTCCTTTACTGGTGCGTACCGTATTTGTACCTATATGGATAAATAAATAATACGATAGGTACACCCTGCTTAATTTGCATACACATGACAAATAAGCAATTACCTTTTTAACTGATATTACTTACCGATAACTCCACTGAAAGATCTGTGCCATCGAGTAATATAACCTTACATTGCACAATATTTTTATTGTGAACGTGAGGCTTCCCTTGTGAACCTTGAGCACCGTTTTGAGCAGTATTTCGCCCCTTTCTGCGACTCAAAAATCTCAACATTTTGAAATCACTTTATAACACTTAATATCGATGAAAATGCTTGATGCTAGATTAACTTGGTTTGGCACAGCCTTTTTTTTATAAGTAGACACATATTGCACCTTTTATTTTTACCTAAAATTTTCTGTCGAATAAACCACAACAGCTATCATGCACATTTTAAATGTCAAGTTAAAATATGTAAGCAGTTTATGTAAACTGAAATATATTTTATTTATCTAATTAACCACTATGAAACAAACCGTTACAATGCAAAAAGTTCACTAAAAATAATCCGAGAACACGGTAGTAACAAAAAAATTACAGCACAAATAATGGGTGTACGAAATCAAAATTAACTACGTTTACATTTGATCGTCATAAGAATTTTTCGGCAAAGTCGATTTGATCTTATCTGTTTATAGAGGATGTTTTTGAAACAAACGTCTCCTCGACTTGAGCATCGGACTTGAGTGCGTCCAAAAAACTTGTTACTACATCGACAAGAAAAAGAAATAAAGAATAATAATCTGTCAACTGTCAATGTGTATTTTAAATTTAAGTATTTTGTGGTAAATGCTAAGTTATAAAAGTATTTCGTGTGCATACATTATTTCTACCTAAAACTCTTCAGAAGTGTTAGGTAAGGAAAAAAATGAATTAAAACTTTCTTAATTTTTTTATATCAAAATATAACCTATAATTAAAATATAAAATAATAAAAATAATCTGCAGAAATAACAATTAACAAACGACCAACACTAAAAACGCCTTGTTTTACTGATTATTTTCAGTAAAGAAAAATGGCATCACCAGCAGTAATAAAGAAGTTAGATGAAGTTGTTATAAACAGAATTGCAGCCGGTGAAGTAATTCAACATCCTGCCAATGCTTTGAAAGAAATGATAGAAAACAGGTTTGTAAATATTAAATAATAGATTAACAATGCGTCACTAAAAACAACAATCAAGCTAAGGTCGATTTATCCTATCAGTACAAAGACAGCGAAAGAGGATCGGCCTCGGCACCGCACTATTAAACATTTTTAGTGAACATATTTCATTTTCGAATATTTTATTCTTATCACCAATTGGGGCAGGACATTCTATATTTTCGCAGAGATTGTTTGGACGAGTCATGTTTGTGTTTGCCAAATCCATGAAGGTTCTGGACTGTTTGGAGACATGCCCAAACAATAACAAACAATGAGGGATACACCAAGAGATTTTATTTATACGAATGCCTTTTCAAGAGAGTCCATGATTATTTGAGACTTAATTGTCGAGGAAGCAGACCTAAATGCAGCGGGAAAGAATTTTTCATGTCCCCAAATAATCTATTTATACAGTATTGTTCCTAATGGCCATCCAATAATTGCAGTAGAACCTGGATTAGCCGAGCGCGTCTTATCGGAATTCACGATTTACCGAGGTTACATCTAATTTTTAATCTCCATATTAAACGAACTTTCGCGCGTAAGTACAGATTATTTGAGCAATGCAATAATTGTTTTTGTACGATTAACATAAATATTTTAATGAGTAAATGTTGATTTTGTCATTGAAATATGTAGCACTTTTTAAATTCTTTACAAGTCTGTACTTATTATCTGAGTTTTTCCATTTTTCGAGGTAGGGTCGGTCCACAATAGCTCGTATAATCGAGGTTCTACTGTATTTTTAATTTGTAGGGATAGCATAAATCGATCTTTGTTATATTATTTATATTTTTATAAATTATTTTTCAATTTTTTTTTTCATTTCAGTCTCGATGCAAAATCAAGTGATATAACTGTGACGATAAGATCTGGAGGTTTAAAATTTATGCAGGTAATGAGTTGTTAGTATATAATACACTTATAAGCAAACCCGCGCCCTAGTGCATTTTAATATATTTAGCCCCCAATTTGTATAGTTTCGTACATTGCGACTTCAGACGAGAAAGAGGCGTTTGTTCGCTCGTCGCAACTAGGGAATACAATCCTCCGAGATTTTGAGTAAGTCGAGATATTTTTAATTTTGTGTATTTTTATTGTTTATTTATTTTGTAAAGATCCAAGATAATGGAACTGGCATTCGGAAAGAAGATTTAGAAATAGTGTGTGAGCGTTTCACCACATCAAAACTACAGCAATTTGAAGATTTGACAAATATTTCAACATATGGATTTAGAGGTGAAGCACTGGCCAGTATAAGTCATGTGGCGCATTTAACAATACAAACCAAAACTTTCTGGGATAAATGCGCGTATAAGTAAGTAACATATTATATAAAATTGTAATGAGGCAACTATCTGTTTTTTTTATATTTTCGAGTGTTTTTGGGTCCCGTACCTCAGAATAAAAAAACGGAACCTTTATAGGATCACTTTCTGTTCGTGTGTCTGTCTGTCAAGACCCTTTTTCTCAGGAACGGCTAAAGATATCAAATTAAAATTAATATCAAATACTAAAAGTCAGATCGCATACGGATTACAGTCGAACGCCGATAACTCGAATTCTTGATAACTCGAATAAAATTAGTTGGCAATAGCGTCAAGAGTGAAAATTAATATTATTTGATAAGTCGAAGTCTTGATAACTCGAATTTTTTTTGTGGAAAGTTATGGTTTTATGCCTACTACGCGTGTCCTTGAAGCGATAGTTTGACTTAATTTGTATATTACAGTCGAACTTTGATAACTTGAACCGGGCTTGAGAATAACCGAGCGTGTAGCAGTGCTGTTGTTTACATGGCGTTGCTATGGTTCCTTTATTACAAGCCCCAGTTCCCGGGTTCTAGCCCGAGAGCTGGTAAAAGTATCAATTGGATTTTCAATTTATTGTTAAAAAAAGTAATGAATTGGTGCTAGGCCCAAATAACCTTAGCTGTTGGTGGTCTTTAAAACACAATTAGTTAGATAACTTGAACCATGACTTTCCACACAAAAAATTCGAGTTATCAAGACTTCGACTTATCAAATAATATTAATTTTCACTCTTGACGCTATTGCCAACTAACTTTGTTCGAGCTATCAAGAATTCGAGTTATCGAAGTTCAAGTTATCAAGTTTGACTGTATATTGATGAATAAATAAAAACAAATCTTTAAAATATGCTTATTTCATTAACTTCTAAATGATACGTCCCAATCAGCAGACCTGGCAGATATTGCAAGCAAAATGTTAAATTTGAAACCTACTAAAATTAAAATATTAATAAAAAACTTTGTGTACAAAAGGCAATTCAGTACGAATAAATATCGTGCCTGTCTGTCAGAACTAATGTAGGTTTCATGTACCTATGTATTTTATGTATATATTTTACTTTGCCTATGTATTTATGTATTAATTGGTCAGAAAGGCAGACCAGTTTGTAAAGACTGATATTTGGCACATCACTAATATAAATACTCATCTTAAAAATTGTTAAACTCAAATAAAAGTAAATATATATGTTCTTAAAACAAAATATGTTATTACCAGGGCTTCTTACATAGACAGTAAATTGAAGGAAAAGCCTAAACCATGTGCTGGCAATCAGGGCACACAGATCACAGTTGAAGATTTATTTTATAATATGCCAACTCGTAGAAAGGCTTTAAGAAGTCCCAGTGAAGAATATCAAAGAATTGCTGATGTAGTTGGTAAATATGCAATTCACAATGCCAAAGTCGGATTCAAGTTAAAAAAGTGCGGTGAAAAAAATGATATCCGAACCAATGTTAATTCAACACATATTGACAATATTAGATGTATTTATGGAAGTAGTATTGCCAAGTAAGAATAAAAATGTATTACTTAATTTGCATTGTACATTAGATCTCTGTTATAACAAACTTCAAGGGACTGTCGAAATCGATTCATTAATTATTACATTTTTTAGAGAATTACTTGAAATTAAGGATAAGGATGACGAATTGAAATTTGAGATGAATGGACTTATCACAAATGTCAATTATTCTACGAAGAAAACAATTTTTCTGCTTTTTATTAACCACAGATTAGTAGATTCAACAGGTATTAAATTTTAAAATTAAAAAAATGCATGGAGATGGGCACATAAGAGACGTAATATAGATGGCAGCAGATTTATTAATATAGGCTATAGCCATTAGCCATCTAAAAGTACGTGCAGTACGCAGCTGGGATTCTAGATGGTAGCATGTATGGTAGATGGTGGCTGAAATTATAAGCGCTTATAGGTTTGCACAACGAAGCTTTGATACTAGCATTGATACAAGCTTAAATCGCGTTTGAAATGTCAGACAGCGAGGACGAATATTTGTGTTCTTCTGCTACAAAGTGGTATATTTTAAATATAAATTTGGGTAGGAGCTATCATGTCCACCCTATTAATAGAAAACGATCTAAATATGGCGAATTTCATCATTTATACCAAGAATTAAAATTTTACCCAAACTGGTTTTTTGAATATTTACATATGGAATCTAACACTTTTAAATACGTCTTAGAAAAAAACTCAAAACAAATTAAATAAAAACTGGCAAAATTTCACTTATTAAACTAGTCACACATATTGCGAAACTTGTAACGGCCATTTGACAGTTGTCACACGTTGATTGTAGTAGTCAGCGTGCTGAAAGAATGGTGAGATACATTCTTGAATCTACCAGCTCTTGTAACAGCGCTTATACCTGCTACACTCACTGCTTCGTTGTGTACGCTCGCAAATATAACAATGCATTAATTTAAGCAAGCCCTGCTATGATCTACGCTACCATCTAGAATCCCAGCTGCGTACTGCACGTACCTTTAGTTATCATTGGTTTTCATAGAACAACGCGCGAGATATCAAGTTTTTTCCCTTCTTATAGCATGCAACCACTTCTTTTCAGTTTCGGCTCCTTTGGAAATACGAAACCTCTATGATTTGAAGATTGGTAAACACAGCACGTAGGCATTGTCAATGATTTATTATTTCAAATTAATTTATTCTGTACACACTACTATGAACTGCCAACAGACCGAGGTGGTTAGATAGCTGGCGCCCCTAACAGTCAAGTTTGACAGTGCCCATCTCCATTGGAATTAAAAGTAGTTTGGCATCTTCATTTTGTTATGTATAGGTTCTCTAGCCAGGGGCGTACGCAAGGGGAGGCAGATACCCCCCTGGAATCTGGAATAATGAAATAAAGTGTGAAACTTACTTCATACTAATCCATTTTATTTTCCGTTATTGAACTTTGGCACCTGAAAATTCCCCGAATTGCACTTAGAACGTTTGAACTATCCCGGATAACTGAATTACTCTCAAAACTCTTGCCTCCCCCCCCTTGACAAAATTTTGCACACTCTCCAATTTAGCACTTTATTGTATATGTAGACCCGGTCTTCGTCCATTGGATCTATTTAGTTGAGTCCCATACACTAGTAAAGTTGCCAATAATAATAGCGCACTTAAAATGCATGCTCAACTTGATATAAGTGATGAAATTTTAAAATGGAAGAGATATGTATTCGACGAATTTTTGATATGGCGTATTTTTGAAACCATTCGAGCTATAAACGTGAAACTCGAGAAAAATATATTTAATAAAAAATACATAAATTACCTGAATGAGGATTGGGTCGGTTTTTCGAGATACTATTACTATTTACAATGAGCGAAACGCTCGCGTTCTAAACTTCACTCGGGCGAAGCCTGATAAAACATTCACTGGGGCGCTGGAATGTATGGCAAATAACAATGTGATAGTTGGATACAACCCTGCACTGTGAAATTATTACACAATGTGAATTATTATGCAACTTATTTTTATAGTATAATTTTACTTTCATTTTTGTAAATTAGAACCTTTTGTAAATTCAAGTTAAGAACATCAAATAAAATATTTAAAAAATATAACACAAATATTATATGGTGGCAGCGCAAAGAGTAACGTTTCAAAAAAAAAAAATACATTCATTTAAATTATTTCAAGATGGAGGTTAGAGTTCCAAGCGAAATGGTTTTCCACGGAAATGTATCGGGGAACTGGAAATTATGGTTGCAAAAATTTAATTTGTATATCAAGGCAAGTGGCAAAAGTGCAAAGCCTGATGAAGTAAAAGTTGCCATATTACTGAACTTGATTGGTGAAGAAGGACTAACCATTTATAATACTTTCGAATATGGTGAAAGTGAATCTGAAAATGATTTAGAAACAGTAATCGACAAATTTGAGAAGCATTGCAACCCAATAAAAAATGAAGTATTTGAACACTATCAATTTTTTAAAAGAAATCAGCTACCCAATGAAACGTTTGATCAGTTCTTAACTGAAATAAAGAAATTAGCTAATAATTGCGAATTTGGAAGTCTGAAGGATACATTATTGCGTGACAGAATTGTACTGGGTGTAAGTGATAAACGAGCACAAGAACAATTACTTCGTATTTCTGATTTAAAGTTAGATAAAGCTGTAGAAATTTGCCGCACTATGGAAAGTAGTGGTTTAAATCAAAAGCTGATCAACGCTGAATTATCCAATTCGGAGCAAGTAAACTATGTTAAAAATCAAAAATCTTACAATAGGTTTCTAAGTTCTGATCAACGGAATAATAATCAAGTACGTCAAAGTCAAATGATGCCAAAGAATGATAATCAAACAAGTCAATCACAAAATTTTTGTTGCACGCGTTGTGGATTGAACCATGCAAAAAATCGCTGTTTGGCTATAAACCGTGTTTGCTCTAAATGCCACAGAAGGGGTCACTACAACAAAATGTGCAGAGCGAAACAAGTTCATGATGTTACAGCCGAACCTACTAATTCTAATGGCTACTGTAATAATGAAGATAACCCAAATGTGACACCAAATTACGCGTGGACGGTTACAAGCAATGTAAACAGTATGGAGTGGCTTGAAACGATTTTGTTGAATAGTAACAAAATCACGGTGAAAATGGATACCGGCAGCTCTGTCAATATATTAAATTATGCTGATTTTAAATTAACTGGCGTCAATAGACTCGAGCATAGTAAAATAAATTTAACATCGTATTCGGGTCATCAAATTAAAGTGGCTGGAATTGTTGATTTAAAATGCAAACATAAAAGCAATGAAGCAATTTTGCCTTTTCATGTTCTGGATCCAGCAACAAAGCAAAGTTCTATTCTGGGTCTGAATGGTATTTTTGATCTAAAAATTTTAACAAGACCGACAGAAATTTGTGAAATTTCGTACAAAACCGTTGATGATATTATTAACAATTATGAGCACATATTTAATGGCATTGGCCAGCTAAAGAAAACATGTAAAATAACTTTACAGGATAATGCTGTACCTTATATAAGTGGCGCAAGAAAAATACCATACGCTCTACGTGAGAAAGTAAAAGGTAAACTAGATCAGATGGTTAAAGATGGTTTAATTGAACAAGTAAGTGAACCTACGAACTGGGTTCATCCAATAGTAATTGCACCTAAATCAAATAATGACATAAGAATTTGCATGGATCCGAGGGCATTGAACAAATACATCAAGCGTGAGCACTTTCAAATTCCAACTCAAGAAACTTTATTTTCTGAGCTACATGGGTCTAAATATTTTACACTACTTGATGCCTCGTCTGCTTTCCTACAAATACCTCTGGATGAAAATAGTTCTTCCTTATGTACTATCATAACACCTTTTGGAAGGTATCGTTATAAACGCCTTCCTTACGGGATATCATTAGCGCCGGAGTTTTTTCAAAAAACTGTTACAGAAATTTTGTATGGATTACCTGTTTTGATTTACTTTGATGACATACTTATACATGCGGCTGACATTGAAAGCCATAATAGTATTTTAAAAAGTGTCCTGGAGCGACTGTCTAAAGCTGGTTTCACACTGAATAAAACTAAATCAAAATTTGCACAAAAAGAAATTAGATTTTTAGGTCATGTAATAAATGGTCGAGGAATCGCTGTAGATAAAGAAAAAATAGTTGCAATTGAAAAAATGGCAGCGCCTATTAATGTCAAGGAGCTACAACGTTTTTTGGGCATGATTACATATCTTGCTAAATTTGTACCTAATTTATCATCTGAAACTGCTATTTTACGAAATCTTCTAAGCAATAAAACCGAATGGGTTTGGACTAAAAATGAGCAACAGTGTTTTGAAAATTTAAAAAGACTAGTAACAAGCACACCGGTTTTGTCATACTTCAATCCAATGAAAAAAATTACACTGTCTGTGGACGCGAGTAGCTATGGGATTGGAGCAGTAATTTTACAAGATGGACATCCGTTAGAATATGCATCTGTTTCATTAACACCAAGTCAACAGCGCTGGAATCAAATTGAAAAGGAGTTACTAGCGGCTGTATTTGGATGCGAACGATTTCACTATTATTTGTATTACACGACTTTTATTTTAGAAACCGATCACCGACCGCTTCTGGGTATTGTAAAAAAGTCTCTTGATGATCTATCGCCCAGATTGCAGCGTCTTATGATACGTCTTCTGAGGTATCAACCAGAATTTGTTTATGTTCCGGGTAAAAAACTACAAGTTGCAGATACTCTCAGTCGCAGTCCAAATGATATGAAAATAGATACTACCGATATTGACGAAAATTTAAAGGTTAATTCAGTAATCGTGACTTCTGAAGACAATGAAAAACGTTTATTGGCAGCCATTGACAATGATGAAATTCTAAAGAAAATTAAAATGTATTGTTTAAATGGTTGGCCAGCTCACAAAACTAATATGAATCCGACTTTAAAGAAATTTTGGTCTGTTAAAAATGATATATATGTACATAAAAATGTGCTATTTTATAAAAAACGAATCATTATTCCCGACGCATTGAAAAGCGAGTTTTTAAAATTAATTTACAAAACACATCAAGGAGTTCTCTTCTGCAAAAATCTGGCACGAGAAATTTGTTATTGGCCTGGTATGATGGTTGATCTTGAAAAAACTGTCTTGAATTGCGTAACCTGCCAACTGTATTCAAAATCAAATATAAGCGAACCGCTCACACCGCATAAAGTTCCAGATTTACCATGGTTCAAGGTGGGAATCGACTTCAAATTTCATAATAATACTGATTTTTTAGTTCTAGTGGATTATTTCAGCAAGTTTGTCGTCATAAATAAATTAAATAATAAAACTGCAAGATCCGTAATAGAATGCTTAAAAAATATTTTTGCAAATCATGGCCTTGTGAACGAAATTTTTACCGACAACGGTCCGCCATTCAATTCATCAGAATTTGCCGAATTCGCACAAAAATATAAAATCAAATTAACTACGTCGAGTCCTAGATACCCAAAATCAAACGGCATGGTAGAACGACACATTCAAATTGTAAAAAGTATGCTAAATAAAGCAGACGGCGAAGATTTACTGATTGCCGCGTTAAATTACAACATCACACCCAAACAGAATTTACCAGCTCCGTGTAATCTGTTGATGGGCAGAAAATTACGCACAATTATACCTGTCCCCCAAACATATTTACAACCGAACTATTCCATAAGAGGGGTGAAGCACAAGTTGAAGCAAAATCAGCAAAAACAAAAAGCGTATTTTGATCGTAAATCCAAGAAATTAGACGCATTTCAACCCAATCAGCGTGTAATAGTGCAAGACAAAATACGGTCCTGGAAACCAGGTGTAATAATGAACAAATGTGGACCAAATGACTATTCTGTAAAACTCGACAACGACGCTGTTTACCGCCGCAACCGTCAGCTTATAAAAATGTTGCGTGAACCTAGTCCTGACAATTCTGCAAGAGTTACCGATAACGCAATTCCAAATCCGACTCCGTATAATCTACGAGATCGCAATAAAATCAAGCCACCAGTGAGATATAATTATAATTAATATTTTTGTATGCTACGGTACATTATTGTATTTTGAATTATTTACTTTTCAGTTTATATCAAAATGTTTCTTTATTTTTCTTTTGATTTGTGTATTAATTTCAATTTAAAAAAAAGGGCGTGTGATAGTTGGATACAACCCTGCACTGTGAAATTATTACACAATGTGAATTATTATGCAACTTATTTTTATAGTATAATTTTACTTTCATTTTTGTAAATTAGAACCTTTTGTAAATTCAAGTTAAGAACATCAAATAAAATATTTAAAAAATATAACACAAATATTATAAACAATACCCGCTTTTTTGGGCATTCCCGAAAAAGCGTGAAAATTCTCCGTGTTGAATTCCACACGGGGAATTTTTACGCTTGTTGAGCTCTCAACACACACAACAGGTCCTTCGGCGCTTCCAAACATTAATAATAAATTCTGTTTTATTTATACTTGGGAAAAAATCTCGTAAAACGGGAACTGCCTGTACGCGAAAATTGAAGGTGTCAAGTGTCTTATTTGGTCTTGTTTATAGTTAGGTTATCACTAATTAATTTTCTGAAATATGACTAACAGTGATAACTGGTAATTAGATATAAATGGCGAATGTTTACTGAAACACTACCTACACAATTTTCTGCATCGTAAACAGTACAGTTAGATACGACACATGTGTGGTTATTCATTTGTTTATTTTAGCAATACGGAAAGCTATTGAACTTGTATACGGAACATATTTGCCGAAAAATAGTCATCCGTTTGTGTATCTTAGCATTGAAATCAATCCAAAAAATGTTGATGTAAATGTACATCCTACAAAACACGAAGTTAAATTTCTTTACGAAGAACAGATTATTGATAAAATTAAACAAACGACGGAAAAAGTATTGCTGGGATCGAATGCTTCAAGAGTATTTTATACACAGGTACCTATCATAAAAAAATTACATGCAAGCAGAGCTCAGGAGTATCTTGTATACTTTTTTTTAAAGTATCCGTATCTGAAAATGAAAATACTTCTCAAAAGTATCTGGTAGCTAAGATACTTCTGAAATATGTAAGATACTTTTAAAATTAATTTTAGAAAATAAAATGTCATTCGGTGGCACATACTTTTAAAATACCTTTGATACTTTTGAGAGTATCTGAAATACTTCTTAAGATACTTTCAATGAATGAATGAATTGTAGATTATAGACGCTCGACAACAGAGGTCATTAGCGTCTAAAGATACTTTCAAAGTATAAAGTATCTTTTTATCTTGTGTGGGTTTCTTTGATATACAATTGATTTAATCTTTCCCTCCGGGGAAACATTGGAATGTTTTTTTGGGAATTAGCGCTCACAGGAACCCGAGCTCGTACCAGTCGGTTTGTGTATGCCGACTGGCAGATTTCTAATACACACCTAGACTCTGCTGACCTCAGCTATTGAGCGTTAATAATCTACAAGCTATCTATCGATTTAATCTTTTTTTAGATAGGTACTTTCATACAATCTCTTGAGGAATTGACTGTTTAGCTTGTATCTAGATACTTTTTAAAAGTATTTTGTGCAGCTCTGCATTTAAGTACCATGATGTGTGATTTTATGTTACGTAAATTTAATTTGGCTTACAGGCCTTACTACCCGGAGCTTCAAAAACGGAAGAATCAAGAAACAAAAAAGTAGACAAACAAAATAAAATGGACACTGAAGTAGTTCAAGATAAAAATTTGATACGCACAGATTCGACAGAGCAAAAGTTAGACAAATTTTTCCAGGTCTTCAAAGAACCTGTTAAAACAGTAAAAAAGCAATCACCCAATTTGAAAAAGAAAAAACAAAGGTAAATTAAATCAAATAGTCTTCAGTTGCATACATATTGACTTATGAAATATGATGAAAATCGTTGGAACCGTTTTTAAAAAAATCGGTTTTCTATTTTCGTTCGTCAGTAAGCTACCCTTTCTGCATTTTTCCGATACAAATAAATACTGTAGGATCATTAATGACATTTCGATTTATGAAACATGAATGACGAGTCAAATCATGGGAGTCATTTTCGAGAAAAGTGCATTATTCTATTTTTGTGCCTCTGCACATACAGACGGACGCACATACCCACAGATGGATATTCAAAACTCGTTTTTTTTTCGCTACCATCAAACGTCAAAGTTCGTCAACATTTTTCCCGCCATAACAAGAGTTTCTTCAGGCAGCAGTGGAAAACGTACGGAAGACGGAACTCGGAAATGCAAATGGCGGAGGTTGACCAATCAGATTCTTTCCGTAAAGTTTGAATATTACGGAAAGAATCTGATTGGTCAACCTCCGCCATTTGCATTTCCGAGTTCCGTCTTCCGTGCGTTTTCCGTGTACATGGGACTGCTACCTCACTCCTCACGCAATAGCAAAAATGGAGTCACTATAACGATTCGCTTGGTGACCTCTTGAAACTTGAGATCCCAGTCAAGCTTTATGCTTATTATGTAAAAATTGGAACCCCTTTCACCATTCGCCCAGCGGACCCTTGAGGTTCCAGTTCGCCTGAATAGCATTAATGCCAGCACTTCATTCTCGCCCGAGGCACCTCGTCGAATGTCTCTGGCGAGGCAAGGAATCCCGAGCGCTACCATCTACACTCTCGAATAACGCAAACGTACTGCAAAATGAAAATTTCACATAATCAAAACACGTAGTAATTCAACTGACGCAACAATACTATGCAGAGCTGCAAGATAACGCAAGAGTGTAGATGGGTCGTTTGTATTTGCACCTCGGTACGGCTCGCATCCTTTGACTCGGACTCATAAAACTGACAAAACATGGAGCGCTGCCGAGGCGAGCCGACACGAGCGTGCCTTCCACACTCTCGCGCTCGGGCCTCCTCGTGTTGTCTCGATGAGAGTGAATGTTTGATTTTTGTTTATAGAATTGAAGTGAAACTACACAGTATTAATCAACTATGTGAAGCAATCGAGGATAATTGTAACACTGTATTAAGAACGTTGTTTGCTCAGCACTCATTCGTAGGAATTGTTGATCAATACCAGGCACTGCTTCAGTACAATACAGAACTGTATCTTTGTCAAACAGAGAGACTTGCTGAAGAATTGTTTTATCAATTTCTTATATTTAATTTTCAAAATTTTGATACAATAAAATTGAATCCTCCATTAGCCATATATGATCTAGCTATGATAGGCATGACTCTGCCAAATATTGAATATGATGAAGAAAGGTTTGGTCCAGTGGAAGATCTGGCCAAATTAATGAAATGTTTGTTAGTCGAAAGAAGAGATATGCTTAACACTTATTTTTCAATGGAAATTGATGCAGAAGGAAATCTTATTTCAATTCCTCTATTGTTAGGTGAGTAAGTCTAAATTCAGAGCTAATAATATTATGATATTCAATATTCACTCTTGGAAACCAAATACTTAGTTACCAAGAGTATAACAGGTCCATCACGAATGGAGTCAATGGACTGAGCGTCTTCTCATGAAGGCCCAGGACTGTTCAGGACATTGGGGATGCAAATGGGCCCTTGTAGTGGCGGATTAACTGAGTAGCACAACAAGCACGTGCTTGGGGGGACCTAGTTTCCAGGAGCCCCATCCTACCCAATTTTTATTTTGAGCCAAAACTGTTTAAAGAAACAACATTAAATATTTGTTTTCTAATGAATTCTTAAAGAGAAATCTGAACGATTGATACAGGAAAGCGATAGCATAGCATAGAGAATAATTAGTAGAATTGCTCGTTTGTCAGTACCACTGAAATAAAGTAATGCTGGAAAGCTTACTCCCTAGTCCTTGCTGTGCGTGGAAAACGGATAAAGACAGATATAGTTAATAGGGCCACCTGCCCTTGTTTCACTACAGTCTTAATAAACCGTACGACAAAGGCAGGTGGCCCTATTAACTATGTCTGTCTTTACTCGCTAGCAGCGCGTCAGTTTACGTTCTATTTCTATATTTCAGTGGTTAGTACCTAAATCGCGCAGACGAGCTGCGCAGGTTGTGTTAGCTTGCAGAGCGATCAGGCACGCCCATACTGTTTTCTTATTGATGCTTCCTATACACTAGTCAATGTGGCTGTAGGAGTAGAATGACGAACAAGGCCGCACAGTGCTGTATTGTTTTTTTTAGTTTCATAATAGGTACTCATTGTGTTTATATTGTATCATAATATACACTGTAGCTAAAAATATCAGTGTTATTTTAATAAAACCCACAAAATTCTATCATTTTTGTTCTATTACTCAACGCAACACAATGGTAGCATTTAAAAACATTTTTCTAATACGGTCATGTTACACTACATGCATTGGAAGGAAGAGACGACAGTCGCGTGCTCCAAACACGACTGTGATTGGCTGTCTCAAGGTCAAAGAAATTGTAGTACAAACATCAAAGTGCCGACAGAAGAGCAATTTTACGGTTATATTCTCTATAGTATGGCGATAGATGAAGAAATGATCAATGCGAAAAAAATAAATATGACGCAATTTTTTTTTGAAATTACAAAATCTCTGACACGATTTTTCGACCCTACCACCATACTTTCATTTATTTACTGAATATGGAAGCAGGTAATAAAGTGATCGATGTTATTTCTTGTTTACAGATAATTACATACCAGACATGTGTAATCTACCGATATACCTAACAAAAATTACACTCGATGTAGAATGGGAAACTGAAAAAGAGTGTTTTGAGACATTTTCAAGAGAGACTGCAATATTCTATGCAAAAATTGCAGAGAATAATAAAGAATGGGTTATAGAACACGTTCTTTTTCCTGCTATTAAACAATATTTATTGCCGCCAAAACAGTTTGCACAAAATGGCTATGTACTTCAAGTTGCCAGCTTGCCAAATTTGTATAAAGTTTTTGAGCGATGTTGAATTTTTTCATTATGTTTTGATTATTACAGTATTATTTTCAAATGTTTTTAAAGAGTTCTTTGTAGTTTTATATTAAATAAGAAAAAATATTTTATTTTTATTAAGTTTACTTGTTGAGGTTCTAAGGAAGAACAAATATTGTACGTAAAGTGGACAATAGGGTACATAGAACAGAAATATACGTCAATTTGAATAAAAGTAAAATCTAAAAAATATTGGACAATTCTTTGAAGCATAAGAATTTATTATAAAGTGCGATTAAGTTACTATGCTGTGAGCTGTCGACAAATCGCGCGATCGAACGAGAAATTTCGTGTAGCTGAGTAATCATCAAATCGCGATACAGTTGCTAAATCGTGCGTTTTCGCTACAAAAAGTTAGCATGTGTGCGCCGTAGATATTTAAATAGCGTAGGCCTGCATAACAACTTAATAAATTATTGCGCTTCAATGAATCGTTCAATGTTTCTCTGATTTTGGACTTTTTTTTTCAAATTTGTACAGAACATACTGATTGTCGAAAAGCTAATCTGAACACATAATTATTGAGTGCAACAAAGAGGTCATTTGTTCCGCTTTAATTTATTGGTTTAGTTATTTCCATGGATAATTTGGATGTTTACTAAATTTAGTTTGAAAATTTCATGAAAATTAAGGTAGTTGTCGTGCTACAATAACATCCAAAAGTTTCGTTCATAATACACTGTAAAACAATAAATAAGTATAGTGTTAAATGTAAAAGAATTTTGTTGGAGATTGTACCTAAACTGTTGTTCACATAGTAACCCATATTTCACTTAGTTTGTTAGCTTGGATTATACCGTGCGAGTTTTTTCAAAGCGTACATAGACTGTTTCACAATTTAAAATCGTGGTATAGACATTGTTGGTATCTATCTGGTCTGCCTGGAAACTGCACAATAAATAACGCAGAGACTTGCCGACAACTAGTTCCCCCAGAATACAAATTATTGTACATAAGAACCTTTTCTTCCACTGTGTACATTTTTTTATAGAAAAAATATTAAATAAATCTCTGACTTATAAAAATTTATTATCACAACTCAATAATAATAAATTGTAAATAAAAACATTCGTTTCCATAGTTTCTAACAATATCTATACCACGAATTCAAATTGGGAAACAACCTATGTACGTTTTGAAAAAACTCGCACGGTATAAAAATGTCAATCTTTTCTCATAAATTGTTGAACTTTGCGTTATTATATCTCAACAATAAAAAGGTCAATAATTTTTGGATTTTCTTTTTAAACTCAGAACAAAAACATCAATGAACAGTTAGTTTTTTGAAAATTTCTGACTGTTACTTTTTTTTAAATTAAAAAACTTGTCAAAAACACAACCTTTCCTATGCTCTCCGTGTTAATTATCCAAACTTTAATTAAGTTTATCTCGAGTTAGAGATGGTCAATCAACTTCAAATTTTAATGGTATTTGTATTATAGTATCCTTAATGAGTATACGAAAATTTAGAATTTTCTGACACTATGCCCATAGCACGACAACTACCTTAAGGCCGCCGCTGTGAAAGCATATCAATCGCAAAAATTTGTGTAGCCTCTTTCACAGGAACCCATAACATAATGGATTTTTGAAACCCCAAGCTAATGTTCTTTATGGGCGATATTTGTTATATGTACCAAACAAACCTAAACATACTAGTTAAAAAAAATTGGAGTCAAAAGATAAGCTTTAATGTATTAATTATAAATTATTATAACCATAGGTGGGCACAGTTAATCCAAAAGTTAACTTCGTTAATCGTTAATTCGTTAGATAAAAAGTTAACTTCGATAATAGGTAGAGCGTTAAATTTTCGAAAATTTAACGCAAGTTAAAGTTAACCGTTAAAAGTTAACCATTTAAAACTCATACTGCTTTTGGGCTGAGAGAAATAGCTTACAAAAAAGTTAGGTTACAATTTGTCGTATTCACTGGCAGTGGCACTGACTGAGCAGACTTGCTTACTTACACTCACGCCATGCCTAGCATAAATTATACATATATGCATCACACTCGCACGCGCACTTCGCATATATGATATCGTTCACCATTCGACTTGCCGACAGTCGCCGAACATACGAGCGTGGCATGGCGCGTAATTCAAACAAACAAAATGACGACAGCATGTCAACAAACGACTAATGTAACGGACTAAAGTTAACGGAAGTTAAATTTAACGGAAGTTAACAAGAGCGTTAACATTTTTTGAAGTTAACTTAAAAGTTAATCCGTTCAGCAGATTGTTAACTTCGTTAATTAACGATTAACGGATTAACGAGTTAATGCCCACCTTTGATTATAACGTAACATAATGTTCCTCGAGGGCCATTTTTCTAACTTGCTTTACAATTATTCCACTCACCCAGTTGACTTGCGGTAATGATAACCTATGTTACCTCCTGAAAATATGGGTTGTTCACTAAAAGAATTACGTAAATCAGGTTTTGAAGTAATGTATACAGTCGCGGACTTAAAAAAGTTTACACCTGTATCATCTAGTTACCCGTTTTTTTTTTTAATTTTTGTATATTGTAATTTGGCTTTTGATAGTAATGTATCAATTACTAAGGTTACATCCTAAAAATTCAATAAAAAATTATTATCAAAACACCTCAGTTGTTTATTATACAATCCAAATTACTCAATATTATTCAATTAAAACATAAAAAGATTTGATAATATTTAATACTAGCAAATTCATTCCTCCAATCTTGCAATCATTCTTCTTTTTTGTTCATCATTTTAATAATTTCGAGGCATTTAAACGACAATTATTTCTTTCCATTTTTGACATTTACCTATTAAAAACTAAATTTGTTGCTAAGCTACTGACTTTTTATGAACTTACACTGAAAAACCCAAGTGTAAACTTTATTAAGTCCGCGACTGTACATACACGGTACCTGGTACATACAAGCATCTTCCTTTATTTAACTATAAATAAATCAATATTAAATATATTTTCTTCATTTTATGTATTAAAAAAAAATAATAAAAAAACAATTATTGACACAGAACTTCTACAAACTGCACATAAAATTCATTTTAGTGTTAATGATTAAAATTTTCCTTTTCATAATTGCTAAAATACATGAACAGTTAAAATTTCAAGAAAACATTAATTCTACATTCGCTACTTTCAACACAAAATTGTTTTTGCTAATTGTCACCCATTATAAACATTAAAAATTTGTACTAAGTAATGCTGCTACTAAATTGTTTACAGTATTAATTTCAAATTCCTATTACAAGGCAGTAATGGTATACTATATGCATTTATGATACATTGTTGCACTTAGGAACTACGTATCAACTTAAAAAAAAAACGAGAAAAGGCCGTGTATTTTATACTACACACTGTAGAAGTGAAACTTCTAGTCGCATCAACACACACATCCATACGCTAAAGGCGCAGCGTTTTGAAAAACGTTGAGCCGCATGAATGAGCCATTTTCCGGAGAGTAATTTTTTCAATTATCCACGAGAGGCAGCACTTGTGGTAGGTACAAACATTATTTTTTCCCCATTAGTGTCGTGTCATTTTAGTGGTGTAACTTAATTATTAAATTATTATTATTATGAAATTAATTAAATAATTAAGATATACCACTAAAATGAGACGCACTAATGGAGAATAAATAATGTTTGTACCTACCACAAGTGCTGCCTCTCGTGGATAATTGAACGGAACTACTCTCAGGAAAATGGCTCATTCATTGCATTTTACTGTGCGTAAAGAAGTTTTACTTAAAAAAATAATACGGTTTTAACTTAATAATATAGTTGTAACGAATATTAGGCAGCTTTTCGTTATTCTGTCGATTAAGCAATGTTTTTACCGGCCGAATATCGAATATATTTCCACTATTCAATCGAATCCTGAATAGTGTTATATTATAATTATAATAATAAATTCTTTATTTAGGGAAATGTTTAGCCGTAGTTTTAATCAATATTATCGATTAAATAAAAAAAGTAGCCCAATGCTTTGCTCGTAATTACTTATTCACTATTATACAGGGTGTCCAAGACTTGCGTTGTCGGCCGATATATTGGTTTTGGGTGAAGATAGAAAAGAAGTTTAAATACAAAAGTTGTATAAATTTTAATGATGTATAACCTAAAAATATTTACAATTATACAGCCTGTCCCATTTAAGCGTGGCAGATCCATGTTATGTTTTTTTTTAACCTAGCACCCTGTTTTTATTTGTTTTTTCAATTCTGCACCTAAATATGAATAGAAATTGTAAGGGAAGCCATGCTCAAAAATTCAGTTATTTTTTAGTTATTCAAGTTTTTTAGAAATTTTTGACAAGTGCAGACCTTTACCTAAAATTCGACATAGCCAAAACAAAAATCTTTATCAAACTGAAATTTTGAGGATCACTAGATAATGGAAGGATAAATCAATGTCTGTCCTAAAAAAATGAATTTATTATACAGGGTGTTCAAAATAATGTAATTCTTTTACCTAACTTCAATCACGTGTAACTTTTGATTGTTAAATACAACGAGGTTATTTTTTTGCTGGAATTGTATTCTTTAGGATATTTACTAACATTTTTATTAAGGGTTGTCCAAACCTAAACCTAATATTTTCGTATTAAAATATTAAGTTTAGGTTTGGACAATTTGGACATTTTTTTAGGACAGACATTGATTTATCCGTCCATTATCTAGTGATCCTCAAAATTTTAGTTTGATAAAGATTTCTGTTTTGGCTATGTCGAATTTTAGGTAAAGGTCTGCACTTAGCAAAAATTTCTAAAAAACTTGAATAACTAAAAAATTACTGAATTTTCGAGCATGGCTTCCCTTACAATTTCTATTCATATTTAGGTGCAGAATTGAAAAAACAAATAAAAACAGGGTGCTAGGTCAAAAAAAACATAATCTGCCACGCTTAAATGGGACAGGTTGTATAATTAAAAATATTTTTAGGTTATATACCATTAAAATTTATACAACTTTTGTATTTGAACTTTTTTTCTATCTTCACCCAAAATCAATATATCGGCCGACAACGCAAGTCTTGGACACCCTGTATAGAAGAATTATAAATTAAATTAAAGAAATAATAAGTAGGTAATTTGGGATTTTTTCCCCTACCATTTCTGGACTATCTGATTTAATAAACGCGAGTATCCAGAATTTGAGGCAGAAAATCCTAAATTATTTTTAATGTGTGAAACATAATGTAAAAAATGCGTAGATTTAACATTAGTTACAAGTGAAAAATTGTGCCTAATATTCGCTGAATATTCGATTATTCGACATGTGACCTTGCCGAATATTGGATATGGTGCCGAATACTATTCATTGCAACTCTACTTATATTTATCATGATTTTTGCCTATGTATGTGTATTTAGTAGAGATACATCGGATATAAAATTTTCCAGATACCGGGCAATATTAGTTATCGGATTTTACGGCCTGTTACATTTTGCTGAACATCTAGAATCGAATACAAATAAAATTTAAACATATAAAAAAATACTAATACTGTCAAAAAATACCTACTAATATATAAATTTATGCCACTTTTCACAAGATGCAATTTTTGTTAGCAGTACATTGGAAAAATTACAAAATATTGTATTAAATTATTATATTTTGAGATTTCGAAAATTATCTCAGCTCGATACAGCAATCTGAATAAAAGATGCCGAATATTTTATATTTGCCAGATATCTGGTGCATCTCTAGTAGATGCTAATAGTTTAGTGGCAGAATTGTGTAATATCATCGAGGCTATAATAAATAGTATTATTACCTTAATCACCATAAAAGGCAAAGCTTTTTTATTTGGGAATAAGGTGAAAATTCAAGAAGTTTTCTATTTTTTAACGTGGTGATTGGGGCTTGAAAATCGCTAAGATGCCATTATTAATATGGCGTTAACATGTTTCGTCAAAAATTTTAGAGCCTCTACATTTTATCACCAGATCTCATAGCGGCGTCCTTCAAATCCCAATATGCGTGAACCACATGCACTGACAAGAACAAAACACGTCTTTTATTTATTAAATTTCTAAAACGAACATGTAAAACCTCTTTTATTTTGTTCATAAAAATGAATAGGTACTGTAAAAAGTGCAATTATTTTAATTACACAATATACTGAGAGTAATTCTCTATACGTACAGCCTCTATGCTATACTGCCGTCCTTCTTAAAAAGCAGTATCTCTAAATAAATTGTTAGTTTCGAGTAAATGCGAAATTTTATGGCTTTAATAAACCTAGAAATGAATTAACTACAGTCCACAGTCTACAAATGAGAAAAATTGAGATACTGTCAGGACGGCAATATTATAAAACGCATATAATTTTATATTCTACATGGTTTTCATACAATAATCAGACTGATGATAATTTTTGTTTGTTTTTTCATTTTTGATTAATCGTAATGTGAAATAATAATGTCAATAAATATAATAATCCAATAAAATAATACCAAAAAACCGATTGCATTAAATAATAATAAATATTAACTAAGTTATAATTTACTACTTTTTGTAACATTATTGTTTTTTGCACACAATTATTTTTGGCAAGCAACAGAGAATGATCACAAATAATCACATTAAGCAGCAGGAATTCTCAATCTGCATTTTTTCATCTTTGGTAAATGTGATCACTGATCAGAAATATAAATATTATAATTTTAATACACTTCATACATATTTTGTTTATTTGTAAATAGAATCGCTTATAAAATGGTGGAGACTAGGGTCATCGACGCCCAGAGCAAGATTCTGATTTCGCGCTCTCAAAATTCTTTACTCAATACTATGAATCGCATCGCTGATTTTAAGAATGAATTTTTTTTTTTTTTTATTTAATTAAGACGACTGACTGGATTAATATTACATTTTTCTCTCCACTCGTCTGAGGTGCTGGATGAACCCTCTTTTCTGAACGCTTTCACACAGGGCCGGATTAACCATTAGGCAGAGTAGGCAACTGCCTAGGGGCCCCCGCATCAACTAAAAAGGGGCCCGAGAATTGCATTGCCTAGGGGCCCCGACATGGTTAATCCGGCCCTGCTTTCACATGATAATTTCGTAAGAATCTGACTATCCAGCTAATAAGAAAACAGGTGGGGATATTTCATAAACTTATTATACTCATTTTATTTGTTGACGTTTAAAAGAAATTTGTTTTATGTAGTTTGTATAATATGTTTGTTAATTTTGATTAATAAAAACTTATCTAAATCATCAAAATATTATTTTTCATTTATCGTAATACTTTCACTAAGCTATTACTTTCTTCCCTAAAACTAGCGTCCGACCGAGGTTTCGGTCACTAATTGGACCTTCAGCCAAACATTCAGCTTGGGTCAAAGGTTTTGCTGAAACCAAATGTTGAATTTACAGAATAATCAAGTGAGTATTATTTTATTTAAATCACACACACAGAACTCTGCAAACAAAGAATATTTAAAAAAAAAACAAGAAATGAAAATATTCTTTTAAATTTCAACGCAATTGTTTACAATAATAAGTATTTTCACTCGCTTTTTTAGCATTATACAGCATCTTTGGCTTCGGCCGAAGGTTATGACAAAAGCCGAACAATCGGCTTCGGCTAAAAGCTTACCTTCGGTCGGAAAAGCCTTGGTTAACAAATGAAAATATACTACATAACAAAATTTGATGTGCAAATATTATAAAACAAATGATAACGAAGATAAAATAAGCGACAATCAAGAATGACAAATCTATTTACAATAATAAACTAAAAAAATTGAGAAAACCTGCTTTTAAAATGGAAAATATGGCGTTTCAATATGATGTAGTACAACGTTATTTCATACATTTTTAGTACTTACAATTATATTTCAAAACTCTTTTCCCTTAAATTAACTACCCTATTAAATATGAAAATGTGACAATTATTAGTAACGTACAATTAACTATAAAGTCCCATTTTCAGTGCGACATCACAGCATATGGAAAAACCAGCATATTCACTGGACTGTTAGCTAGGGATACACGATAAATGTATTATATATCGAAACATTTGATGTATCACACAGAAAATATCGATATATTGCATAAAATTTATTATTTTGATAAATAGTGTTAGAAATCAAATTTAAAGAAATAATTATAAACATATTTATTTAAAATTCTCAGTATCAACATTACAAGTTAAAAGCATTCAAAAATCCTTTGTTATAAATCGAAGAGTTTCGTTAGAATATTATTGATTTCGATAATCGATATTTACATATCGACATACACGATATATCGATAGTTTCAATATATCGTGCATCCCTACTGTTGGCACTATGATGTTTGTCAGTCAATTTATAAGACCTTGAACATAGCTGTGTTAAGCGCGCGCTAACCCTGTCCCTAATTTTATTAGTTTGAATAAAAACTGACAGATGTGCCTGCTAAGAACATGGCAGTCGCATGTATGCACGAATTAGGTTTTACACTTTGAATGATTCAGCTGATATATTTTCATTAAGCTGTGACATGAGAAACTCAGAAAAAATAAGAAATTGGTTAAGAAAATGTTGCCAATTAACAAATAAATTTAAAATTGATATTAAATGATATTACTGATATATTTGGTATACTTGTTCTAGAACAATCAGTGTAACCATAATTAATTGCTTACGGAATCTTTATTATAAAAAATGTACCCGACAGATTTATGATATAAATAAACTGATACAATCTGATGCCTTTAGTTGCAGGTTACGATTTACATGTTTTTTTTTAACTCTGAGCAATTTTTGTTTTTCATTTTTTAATCTTTATTCTTTGGTTGAAAAAATTACTTTCGGCAGAACAATACTATTAAAAAAAAAACGATATATAAATATATACATCATAATCTCAGTAAAGTATTTTAGGAAATATTACCTAATTTAAATATTTAGCATGTCTGACAATAATTTACAAAAAACATTTTGTTAATTAATTGTTAATTTTGGTAAGTGCCAAGAGAAGAATCAGTCCTTACTGTATTTTGTTATTTGCAAACGTATTCACTTTTTTAAGGGTTTATAAGTGTATTAATATGTTTACAAATAAAAAAAAGTGTGTGTGTCAGCTCCGACGCACGACTGGAGTTTACTCCTTAAGTACGATTGTCTTTGACTATGCAGTTGGCAAACATACATACTTACATGCGTCAGCTGTCGCGAAGCATACCCTGTACACGTGGTGCGCAAGGTACGTTGCGCAGAAAAACGTAACGTTTTTTAGTTAACGCTTGTATAAATTTTACTCCTCATAAAATTCCCATACAGGGGGGGGGGGCGTTATATGAAAATCGATTCTTAAGGAGTAAACTCCAAAAATATTTTTGGGTTTTAACATTTAAAAAAAATTAGTATTTGGTCCATTTAAGGAATTTGTTACGTTTTTATAATGCGCTGATTGCCTATCCATTTTCGTACAGGCAAAGCTAATGAAAGGCTTGGTATTAGCCCAGATCATTGAGTTAGCGCTGCTTATATGAATTATTTGCCCAGTTCTCAAATTATAATCTAAAAACTATTAAAATTGGACATTTAAATTAATATTAAAAATAATAAATCGGCATTATAAATTGATGTAGAACCAGATAACAGCATCAGAGGCCTTGATAAAAAAAGTTTGAACTTAAAATCATCCGATAAAAGTGAAACTTTTGACTACTTTGCCTATACCATAGGCGATAGTGTCAACCAAACGCGATGTGTAGTTCAGAAATAGTGCGCCAGTTGGTTCTTTTTCAATCTGAATCGATATAGCTACAATTTTAACTTCCCACCTTTACTATGGTAGAAAGCTAAATAGCTTCAGTAATCAGTGCTTCCTGAGATATTAAAAAGAAATAGGTAAAAAAATATAAATGCATTCTAGATGTTAAAATATAAATAAAATCTTAATAATTTTTTTTTCTAAAATGTAGATTTCGAGAAAAATGTTTTCTAAAAAAAAATTGCCTAATCAAGATGCCCATAATTTAAGTGCCCTTTAGTAGATCAACAAACAAATGAGATGGCCATATTGTTTTATTTCCAGTTACGAGCGATTGTAGGAAATATAGGACTGGTTACCATTCCAACTCCACAAGTGAGGAATGGTACCTAAGGGTCAAAATTCACTTTTCGTAATTTGACAATATTTTTTCATTTCGAGGTCACCGGAGTTAAAAAAATATATTTTTGGAAAAAGTCCGTTCGTCTGTGAGCACAGTACAGACCAAACGGCTAAGCGGATGGAAATCAAATGTTGGTAGGATGTTTGACATGTAAAAAGAAAGAGCCCTATTGTTTTTGGGGAAAATCGGTGCATGCGCAGAAGATATATTTACTGTACCGTTGCTTTTTCTATTACAACAGAATACTTTCCACAGCAATTTACTATTCTACTCATTTTAACAAAAAAATTTTAAAAAAGTTTTTTTTAAACTTTGTAGTTTTGTAGATATTTTGAAAATAAAAAGTCAGGTGTTTTTTTGTTTTTAAGTAATTGATCTGCCAGAAAGAAATGAGTTAGCTGACAAGCATGCTTTGAATTGAAATTTTGTTTTTCTTTTCATACCACATGATCAAAATGTTTTGTACTATTTCCTCTTTTAACTTTATAACAAACCAGTTGTATTTAAGAAATCCATAGTAATTCAGAAACCAAGTATTAATTAATCCATGGAGGGGGTGCATTAAGTTGATCGGACATTGAAAGCTAATATACGAAGAGATCCCGCCATTTTAGAGAAGTACAACGAGGCTATGTGAAAACAAACAGCAGAGCGCCGTAAGAAGTCTGAAATTCGTGAAGTCGAAAAGGAAGTTGATCAGACATTTAAAGAAATTTGCTTAGTTTTAATTTAAGAAATAAACAACAGCCAAGTCGTAGAGTTGGAAGGGTCTCGTCGCCCAATTGGCTGGAATTTTTTAACCATAAATACATGTATAATGATATTTAAATATAATATCATTATGTAACCTTAAATTTGTTTATGAACCAAGAAAAATTAAAACTCATTGATACATTATTTAAAATTATTTCGTTTTTCTCAATTCTAATAGCCGGCAAGCATTTTATCAATTCAATGCTCGCACCAAATTATATGCACGTACAATACTTAATTTACTACCCACAAACTTGTGTTTTCATTATTCTGGCCCTGTCTGACCGATTTTATCTATAGGTATTCTATCAACTTATAAAATAGTCTAGATAAGCTATGCGCAATTTTAAGGGCCACAATGAATCGTCAATAAGTGAATTATACAATAAATTAAACTTATTTTACATTGCATTTCTATTTTTTATTCTGTAACCCTCAAATTGTTTTAAATATAATGCTGTGAAAGCCCTCATTATTGACAACTCCTCCTTACGGACACTTAAAATTTCCCAAACCAATGTCCATATGCAAGCACATCCTTCCATCCGGAGATGTCCTCAATATAGGGGTTTCACTGTAAATGTTTTTTTCCTTAGGAAATTATGGGACGCGTATGACTAAATTTAAAGATCGTGAATTTAAAAACGTTGCACACGCCTGACCTAGATTAGTCTAGATTATCCTGAGTTTTGTTCTGTAATATTTTCGATTGAATAAAATTGTTGTTGAATAATATATGTGAGCATTTGTTCATAACGGGCCGTCCCGCCAAATTAAAATTCACATTTTTATATAAGATAACCCAACCGTAAATTTTTATGTAAAAGTAAAATTGCATGTTTATTTCAAACAGTAACTTTTGGCGTCTAACGTGACGCATTCTGACTCCGACAATAGCGGTATTACGTCATAATATCATAGTATAGAGAATAATGTAGTAGGGTTGCTCTTCTGTCAGTACCTAAGTCGCGCAGACGAGGTACGCAAGTTGTGTTAGCTTGCAGAGCGATCAGGCACACCATACTGTTTTCTTATTGGTGCTTCCTACATACTAGTCAGTGTTACTATAGGACGACCAACAAGGCCTCAAAGTACTGTATTGCATCATTTTTGTTCTATTAGCCAACGCAACATAAAACATTTTTCTAATACAGTCATGTTATACTACATGCATTGGAAGGAAGAGACGACAGTTGCGTGCTCCAAACACGACTGTGATTGGCTCAAGGTCAAAGAAATTATACAAACATCAAAATGCCGACAGAAGAGCATTTTTACTATTATTATCTCTATACTATAGTCATATGTTAAAACATGAACCAATGAACGTTGAGAAACGTGCGACTTAGGCATTCGTTTGTTTGGCCTTGTAGGTTATACACACCCACATCAGCATTTTTGCATTATATCACAAAATTGACAGACGTGGTTACGTTAGTTTAAATTCCCAGTTTCCAACCTTGTCACAAAACTATTGGCTATAATCAGAATACATCAAAATTTATATACTCGATTCTACCACAGCATTAAACTGTGAATCTACATAGTGACGTAACAATGCACGAAGCGGCATACAACGCTCTCTGAAGCGTTGAATTTTGTCACGTCACATCGCTTGTGAGAATTGCTCCATTTGAAAACACGTTAATTTTTTAAAGCAGTATTTTGTCGCGTCGTGTATTGTCGTCATGTGAGAATTTGCCTTTAAACATTATAAAACAGTTCCATTGTTTTTAATGTCCAAAGTTTAGAAAACTACGTTCGTCGTTTGTTTTTTAATAAAGCTATATAACAGTGAATGCAGCTATCTTTGCGATAATGGCCTAGTTCTTCCGTTACTTATTACAATATATTGCACAGATTTTAAAATAAATATAACTTATTTTATGTCACATTTTAATAATATTCATATCTATTTAAAGAAAAGATAGCATGGCGTTTTCGAGTTGTTCATTTTCATATGAACGTCACAGTTGAAGTTTGGTCACTCCTATTCTGTAACCATAAGCATATGACTAACTTTATTTAGAAATACCTTTTAAAATCGGAAATTAGTATAGTAATCCAGCCGATAGAGAGCACTACCTATGAGACTCGACATACTGTACCTCTCTTTTAAGTGCAGTGTGTTGTCCAGGCCAGCAGAATATTACCACCAGCGCTCCTAGCGGTTGACTTACTATAGATAGAACCTGAGACCTCTTATTAGTAATTACTCATATGCCATAAGTTAACCATCTTCGATAAAGTGTCCAAAAAGTTGGTCATTTTCATCACTGATCAGTTCCATTTTAAAATTGATTGATATAAAATTTATTTCCGCTTATATTAATTTATGTAATAATTGATAATAATTACTTTCGTTTCTATTGAAAAATGGAATTATTTCTCCGACACCTTCCATTTCAAATGAAAATATATACGGCGATATATTTTTTCTCTATTTTTAATAGTTTATTATTCTGTGGAAAATGTACTATAAATTTCGCCTATCTACAATACATAATATGAAATTATTTTCAGGTTATGTATCTCTTTTACAAACATGAAAAACTGAACGGAGTTAACCAATCATTTTCAAGTAGGTGAAACAAATGATATCTTTAGATCAGTGTGAGAAAATGTACCAAACTGTAACCGAGTTAGCGACTCGAAAACGCTTTTTCAAATTAACTTTAGTCATTATTTTCAGTGTAAAATATTTTGTATGTCTATTTGATTGCATCTACATTAATAAAATTTCCTCAATTATTCAAGTCAGTTCTTTATATGCAAAATTTATAAATCACTTCATTTGAGTGTATATTTTCTATAAAAGTAATGTTGTGTCTTTTTGAGTCAACATAATACTCTACATTGTCGACACAACATTGTTTTGTTTTGGCAGTTTCTATTAGCTACGCTTTTGAAACAAACAAGTTGATTCAAAATTATAATTTCGTTGTGATCAGACCTATTTTAGACTCGTCTTGATTAAATCAAATTTTATTGTGTTTTATTTATTTATTATTAATTTTATATAAAGATCTACAATAATATTAAATCAGATCTTTTTGACGTGATATTTTATAATATTGTAGATCCTTATATAAAATTGATAATAAATAAATAAAACACAATAAAATTTGATTTAATCAAGACGAGTCTAAAATAGGTCTGATCACAACGAAATTATAATTTTGAATTCTTGTTTGTTTCAAAAGCGTAGCTAATAGAAACTGCCAAAACAAAACAATGTTGTGTCGACAATGTAGAGTATTATGTTGACTCAAAAAGACACAACAGTAAGTTAAAAATAAATCAAACATAATTTCATCATTACGCCTCCCAAATATGGGAAACGTCATGTTAAAATAAATTAATGATACAAGTAATAGTTTTTCAAAACAATCAGTCGATGACTTATTACATAAAAGATATTAGTCTTATCAAAATGAGGTTAATTAATTATTAAACTGATGAAAAACTATTACGTTACAATAAATAAAAACGTGAAAAAATGTATTATAATAATGATATACATATTATTAATATGTAAGTATATTTAACTATTAAATTGAAGCAAATCACTGTTAATAATAATCTGATTCTGAACTATTTCGACTGCGCGGATTGAGCGATGTAACTGGTTGGCCGCTTACAAATTTACTGTATGTTAATATTTGTTCTGATGACTGTTGAACTTTATCTGAAATATTCAAAAACACAACCACGTACATTTATATTAACATTGGAAATGTTTATGTTCGTATATGGGGGCAGAGTTACGAGTTTTCGTTCAAGGCCAAAAGACAACGGTGTCGCGATCAAGTGAGGAGCAATCATGCAAAATTGAACAAGTGCAATTTTTTCGAAATATGTTTTATATCATGTCTAGTTAATTGAGAGGTATTTGCGACGATCTGCGGTGTTATTTTTGAGCAAATATTAATAAATACTGTAGAAAAATCCATTTAAAAGTTAAGTAATCAAGCAAAAGTGAACGCGTATATAACAGAAGAATAATAGGGTTTCTGACAAAACTAAACAGTGCATTGATAAATATTGTGTGTATAATAAACAGTTAATTATGTTTCATATATGCTGTTATCATTTCCAATGTCCTCGATGGTTGCAAGGATTGCGAAATTTGTGAATTTTTTTTCTTGTTATATCAATATAGTACAAGACCAATAATCCCACACTACGAAACCATCGGCATATAGAAACTAGAGATGCGCCGAGTAACCAAGTACCAACTATTACTCGATGTTATGTTTGCCGAACTGAGTACTCGGCCGAATTACTCGGTTCAGTTTACGAAGGTTTGGGGTGCACATTTACACATGGTTCGCAACGTGTGGCCAGCAAGCGAGCGGTACCTCTTCGTCCACATCACCGACGGAAATCCCCAGTCTGTAACTTGCTATCTGGTTTACAAATCGTACAAAGAACGCGTAAAATTATTCAAAAAATAGTTTTTAATGGTAAAAACTGAAATTTACTGGTTAGAATGTGTTTAGTATTGTTTAGTGACTGTTCGAAAAATGAGTGGGCACAAAAGATCACGAATCGGAAGATTTTATGACGAGATTGAAGAAGACAATTACTCGTTACAAATACTCTTCACTTAAACCGAGTTATTCGGCCGAGGACGAGTACTAAAAAAGTTGCCAATTCGCTGGCGTCTCTATTTGCAAAATAAATACTTTAAACATTAAAATCACAACGAGCTTTATTTTTATTCGTATTATTTGATAGATTAGTTACACATCGATTAAAAATTGTTGAACACTTCATTGACAAAAAGTAAAAAAAAACTGTTTTTTATTTTAATGGATTGGGAAGAACGAATGGAAAATATTATGGATGATAATTAAAATGACTATATATATGGCATCCATATTGAATTTTTCATATTTTGGAGTTGACCTAAAAGGTCATGCCGTTGAACAAAGAATTTAAAAAGTTATAATGTCAAAAAACTTAATTCAGCACTCAGGATATGACGCAATTCTTTTTTACAATTGAATTATCAGATTTTTTACGTTTGGTGTCTTTTTCATTTAATTCCATACTATCGTTTGCCAGCAGTAAAAACGTTTCTTTTTCCAAATCTTTTGAGTTTTCCTCTTTAGCTTCAGACGATAAATTAAAATCATTTTCGCTTGTCAAATTTTCAGTTTCAGAATACGAGACATTTGAATTATTTTTCATATAATCGGATAAAACAGTTGAACTATCGTTGTCAACTGAATAATTTAACATTTGTTCGCATTCTGGACATAATACATCGTGACAAATGAACTCTTCGCCTATTACAAAATCTAATGGATCATTTGTCAAATATATTTTGTTTTCATTTGATTCTATCGCATTATCACAAGTGGAATTCATTAGACAATTCATGTCTGATTTTATTTTTATTCGATTTATATCGGTTTCTGATGAACTTTTTCTCACTTTCAGAGCTAAGTCCCTCGAAATCGCTTTATCTAACCGTAATTTCAAATTATCTATCGAAGGATTTTCAATAGCAATTTCGTTAAGATAAATTCTTATATCGTTTAAAAGATTCAAATTAATTTTTTGCACTCTATCGATTGTTTTGTAAATATCCAACGATTCTTTGTCGATCAAAGGCTGCCATTTTATTAAATTACTAGTCGGAATATTTTGCCTACTCGAAATAGTAGTCACCGTGTCAATTATTTCATTTACAAAATTTTTCACGACAGACACAACTTTCTTTTGATCAGGTTTATTTTTTGTCTGCTCACTTTCACTGGCACCATCAATTTTGATACCTTCAACTGTGCAATTTAATTCTTTTTGCGAGTTCTCTAATTCTATTATTTTTTGTTTAGATTGCTGGGTAATCGCAACTTTCAATTGCGTATTTGAAAAATGTTTTAAAGTATTTAGACCGGAAAAAGACCAAAATGTTGGATATCGCTTATCGTGATTACCGGAATCTAGACATTCATCGACATCACTTTCGAAATCATCTTCATATTCGACAATCATGTCATCATCCTGTTGATTTCGTGGCGAAACAAACAAATCGGTGATATACGCTTTGTCAACAGTGTATTCTGAATCAAAATTGTAATATTTATTTGTTAATTTCAATTCAAACGGCGCAAAAGGTTTTTCGAAATTTAAATCCGGTTTTCTTTTAATTTCAACTGAACATACGCCAACAGTTGAGCTGTCTTCAACGGGTCGTGGAGACTCAAATTTATCTAAAGCTGTTTTTTGAATATCAAAACTTGGATTGTAATTAGGAAGCGGGGAAAGGTACGAGTTCATGAATCCGGAATATTTATTTTCTGTAGTAAAAAGAAAATTAAAAAAATGAGTGGAATACAGGAATGCGACTATTTTTGTGTTATCATTAACTTGTTTGCTATTAAAGTTACTTAATTAATTAGAATTAAAAGATAGGAGCCATAAAGTAAACACTGCGACCAATAAGGTCTATTGTGCACCCCTAATATCCCATCAGTTCTTAAGGATTTCCAGACTATTTAATATTTATATAGTCTTAGTATCTTACTTAAGCTGATGTCTGTAAAATCCTTAGGTAACTACTATTAAAGTTACTAATTTAGTTAAATGGACAAAATAAATTAATCATAAAAATACTTATTTAGATTTTTTTTCTGACTCTTAATATTCAATTTTTCCGTGACTTATTGACTTTAATGATTTATTTCTTACCAGAGATGTTATGTAAATCTTATATGGAACTCGTTTTTTAATGGGTTACATCGGAATCGAATTTAAAATTTAGGTTTCACTTAGATATAATTATTAAATTATCACGTTCATTCAGTAAAACAAAAACAAAGCATGACTCGACTGATAACAAACACGACTTCATGGTGTGTGATTGTGCAGCAAAACAAGTCGTAAGTAGCAAGGGAAGTAGCGTAGCGGAAGAGATTAGCCACAAGCAATGATTGACGGATTCAGCGTTTAGCATCCTTTATAATTATTTCAAATACGGAATCAGATCTGAAAAAGTATCAGATTATCCGTAGTATCGGAATCGGAGTTCCATAACATCCCTGTTTTTTAGACTGATTTTGCTGGAACCGTACAACACAAATTGATCTAATTAAAAATTGTCACTGCATACAAACTTATTTTGTTTGACTCACCTATAGTTATATCGGCAGTGGCACTGAGAATAAGCGCAAGGCACTGAGCAACGCTGGCGTCCGGAGCACAACAGAGCGCCGGAGTCAGACCATTGTTATCGGTTGCAAAAACATTAGCACCATGAATAAGTAGTTGTTCGGTCACTCTGATGAGTCCACTTCGAGCAGCAATATGTAAAGGTCTAAAAAAAGTATAAACTAATTAATAATAAAAAGATCATGCAGTGGCAGGAAGGTTCGTCATATTTATAGATATAAAAATATAATAATTATTAATTAATTCAACAATGAATTTTTAATTCACAAGACATCCACTAGGTAGTGAATAGTATTTTTTAACATATCAATCAGCATATTATGCCATCATGATTGTTAAACGTCAAACGATTGTTATAAGATATATAAGGAAAAAATCTGTCCGACAGTGGCTGCTGATTTTTTCCTTATATATCTTATAACAATCGTTTGACGTTTAACAATCATGATGGCATAATAACTGATATGTTAAGAAATACTATTCACTACCTAGTGGATGCCTTGTGGATTAAAAATTCATTGTTGAATTAATTAATAATTATTATATTGTTGTTCACAATTATCTAACTCATATATTGTTATTTATATAAAAATATAAATAAATTATTATTTACATCCAAGGATTGACAAAATGCTAACAAAAAACTGCAGCTTCAGGACAAAATTTTTAGGCTTTTGAAAGCGGGTAAGCAGATTAGCCTTGATCATTCTCCAACGCTTGTAAATACGAGTGGCAACTGGCCATTTTCGACATGAAAGACCAAATAATGTATCTGGTCTTGTCCGGCGGTTGTAAAGAACTTACTTATCTATTTAGTTCGCGAGTCTACAAATCGGGCGTTTTTTGTGTTTGCCTTTTGGCCCGCTTGCTAGGCCTTCTCATTGTCTTTATTATATTATATACTGTTACTCTTGCCTTGAATCATAAAACCCCCGGTCTTTGTAAATTGCAAAAGAAGATAACAATAATAATAAACAGATTTGAAAATGATTTGTCAATGAATTAATTGTAGATTATAGACGAGTCCACAACTCAGATCATTAGCGTCTTCAACACAACAAATAATTCATTTGTGTATTAGAATCCGCCAGCCGGCATACACAAACCGACTGGTACGAGCTCGGGTCCCTGGGAGCGCAAATTCCCAAAGAACATTGGAATGCAATTAGCGATAGCAACCACATTCCAATGTCCCCCCCGGGGGGGTTTGTTAATGAAATGCGGCCAATAATAATACTTACGTTTTAAGTTCTTTATTAACTATGTTGACAGCCCCGTCCGCAGGCTTATTTAATAACGCTAATGCAACATGACTATGTTTACGGGCGCAAGCTACATGAAGAGCCGTATTTCCGTAATTATCTTGCTTTGTGATATCGGCATCCCACTTGATCAAAATTTCTATGCAAATGGATAAAGATAAAAGCGTTAATTAATTAAAGTGTGAAACAGCGAGAGATAATTAATTTTTTCCTTTCTTAAACCGGCTTCTCATTACGTGGTACTTGACAAGTATTTAGTAAGTACCGAGTGTTCAACTCGTCACGCTACTACTATTTATCGTCCGCAGTCGGTGAAAAGTCAAAAGCAGAGTTGACGCCAAGTATTTATATCGCCGCGCTACACTGCTTGAGAAGTAACCGCGACACTCGAGTGAGAGAGTAATAAGAGCGACAGACTTAGTTATGGTTCCATTACATGCATAGATGGAAACTTCGTGGGCATCATTGCGTCTTTGCGCATGCTCAATTGCGCCAGTTGCAGTCATCCGCGTCTTTGCGCATGCTTAATTGCTCGTACAGCGCTTGCGCAACTGAAGCGACCAATAGAATGTAGGCACACTTGCTTCCTCACCCCCCCCTTAACAGCAACCGCCCCACTCGCTTGTATTACGTCTCTAGATTTCTATGCCTATGCATCACGTGCATTAACCTAACGTGACCTAACCTTAAAAGATTCTCATTGTTTCCCGGCAAATAATATGTGTTACGTGTATAATACCAATAATACCACATACCTAGCTTAAAGACATGCTCAAACTACATATTTTTAAACATAATATATTTAAGATAAATAATGGTTTTATACGGCTGAAATGCAATTGAAAAATTTTTTTCGTTGGAGAGCAGCCAATTATATAATTGTTTCGAAACATATTGGAAAAAATCATTCTACCAACTAGTGGTCACAGTCAGGATTCTAACCTGAACCTTTCCAATTTCGCGTCAGAATGAGCTTACAATACTCAACCGTGACGTGATTGCTAAATTAATATTCTCTTTATATGCTTCAGAATCAATAGATTTTCACTACATGCGAGTGTCAATTCATATATACTAATTCAATATATTTACAACTAATAAAAAATATTGCAACTGATAAATGGCAACGTTGGTATTCACAAGTCTGGCAATGCAGCTAATCCACTTTAAATGCCTCAAGGTCATGGCGGCGTGCGCGCGCAACATCAAAAGAGTATCGCATGTGGGTATATTATGTGCCGCAATGACGAAGACTTCTGTAGCTGCTTCCACTTCCTGTAACAGATAGGCATTCACCGGATGGACGCGTATTGTACACAGTCACAGTGTACTTGTACTATATATTATATCGAGTAAATTTATTTGGAAAGTATCGCGTAATGAGTAGCCAGTTTTAAAAGAAACTTATGGACAGATCAGTGCAACCAACCAAAAACACAAATATTCTTACAGAACTAAAATATTTTCTGTACCTAAAGCATTCAGTTGTCCATTATGAGCCGCCGCTATAAGTGGTGTTTTTCCAGAATGGTCAACCTCGTCACTTTTTGCCCCATGCGTTAGCAGCAATTGAATACAATCAGAACTGTTGTGAAATGCCGCTAGATGTAGAGGCGTTCTACCTCTTGCATCTCGTAACCCTATAATATTTGTTGCTCCGAATGCATTTATTAATAGTTCCAAGCATTGTTCACTACCCTGAAACCTGTACAGACATGAAAATTAGAGCTAAACCGATACTATCCAGGTGTGCAAGCTTTCACGGCCGGCATTGTTCCAAGTCTTCATGGTTTCCGGGCTTGTAGGCCATGGTTCGGTGGTATTTCAACATGACGTTTCGTCTACAACTGCGGTAGACATTCTCAAAGGCGATGTGGCAGTGGTCGAAGTGTCCTCCTTGGCGGCTCACAGGTCAGTGTGTGACACACTGACCTTTGAGAATGTTTACCGCAGTTGTAGACGAAACGTCATGTTGAAATACCACTGGACCACGGCCTACAAGCCCGGAAACCATGAAGACTTTAAACCGATACTAATTCCAAAATTTTATTAAAAAAACAAGGGTGGCCACTTTTTCTCCAGAACATATTTCCCTGACTTTTTTCAGTTTTCTAGGTGATTTTTTAGTTTTTTCCCTGATTTTACGTATGTAACAAATATACAGAAATAAACAATTTATGTTTACATTTTAGAGAAATTTCCGATCAACTTAACAATGCAGCTACGTGCAAAGATTTTGTATGGCACCATGTACCAATTAGTTAAGTTAATAATAATAATAATGCGTTTAACGTCCGTTTCTCGACATTATGTCATAACAGACGCCATTCGCACCATTACTATTTTCCATTTTTACCACTTCCCGTTCTATACATTTTTATTATACTTCAACTTATTTAATAGCAATGTGCGAATGGAGGAATTATAGGACATTAGGATAAGGTAGGCAACTTTGGGAGCACAGGAGTTTGACAGGTAATCGGCCATGGTCTTGAATAAGGAACCATCTCGATATTCATCTGGAATTATTGAGGGAAACCATGGAAGACCTCAAACAAGATGGCCGGTACAGGAATTACCGTTTCTCGGCATGAGGCAGTAGGAAAAAGTCCTAGCCACATCTGCCCCCGCCGGGATTCGAACCCAGTACCTCCCCAATGCGAGTCTATTGCTGTACCACTAAGCTACATCGCTGGGTCAATTAGTTAAGTTGGCCGACTAAAATTTGGGCTTGAGAATAGCCGAGGGTGTAGCAATGCTGTTGTTTACATGGCGTTGCTATGGTTCCTCTATTACAAGTCCCCAGTTCCCGGGTTCTAGCCCGAGAGCTGGTAAAAGTGTCAATTGGATTTTCAATTTATTATTAAAAAAAAATAATTATGAATTGAAAATATGAATTGGTGCTAAGCCCAAATAGCCTTAGCTGTTCGTGGTCTCTAAAAACACACCGACTACATTATTTGTTCAATGTAGGTACGGAACCCTCGGTCAGCGACTGTGATTCGAACTTGACCGTGTTTTTTTCAAAAATCCCTGAATTTTACCAAAATTCCCTAAGTAAGTAAGTAAAGTAGGTAAGTAAAATTCCCTGACTTTTCCCGGTTTTTTTAGAATGTGGACGCCCTGTTGTTAATGTACAGTTGATTCGATCATTTCGCAAAAATTCAGTACAGGATAAATAAAGTATATGAGCAAAGAAAGTCACAGATGGGGCACAACATTATCAGAGAAATTAATATTTGTTTTTCTCTGATCATAATATTTTTTAATTTTTCCACAATTGCTCTGATTTTTAGAAATCCCCTACTATTTTTTATAGTGGCCACCCAGCCACAAATTTACGGTACAATAAAAATTAGTAACAAATGCCTGACAAAAACAAATGACAAATTACTAAATCACAACTAATAAAAAATATAACTAAAAAAAATTACATACGCTGCACAATGAACCGGTGAAAATATATTTCCTTCTAACGATTTGAACACATTTTTTTCCAACAAATATTCCAAGCATGCAGAATACCCTAAAAAATACATTTTGTTTTAGTGATATAGAAAAAATGAAAGTAGTATTGCCAGACGTGGACACACTGAAAATGTCCGGACATTTTTAATGTTCAATTCTCCTAGAACCTACCAACAATGACTAAATACATCTAACCAAAACATAACCTACAAATTCATCAGGTTCATCACGAGAGCCTATGAATATTCGAGCAGTTAGTTGTCGGGGAGGCATATTGAGCCTTTGTAGACCTGAGTATAGCCCCCAAATTATCTATCTAACCTATAAATGTGTTTTGTGAATAGACAATCGCTATATTTCTTTATAGAGATAGAAAAATGTTAATGTGTCCCAGGTCCCTTTCAAGCAGCAGTGGAAACAACCTGCCTGGTTAGTTTTTAGTCTCTTATTTTATTTATTGTGGATTATAGATGCGTCGACAACAGGGCCGCAGTAAGGGTAGGGCGGAGGGGGCGACGGCCCCGGGCGCATTAAGCAAGGGGCGCCGAAGACGCTGTATTTTTTGACATGAAAAACGACAATGTTTATTGCCAGGCTAATTACAATTCGACAAATATAAAATATACAATAAATAATAATACTTTTGCAAATAGGACTATAAAGAAAGAAATATAACACTTATTATTAATTTGTATTTCACATTACGTATTTAATATTACAAAAGTAGCAAGCGCAAAGCAAATGCTTGAATCATTAAATGAAAATATTAATAAAATGTCACATTTAGAGTACTACAAACAATTCATTATTTGGGTTTAGTGGAAAGCTATTCAAACATGGGAATAGCATATAGAATTTTTTTAACAATTCCCGTAACCACTACTTCATGTGAGAGATAGTTCAGTAAACCGAAGCTCATAAAAAATTATTTGCGATCTTCAATGAGTCAGAAACGGCTAACGAATTTGGCGATAATTTATATAGAAATATATAACTAAAAGTGCGAGTTGTTGGAGTCGATTCAGCGCTATTTTTTCTATAAATCAAACGAATCAGGTCGAATTTATTTTTCAAAAATTTCGCAAATTTGTACAAAGAGGGGGGTCTTCTTACTTTTGGCATTTTTAAGAAAACTCAAAAATCTCTCAGATGCTGTTTATATATCTTTGAAACTAAAAGTGCGAGTTGTCGGAGTCGATTCAGCGCTATTTTTTCTATAAATTGACTTAATATCAAACGAATCGGGTCGAATTTATTTTTCAAAAATTTCGCAAACTTGTACAAAGAGGGAGGTCTTCTTACTTTTGGCATTTTTAAGAAAACTCAAAAATCTCTCAGATGCTGGTTATATCTTTGAAACTAAAAGTGCGAGTTGTTGGAGTCGATTCAGCGCTATTTTTTCTATAAATTGACTTAATATCAAACGAATCGAGTCGAATTTATTTATCAAAAATTTCGCAAATTTGTACAAAGAGGGGGGTCTTCTTACTTTTGGCATTTTTAAGAAAACTCAAAAATCTCTCAGATGCTGGTTATATCTTTGAAACTAAAAGTGCGAGTTGTTGGAGTCGATTCAGCGCTATTTTTTCTATAAATTGACTTAATATCAAACGAATCGAGTCGAATTTATTTATCAAAAATTTCGCAAATTTGTACAAAGAGGGGGGTCTTCTTACTTTTGGCATTTTTAAGAAAACTCAAAAATCTCTCAGATGCTGGTTATATCTTTGAAACTAAAAGTGCGAGTTGTTGGAGTCGATTCAGCGCTATTTTTTCTATAAATTGACTTAATATCAAACGAATCGAGTCGAATTTATTTATCAAAAATTTCGCAAATTTGTACAAAAAGGGGGGTCTTCTTACTTTTGGCATTTTTAAGAAAACTCAAAAATCTCTCAGATGCTGGTTATATCTTTGAAACTAAAAGTGCGAGTTGTTGGAGTCGATTCAGCGCTATTTTTTCTATAAATTGACTTAATATCAAACGAATCGAGTCGAATTTATTTTTCAAAAATTTCGCAAATTTGTACAAAGAGGGGGGTCTTCTTACTTTTGGCATTTTTAAGAAAACTCAAAAATCTCTCAGACGCTGTTTATATATCTTTGAAACTAGAAGTGCGAGTTGTTGGAGTCGATTAGTGAACATTTTTTATGTTTTTCAGTTGGTTGAGTTGGAATATCTTATAAAAATCTTGTATCATACATTTTTTGATTTTTATTGGGGGGGGGGCGCAAATTGAAATGTTGGCCCCAGGCGCAAGATATCCTTGCTGCGGCCCTGGTCGACAACTTAGGTCATTAGCGTCTGAATTACATTAAATAACAAATCACTTAAATCTAAATTGCATTACAAAACATCCATGAGCGGAGGTGGGATTCGAACCCACGACAGTGTGATCCAAAGGCCGCTACGCTAACCGTTACACCACACTGTCCTCGTTTTTAGTATCGGCTATTAATCTGAACTTGGTGAATTACAGTGAAGCGTCTCTTAAATAATTCTTTCTCAACAGCTGCTAGTGCCATACATCGGCGGACACTTTTCAGAATATCAAAATTTGGCCCGTCAGAGAACTGATCACTGTTCCTATGTTATGTTCATAGACTTATATACTATTTGACGTGCCCTATAGTCCTAGTGGTATATCGTAGTAGTTATTTTTCGGATTCACATGAGTGAGAAGGATAGAGTATGGTTGTGGTCTATCTCTATCCTTTTCTCAGTACAGGCGCAGAAAGTTTACGCTACTATTTTGAGAGAGATAGAGATTGGCCACACATTCCCTTAGAAAAGAAGAAACTGATATTACTCGTAGCGCATTAGAGTGGACCCGCAAGGAAGCAGACAACAAGGACGTCCAAAAAATACTTGGAGACGCACTATGGAGGCCGAAATGAGAGAATATGGCGTCACCTGGCAAGAAGTTAAGAGACTCGCTCTCGATAGACCTCGTTTCAGAGCATTTGTAGAAGCCCTATGTTCCTAAAGGAACCAAAGGAATTTAATATATAATATATACACATTCATTCTATCTTTTTCTTTCGGAGGAACACTTTTAACCGCTAGGGCACGTCCAGTAGTACAAGTCTATGGTTATGTTTATGTTCCTAGGTTATGTTTATAGGTTATAAACTTATATTGCAGCAACTGTCGATAGCTCCTGGAAAAATTGAATCAGAATACAATGAGCGAAATCTAAGGAATATGGACTTATTACACAAAACGATGAAGAAACAAAAAACAACATGCAATGTACAAATTTCCATAAAAGGTTATCTGAGAAACATCAACGTATGTAAAAAATGTCCACAAAAAGTAAAACCAGTTACATGTATGCTGTATTTCTTTTGCGAGTTAATTAGTTCCTAGCTCGTTAAGTGAATATCATTTATTTATTGACGTTCATATTTTCGATTTTAATAATGTTGGACCTTTCTGAGACAACATCAATACCCTACAATGTCGACCACAACATTGTTTTGTTTTGGCAGTTTCTATGAGCTACAATATCACCGTTTGATTCTTTATTACGGCTTTTATAATACAAACTTTTGTCCCAATTCTCTACGACTAACTGTTTTTGAAAAAAAAAGACTAATATGGGTGGTCGGTCCCACCCTGTATATAAAGATAAATGATATTATTTAATTTCATCAAAAAGATCTTTAAAAACAAAAATAAAGATAGTTACTTCTTACCACAACAGTTTTATTGATGGATGTACATTTCGAAAGCTATGCTTTCATCTTAGCAAACACTATACATGAATTAAAAAAAAACTAAAAAAATTAAAAAAAGAAATAATAAAAAAAATAAAAAAAAATATAAAAACAATTAAAAAAATTATAAAAAAAAATTAAAAAAATAAAAAAAAAAGATGTATAGCGTTTGCTGAAAATGAAAGCATAGCTTTCGAAATGTACATCCATCAATAAAACTGTTGTGGTAAGAAGTAACTATCTTTATTTTTGTTTTTATTCCAACCACAATGCTCATAGATTTTTAAAAAGATCTTTATATTAATGTTTCACATTTGAACCAAACTCACAAAACAGGAACTACTTGTATATGATTTCATTTTTGAGTAATTTTATAATCACGTCTCACATTTAAACATTTCCCCCGAAATAAATGTCCGAACATTTGGCAACACCGAATGAAAGTAACAGATGAAAACATTACCATTATAACAGGCCCAATGTAAAACAGTACAGTGCTGATTATCCTGAACCGCAAGCGCAGCCGGGAGCATTGTACCACAAGCATCGGATAATGCAGTAAGACACTGCAGTTGTCCACACGCTGCCGCTAAATGAAATACAGTTTTACCATTGCAATCTCGAAAATCTAATCTGGCTCCATCAGATAATAACATTTCTACACATTCTACATTCCCTTGCACCACCTGAAAAATATAATAATAATATAAGAAAATGTAACCAAATTAATTAAATTAATATAAGAAAATGTTATCAAATTAATGAAGAAGACTAAACAAGTCTGTAGTGTAAGCAAAAGTTTACTAAGCACACACTACATTTAAACACTACTATTAAATATCAGTTTAATACGGCTGTAATAATAAATTATAAGGTTTATTTAATTGGAAAAGCAGCCAATTACATAACATTATTTTGCATTATTAGAAAAAATCATTTTTTATCAACCTGTGTCACCATCGGGACTCAAATCCGAACTTTCCACTATCGCGGCGGATGAGCTATCAGTTACTCAACAGTGACACGATTAGCAAAATTAAAATTAAAGCGCACACTCGGGAGTGATTTTAATAATAAATCCATTTGTTGAAAAACAATAACTACCACTATCAATTCTGATTTGGTCCAAAGAGTTCTACAACCATCCTAAAGAACTTTTAAACATTTATTTATTTTCAAAAAATCTACAAGGATGTTTGGAATTGTCATACATAAGTAGATACATAAAATAAATAAAATCATTAAGTAAGAAAGTCACTGTTTTATAAAAAGAATTAGCAATTAGGAACTGCTTAAGAGCAATTTTAAATTTAGAAAGTGGTTCAATATTTTTTATATGAAGTGGTAATTTATTGAAAACTGCTATGGAAAAATTTATCGAACTTTTTTAAAAACTAGTGGTATTACATTTGGGGCCTTTAATAGCTCTACCATGTCTAGTATTGCAATCATGTGTGTCCCGTATAGTGATGTGCCGGATCGTTAAAAATGTACATTCGCGGATACGGATCTGAATATGGATATTTGGTCTCAAGATCCGCGAATACGGATACGGATCTTAACTTTCTTAGAGTACGCGGCGGTAAATACTAAATATTGCACATCGACCTTTGGAAAGAGACTATCTGTTATGGGAAAAAGTTATTGACCACGATATTAAAAAATAAAAAATAATCTGAATGGAATTTAACTGTTTTTCATTATTATCTAATTACCTATATATATAAAATTTTATCTATGAATTGAAAATTGATAAGGTAAAAGATCCGCCAAAAAACTAACGGATACGGATTTTTCTTTTCCCTCGGATATCCGCGGATACGGATACGGATATCCGGCACATCACTAGTCCCATACCATAGGAAAGGAATGACAACTTTTTCTAATATATACTGCTGCGTAAAACAAACAAATATAAGGCACTGTCATTATATTATGTAATTTAAAATAGGGAACACACGATTTGGTTAATTTTAAATTAAACATGTATCTTATGACCATTTCTTGTTTTACAAAAACTGTTTGACTTAGTCCTACTTGACCCCAGCAGAGAATTCCGTACTTTAGAAAAGGAAAAATAAAAACGTAATAGGCAGTTTTAATGACAGTAGGGTCTTTAGAGATCACATTTAAGAGTACCAAAAATTTTCAAAAAGTAAACTAACCGCTCTAAATAGTGGAGTATGTTGATCGCTATCAGCAATATTTGGATCAGCTCCGCATTTTCGTAATTTGGCAACACAATTATTATATCCCGACGCAACAGCGAGAGCCAATGCCGTGCGGCCTTTTATGTCCACTCTATTCACAACAGCTCTATCTTCTGTATTATCTAAAAGCAAAGTGAGACAATCTATGTGTCCACCCGACACCTGAAATACAAAATTGTTTTTATATCAATACTATTTCGGAACTATTATTTGTGTTATTTACGTCCATCAAATATAATAATGAAATAGAAATTTGTTAACGGGAAATAAGGACCAATTGGGTTTGTGAATGAATTTTTTTTTTACTTAAATGGAAAGACCACATACAAGTTTTATAGCAAAACTGTTTTTATTTAATTTTTTTGCTTACTAATTAAAAAGTTATATTTAATTAAAAATTAATTTTTAAACTCAGTTCCGATGACGCGCCGAAAGAATCCGAACGCGTGTGACGTCATTATGTTGTCTATGGTCTTTGTATCCATGGTTACCAAGTTAAAAATTTATTATTTTTGATAGTATGTGTAATACATATACACAAATACCAACAAATGCACACAAATTTTAACATAACGACGTCACAAACATTCCTGGCGCGTTTTGAAGTCACGTGATATTTTTAAAATTTTTATACATTTTAATTAATTTTTAGTAATTTATCTATGGCTTTAAAAAAAATTTTCTTTTCGTTTTTCAATATTATTTATGTTAAATTATTAGAAAAAATTAAAAAATTAATATTTTTTTTAAAATTTAAATACCTAATTATAAATGTGTAATATTTTTATTTCCTTGCTGACTTCCTCAGGGCTCAAATAATTAATATTACACATAATATTAAGTATTTGAACCCTGAGGAAGTCGACAAACTTGACGAAATGTAGGCAAGAAAATAAAAACAATACACATTTATAATTGGTCCTTATTTCCTGTTAACAAAATTTCTATTTCACTATTTAGTAACATTACTAAATCTATTTATTGTGCACATAATAGATACGGCACACAGTGACATGTGGCGCGCTGTATGGACTGCAACAAGTACTACTAAATGGAAATGACGTCATAGTGACTTGCGCAAAACAATTTGAAACTTCCATTGAAATAAGAGTAACCAATTTCTCATATATCTAGCAATATCTTATAGTTTTGCCAGTAGACATAAATTTAGCTCAGGAATAGCGTACGGAGTTCCCGAATTGGTTTACATTTTTCGCTCACTGATCATCCCCTTTTGTCTTAATGTAATAATACATAGCCCACATCACTCGGGAAGAAATACGCTTTAAACAGTGAAAGAATTTTTCATATCGATTCAGTAGTGAAAAAAAAAATGGAAATAGGTCAAGTAATTTCTCAGATTACGCCCGATTTTAACCCGAACGAATCCGGGTCGGCCAGTTATTATAGCCTATGTCCTAGCGAAATATCACCTATCAAACAATGAAAATTTTGTAGAATCGATCTTCTGAGATTACTCCTGATTTTCATCAGGGCGAAGCCGGGTCGGCCAGTTTCAATTATACATCTAAACCTTCCTCGTGAATCAATCTATCTAATCGTGAAAACCGGAACAAAATCCGTTCAGTAGTTATGTAGAAAATCGGGCACAGACAGACAGACGCGGCGGAGGACTTTTGTTTTATAATATGTATTGATAAGTATATATTACGCGTCAATTATTTCTGTTGTATAAAAAAGTACATACCGCACAGTGTACAGGAGTCCGTGCAGTGATATCATCTGCTATGTTCACGTGCGCTCCACATCTCAACAACAACTGCACGCACTGACGATTGCCTTTGATGGCTGCCAAATCTAGAGGCGTTTTCCCAGAGTTATCCCGTAAATCTACATTACTGAAGAGAGGCAGAAGCAAGCGTAATATGTCATTTTGACCATGATATGCCTGCACACAAAATATTACATCTATTATTAATGTAAGAATTAATAATGTCATAATACGGTGGTTTGAGGTTAAATATTTTCATTTCAAAGAAAAATGTAAAGCCCTTAAATTTAAGACATTAAATATCGTATGGAGCTTGAGAATAGCCGAGTGTGTAGCAATCACAGAGATATCATAGATAGAAGAGGGAAGCCATCCAAAAAAATGTCGGTGTAAAAGATAGAGATGGAGAATAAAAGTGTTCGTCTATCTTTTTTATCACAAATACATAACCATGTTGGTAGCAAGTGTTTCCGGGCTAAGTAGCCGTGGTCTAACGGATTTTACTCCGTACGTTTCGCCCAAAGCTCCGTTGGGCATCTTCAGCGGCGATTGGCAATGCGATATGATCTTCTTGCCGGTCGACTGGTGACTGAGGCACTGTCTGCGGTGTCTGTATTTATAAATATGGTCGGGGCTGGGTCAGGTAGGCTCTGATTGGCTTGGATCAGATGCCGCATACCTACCAGCCACCCCTTATAAATACAGACACCGACAGTGCCTCAGTCACCAGTCGACCGGCAAGAAGATCATATCGCATCGCCAATCGCCGCTGAAGATGCCCAACGGAGCTTTGGGCGAAACATACGGAGTAAAATCCATTAGACCACGGCTACCTAGTCCGGAAACACTTGCTACCAAGATGTCTACCGGCCGTGAAAGCATGAAACTCCAACATAACCATGGTTACAGATGTAAATTAACAATATCTACTATAAATTTTTAAATTCACAAATGCGTCAGAAGATAAGGAAAAAAGAAACTATCCGTTTTCTATCTCTCTTTTCCAACCTGACACTGTCGCTAGCTACGATATCTCTATGGTAGCAATGCCGTTGTTTATGTGGCGTTGCTATGGCTCCTCTATTACAAGTCCCCGGTTCTCTCGAGAGCTGGTGAAAGTTTCAATTGGATTTTCATATAAATTGTTATTGTGATTCTAATATTATGCAATTCCTAGACTCTAATCTGAGTACTTGTAAAAGTATTGGTTTTTAATAAAGAAATTTATTATTATTATTATTATCAATATTATTGGATTTTCTTAAAGCCACCAACAGCTAGGGCTATTTGTAAATGAAGTATCGCCCGATCTCTGTGTTGGCATCTAAAAGATACAAAATCATTGGTAATAGGTATTGCTAGACGCTCAGCCACTCAAGCCGAATTGGATCTTAAATTTATTGAATAGCAAACTGAAAATATGAATTGGTACCTGGCCCAAGATACCCCGAAGTTAGTGACCTTAAAAAAATCGTATGGATTTTTTTTTGAATAAATTGATTTGCATTTTAAAAATACCCAGTTTACAGGATCTGAACCGAGAACTGCCAACTGATGGAAGTATCAATCAGATTTGTAATTTATTTTATTTTAGTTTAACTTGTATTTTTTGTTATACCGGACCCGTGTACAGGTATCTGTAATACCTCCTTCGGGCAATAATTCTATTATTGTACTTAACGTATCTGAAAACAAAAATAAAGATAGTTACTTCTTACCACAACAGTTTTATTGATGGATGTACATTTCAAAAGCTATGCTTTCATCTTCAGCAAACACTACACATGAATTTAAGAATTGTTGGAAATGAGAACTTCCGTGGCACAAAGGATCAATAAAAAGCAATACTGATCCTTTGTGCCACGGAAGTTCTCATTTCCAACAATTCTTAAAACTGTTTTCAAGGATCAAATTGCTCTATTTAAATATAGCAACTTCGAATACTATACATGAATGAAATAATACAAAACGGATATTTTATACTAATATTACAGGTAATAAAACAATTAACAAATTACCTGTAATATTAGTATAAAATATCCGTTTTGTATTATTTCATTCATGCATAGTGTTTGCTGAAGATGAAAGCATAGCTTTCGAAATGTACATCCATCAATAAAACTGTTGTGGTAAGAAGTAACTATCATTATTTTTGTTTTTATTCCAACAACAGTGCTCATATATTTTTATTATTTATTAACGTATCTGGTTTTAATAAATTTCTAAAAATAAAATAAACTGCAAATATGAATTGGTACTAGACCCTGGCAATCAGTTGACTAAAAATAAACGGCGAAAAAAAAGCAGATTTACAGCTAGATGAAGCGGTGTCAGACGTGGCATTCCCTCTCCATACAACGTATACTTGGTGTTGGTAACTGCCAGTAAATAGCTAAGCCCTGTTTGATTACCGCCTGCCACTGCATAATGGATTGGTGTAAAACCGTGATTGTCTTTCAAATTCACATCGGCTTTATGTTGAATTAAATACTCAACGCATCTGCAAAAAGTATTTCGGTTTTAGTTTATTGCTCGGCTAGAATCACCGACAAATTATAAAAAAATAAGATAACCATAATAGCATATTGTGCAACTAGTGTACTAATAATACATCTTTATGCGTCAGGCGCGATGTTTTCAGCACGAGCCTTGGCGAGTGCATAGTTGCGAGTCGCATACGAATGCTGAAAACATCGCGCCTAACGCGTAAAGATTTAGCGCACGCGTTGCACACTATACTTTATTCAACACATGCATGGTTTTAGAGCTTTACTGAATTAATGTCAAACACTGTAGATTCACTGACAGCGATACATCTCATACTAAAAACATTGGCCTTGATACAATATTTATTTACTTCCTTACCATAGTAACCATATTTCATTATAGCATAGAAAAGAGTTAGATAATGATTCATTACGTAACCTTTTTTCAAGTGTTTCCCAGAGCGATGACACGCACAGCGGTTTTGCGCCGACTAGCCGCCTGGCGCCTCGACATAACACACACAACGGTGTCAACTCGGTCGTCAGGCGATTCTTGTGGAGAACGATGTGTCGATGCGGCTGAGAGTCGGCTTTCAGTCGGCAGGCAATTCTCGCTGCGGTGTGTGTTTTGCACCGTTGAAAAACACTAACATTCGTGTCGACTCGGCAAACACCTCAGCACAAACCGCTGTGTGTGTCATCGACCATACCATTGAAAAGCGTTACATAATGGATCATGACGTCACCAGTCGATAAACGGCCATTTAAGATTCGCTTTACAGACACGAGAAAACACTAAAAACGTGCATGTGTTGAATAAAACAGTTTTTACAATAAAGCAAAATTCACGTACTTTCCTTCAAGGTCATGAGCCGCAGCAAAATGTAAAGCACTGAGACCATCGACGTCCTGGGCGTTTACAGGACTGCCAACTCCGACAAGTGTAAATAAACAAGCATAACGGCCACCTGCGGCTGCATAGTGCAACGGCAGTCTACTACAAGCGTCCGCTAATTGAAAGTTGGCCCCTGAACTCACGAGTAAATCTAAACATTCCACCGCACTGTAATATAAAACTTCTTTATACACACTTTCAAATTGAACGTATTAGAGCAGCGTTTCCTAAATCGACAAATTGGAAAAAAAATCTCAGTCAATTGGACCATTCCAACTCCAAAAATACTAACATCAATAAAGTTTTTGTTAACGCGTGCGATACCGCGGGTAACGGTTAGTAATAAATATTTACACTATGACATTTGTTTTTAGTTTCCATGGTTACTTTGGTTTCACATGTAAAAAATAACCACAGCATGCCTTGCCAGCTAATTCATTCTTTTTGACAGATAAATTACTTCAGAACAAAAGAAGAGCTGACTTCTTATTTTCAAAATATTGACGAAGCTACAAGATTTAGAAAAAAACCTTTTTTCACTAAACTTACTGGGAAAATGAGTAAAATAATAAATCATCATAAAAAGTATAGAAAAAACAAAGTTACAGCATCTCTTCTGCGCATGCGCCGATTTTTTCTAAAAACAATAGGGCTCTTCCTATTTACATGTCAAACATCTTACCAAAATTTGGCTTCAATCCGCTCAGCCCTTTGAGCTGTATCTTGCCCACAGACAAACAGATCAATAAACGAACAGACATTGTCTAAAAATATGTTTTTTGGACTCGGGTGACCTCAAAACGAAAATCTTGTTCAAACAGACGAACAGACATTTTTAACAAGCCGTGAGGTGGGTCGTTTATTAGGACTAAAGTGCGACCCTTGAGGTCCACACGACGAACTTCCCAGTTTGATAAATATTTAATAATAATAATTAAATTAGATATTACACAGAAAAGTAATCATTTTAATCATTAAAACATCAATAATTAAAAAAAAAAAAAAAAAAAAAACGGCTGAACCGATTTTTATAAAATTTATGTCGAATCAAAATGACGTTAACACGCCTCGATTGACACCCTTACGAAGTCGAGATAATTTTTTATTCGCGAGATATTGTGTAAAATCTACTTTTTTGGAGGTTATTTGGTTAAGAAAAAAGAACGGCTGAACCGATTTTAAAAAAATTCCTTTCAGATCATATTTACGTTAATACGCGTCGTACACACACACACACACAGAGACATCTTTCTAAAAGTAGTGTAAAAATAGTGTAGTGACCTTGAAACATAAAAATTTTTTTTCCTTTTTGATTTCGATTTTCGGACCCATTACAATAACTTCCAATGGGAGGTTAAAAAATATGTTTTTTGGACTCAGGGGACCTCAAAACAAAAAAATATTGTAAAATTGTGAAAAGTGAATTTTGACCTAAATTAGTACCATTCCCTACTTGTGGAGTTGGAAAGGTAAAAAAGGGAAATATACATATAAAGGAACTTTAAAAAAGATAATTTCAACTTTTTCTACGAAAGCAATAGAGTTAGCACTTTAAAATTATTATTTTTAACTTTAAAGGTGCATTTTCATGTGACGCTCGACGCTGGCTTCTAGCGTCAAATGTGGTCACGTGACATAAACGCCATCTTGAAAAAATGTAGCGTCAAAGCTAAACATTGTTTAGCTTTTACGCTGGCGTCATTAGTTGTCTCTGGTCATTAATGATACGAGTTTTCTACAGCTAGGTACTGAGTTGTGCATCAAGTATCAACACACAGGCTTGCTAAAGAATTGCTTTATGTTGCTACTAGGGGGTTGATTCTACGAATTTAACCCATTGATTTAATTACTTCGAAGTATCTATTTATTAAGGAAAATATTATCACCTGATGATTTTTCGATCGTTAATTAAAATTCCCGTTTCACTTAAAACAAAACAATTTTTTTTTTATTGAATACTAAAACATTAAAATTTCTCAAGATACAATTTATTTTCTTCTCATATTCTGGTAGTGCATATAATTACCTATAAAAAAGTATGCATAGTTATATTTTTAATTTTTATTCCTTATAATTCGTGTACTTTCGCCGGTAGTCAAAAATATGGGAATTTCATTTTTGATAATCGTATTCAGACATTGTCTTTTCTGTTAATAAATTTACAAAGAGCTTATTTATTAATTATTATAACAAATTCACCACGGTTTTGATTTTATGGATGTCTTTATTTGACGCTCTCTTTACAAGTTTACAACTGTCAAAACCTTGCTGTCTGTTGACGCTAAAATTTGACGCTGGAACTTGACGCTACAGTTTTTCAAGATGGCGTTTATGTCACGTGACCACATTTGACGCTAGACGCCAGCGTCTAGCGTCACATGAAAATGCACCTTAATACTGCAAACACATAAAAAGATATTGTGTTCACTTTAAAATGGACAGTTAGCACTTTAAAATGATTACTTGATATTAACAGTAAAACAGGGACGGGAAATTGTTCGTTCTACAGAACGATGTTGGTTGGTCAGATTTGCACTAAAGAACACTAGAAGCAACGCTAATGACCTCTGTTGTCGAGCACCTATAATTTACAATTCAGTTGAAAAATGACTAACATACCCTTTGAAAGCAGCACAATGTATTGGCGTCTTTCCAGTATTATCCTGAGAATCTATGTCAACGTTATGCTGTAAAAACTTACGGCAGCATTCTACGTAACCTGATAAGCAACACATGTGCAACGGTGTGCGACCTGCATAGCTGAAAATGAAAGAAACAAGTTAATAACTTATCGAATCTAATTTGAAATTTATACACTGATGCTCGGTTGCAGAAAGCATTGTCAGAAAATGATTTAACAATGAGCTTAGATTGTGAACACACATATTTTACCATAGGAAAAGTATTGCAAAATTTTTAATCAATCCTGCTCGAAAAATAATAGAAACGATATTTTTTTAAAACTGTGTTTACATCTATTTTACATAGTTTTTTGGTACTATTTCCACTTTGAAATAACAATTTTCTACTCATTTTGATCAAAATTTAGCTTGAAAAGCGATCTTTTTCTACGTTAGTTCAATCATTTGTTTTTGTTTAAGTACTATTAAATTTTAAAAGCCATGTTTGGAAAAAATTAATACTATACTGACACCGCCGAAATTTGATGGAATAAGGATGTTTAGAAAAATATCTTAGAAATATAAGAAATAATGGTATTTTTTTATGTTACTATAAAGAAGCAATTCTGAACGTTCCATTTTAAGACTTTTGGTTGATTGCTTTCGGCTTTGCCGTAAAGTTAAATTAAATCCGATTCATGCATTGTGTGTTCGGTTGCTCGCTTTGGATTTCTTCAAGCAGTGCTGAGCAGTTCCGATGAAATCCAATTCATATACAAGTGTTGTGTCATTTTGAGTCAACATAATACCCCACATTGTCGACACAACATTGTTTTGTTTTGGCAGTTTCTATTAGCTACGCTTTTGAAACAAACAAGCAATTCCAAATTATAATTTCGTTGTGATCAGACCTATTTTAGACTCGTCTTGATTAAATCAAATTTTGTTGTGTTTTATTTATTTATTATTAATTTTATATGAAGATCTACGATATTAATAAATCAGATCAAAAAGATCTTTATAATTGGTGACCCCTGACAAGTGAGCATTACTTATATTTTTTCAAAATATTATATCATGGACAGAAGCTTTAGAAGAAACATAAATACTACATTAAAATGGAGAATTTTATTGGAAAACGGATAAAAAGTGACATTTTTTAATTATTTTTTCGCAAACGCTTCATTTATTTTTAAGAACAATAAATTTATTTACTTATTTTCCTAAGTCACTTTTTCAGATTATCATCCATGGTAACTCTTTATTGATAATTTTTTCATTTTGACATTTATATTTTTTAATAATTTTATGCTTTTTATGCTCTTTTATCATATATTTATATCTATTCACATTACATTTCACAACATTATATCAAACAACTCAAATCTATATTTGCACTAATTGCACTACACTGCGAATTTTGATATTTGGTATTTATAATTATTCAGTATTTAACATTTTTTATTTTGTCTATCAAATATTTATTTTCTTGATTTAGACATGGGTTTGCTGCCTTATTTTCCTCCGTGCAACGGACTAGCGACATGCTACCGTCATTTTTACGAAGCGAACAACTAGTTCTTATTCGTTATATTCTTTCAGGTTACTCCTGCTGAGGTCGATACACTCCTATATATGTTTGTACACTTCCAGGATATTACCTGTTTTCCCTGTGTTTGATCATCTGCCTCGAAATTGATACTTTTTGTCTTTTCAGCAGAATTATGTTCAACAATTTTTTTTTACGCAGCTCAAAGCAGAATGATGTTCAGCTGATTTAATTATTATTTACCATTATTTTTCATCAATTCGTAGACTTATTTTACTTCAATTATTTACGTCTTCACGAACTTCACTAGTGGACTCCTGCTTTTGTCACGCCTTCTACAACGTGCCTAGCTGTCCATCTGTGGTTCTCAGACGAAAATCACCATGATATATTAATTTTTTTTATCATAACAAACACTAGTATGTAATTACTAATGCGTAATAAACTATACAGCTACTCTTTGGTTCCTTCCTGTGGGTTTTGCAGTTAGTTTTGAAAACTGGCCACTTTCATTTGTAATTTTCCCATGCGAAGGGGGGTGTTATGTTGTGTCATTTTGAGTCAACATAATACCCCACATTGTCGACACAACATTGTTTTGTTTTGACAGTTTCTATTAGCTACGCTTTTGAAACAAACAAGCAATTCCAAATTATAATTTCGTTGTGATCAGACCTATTTTAGACTCGTCTTGATTAAATCAAATTTTGTTGTGTTTTATTTATTTATTATTAATTTTATATGAAGATCTACGATATTAATAAATCAGATCAAAAAGATCTTTATACAAGCATGTTAAAAAGGATTGTTCAGAATTGTTTCTTTATAATAATGTAAGCCAAAATAATTAAAGGAAAAATAAAGAAGACAAAAAGATTTTAAAACAAGCCGTGAGGTGGGTCGTTTATTAAGACCAAAGTGCGACCCTTGGGGTCCACAAGACGAACTTCCCAGTTTGATAAATATTTAATAACAATAATTAAATTAGATATTACACAGAAAAGTAAACATTTTAATCATTAAAACATAATTATTATTTATTTTTAACAATAATTAAAAAAAAAAAAAAAAAACGGCTGAACCGATTTTTATAAAATTTATGTCGGATCAAAATGACGTTAACACGCCTCGATTGACACCCTTACGAAGTCGATATAATTTTTTATTCGCGAGATATTGTATAAAATCTACTTTTTTGGAGTCTATTTGGTTAAGAAAAAAGAACGGCTGAACCGATTTTGAAAAAATTTCTTTCAGATCATATTTACGTTAATACTCGTTGATTGGCACCCTAACGTAGTCGATAACATTTTTCATTCTCGAGATTTCGTCTTAGAAAGAAATGGACACGTACGTACATACGTACACACACACAGACATCTTTCTAAAAATAGTGTAAAAATAGTGTAGTGACCTTGAAACATAAAAATTTGTTTTACATTTTGATTTCGATTTTCGGACCCATTACAATAATTTCCAATGGGAAGTTAAAAATGTTAATCAGTTGAGTAGCGATAGCTGACGGACTATCAGAAAGAAAACGGCTTGTGTTTTAAATATACAGATTATTTATGTACTTACCCTCTCCTATTTGGATCAGCTCCATGAGCCAGCAGATGATTTGCTAACGATTCATGGCCATTGAGCGCAGCTATGTGTAAAGCTGTACAACTGTTTTTATCTACTAAATCTACGATAGCACCTGAAAAAAATTTGCTAATTATACAAACTGAACTCAGTTCCAATCACTGAACTCCACCCATAACTGGAATGCCAGACAAGCTGACATGCGTACAAAAATTTGCTCGCATTTGAACAATTCAACACGGTCAATATTTACTTGATCCGGGACTGTCGGATCTTGTGTTCATTGCGTGTTTGGCCATTTTCATTTGTAAGGCGCAGGTCCACGAGCCCGTGCGCAAATTGTATTTGTTATCAATTTGATCTTACTGAATAGCATTCCAATTAGGTGTGGAGTTCAGTGGTTCCAACAATGTGTTTTAAATGCTTACTTTCTGTATAATAAATAAAACAAAATGTGACGCACCACTGGAACTTGAGATATAACCACTGATCTCTGACTAACTAACTGGATGGACGATTTCTGTGGTGTACTAAATATCATGTTCATGCGTTTGCGTCACCATAGTAACCTTCACTCACTACTCACTATATGACTCCCTATTATGGCAGCGCAACTAGCGCAAGCGCATTAACATGATATTTAGTACCTTCTATACCATTTTGAGGCGCTGGATGATCAATTCAAAATATACTTTTAACCCATAACGACCGTCAATCCAGTAAATATAGAGATCAGTACGTTTAACATTATCAAGTTACATATCTTGTTACAGTAATAATCTTATAATCTTCTTTTATACAAATTTCGTCATTGACTAAGGAATTTTAAACATGTTTTAAACGTATAAAAAAATCAAGTACATAAAAAATAATGGTAATTTTTGCGCTGAAGTGTTTTGCCGTTTAATTGAGTGAAACATTATTAAAGTAAAATTTTTTTAAGTAAATATCGACAGTAGCCAAGGTTATTTATGTTTAATATGCCCACACCAAGGGCAAACTTTTCTACTAGGGCATCCAAGTCCCAGGACCAAAGAGGAAGTCGGGATCTAATTAAGAGAATCCCAGAACTTGTCCCGAAGTCCCGAAAATTCCAAAATATTGCAGATTTTTGCTGTATTGAGATTTTAACGAATTTTACACGAGTAATGATTAAGGATATTACTACGGAACTTCCCAGAATTACAAAATAGCAGAGCGGTCAGAGCACGACGTTACAATCTACTATCTACAACTTCTATGAGCACGACAGCCAACACACGAGGGCGCGAGCGCATCACCTAGTTTTCAAATTTCGGAATTACAGCACGTTCTGGGACCTCTGCAATGATCCCAGGACCTGACAGATCTCATTTAGTACTGGGAAGTTCCGATCCCGGGATCCCTACTTTCTATTGATTATCCTAAAACAAAATGGCGAATTAAAACAACAAAGAGCACACACCTTTATCGATTAGCGTTTTTGAGCGTGTAAAGCGGCCATGGAGTGCTGTATTGTGTAACGGTGTGCGCCCATCATCCGACTGAACGTTGACATTCACACCTTCCCGGAGCAATATTTCCATACTCTCTTCTCCGTACGTACATGACGCTACTATGTGCAGCGGAGTCTATAAACATTCAATTTATTAGTGTCAAGTCAACAATACTAATGCTCGGTTACTAATCTGATTTTCAATTTTACATCTAGATTTAAGGTAGTTGTCGTGCTATGGGCATAGTGTCAGAAAATTCTAAATTTTCGTATACTCATTAAGGATACTATAATACAAATACCATTAAAATTTGAAGTTGATTGACCATCTCTAACTCGAGATAAACTTAATTAAAGTTTGGATAATTAACACGGTGAGCATAGGAAAGGTTGTGTTTTTGACAAGTTTTTTAATTTAAAAAAAAAAAGTAACAGTCAGAAATTTTCAAAAAACTAACTGTTCATTGATGTTTTTGTTCTGAGTTTAAAAAAGAAAATCCAAAAATTATTGACCTTGTTATTGTTGAGATATAATAACGCAAAGTTCAACAATTTATGAGAAAAGATTGACATTTTTATATAATCCAAGCGAACAAGCTAAGTGAAATATGTGTTACTATGTGAACAACAGTTTAGGTACAATTTCTAACAAAATTTTTTTACATTTTACACTATACTTATTTATTGTTTTACAGCGTATTATGAACGAAACTTTTGGATGTTATTGTAGCACGACAACTACCTTAAGAATGTTATTTGTTTTTTTAACTAAATGAAAATCTCCATTTTGTTGAAAACAAACAACATTCTTAAATCCAGATTTAAAACTGAAAGCCATATCAGAAACCGAGGATGAATAAAATGTTAAAAATAATAATATTCTGGAAGTTCTACAAACTGTAGAAATTTGGAGTGAATATGAATATGTTTATTTTGAAGAAAAATACACAATACAAATTTAATCGACTTTCTGTTGTTCACATTAAAAAAATACCTAGCTAGTTTAGTAGTTTATAGTAAGAATGAAATTAATTTTGAAAAAAATACATGTTCGGCTTCAGCTGAAAAAATTACCTTGGGCCGGACTCTACTGGTAACTAATTCAACAGGATACCAGGAAATTTGGGTTCACGTTCTGGCAGTGAGTTTCAATTATATTTTTCTAATGACTTTTATAAGTGTACTAGCGGCCCTATCCGGCTTCGTCCGGGTGCTAAGAAAACCCGGGTGCAATACACTACTCACTCGCTTCGCTCGTTCTATACTATATTATAATTAGATTACTCACTCACTTCACTCGTTCGCTAGATATATAAACCTTCCGTGAAAAATTATCTAACTGATGGTGAAAACCGCATCAAAATGGTTTAGGAATTACATTACTCACTCGCGTCACTTTCTCGCTCGCTATGCTTGTTCACTATATATATAAACTTTCCATGAAAAATTATCTAACTGATGGTGAAAACCGCTTCAAAATCCGTTGTGTGGTTTAGGAGTTAGCGGTTATACAGACAGACGCGGAAAGCGACTTCATTTTATACTATGTAAAGATATAATACTAAATAATAAATCCAGGACATTAACAATCTTTTTATTAAATAATTTAAATCAAACGATTTTTTTTATCCCCTTATATCCACACCATATTCACATCTAAATCTAATCTAAAATCTAAAAATCTAATCTAATCTAAATAACAATTAAGTATAATAAATAATATATCAGACAGCAAAGCTTCGACTGCCCTGATAGGTTGGCTATATCTAAGAAAAATCAAATGCCACTGTCACGACTTGAACCCGAAACTTCCAGTTTCCGGTTGGATCAGTTACCAATTACTCTACAGAGCCCAAATCTGTTCTTTTCTTAGATATAGCAATTTCAACGAAATTATTTAGAGCCGTCAACAGTAAATCAATTCTTGTGAATCTTTTTATTATTAATCATTAACGTTTACTACCTGTCCTCTATAGTTGGTAAGATTAATGTCAGCATGAGCATGAATGAGATCTCCGATGAGTGTATCGTGTCCGTTTAGACAAGCGAGATGCAAAGGTGTATTGCCATAAGAATTACGTATATTTATGTCGGCCCCATGCTCTAACAGTACTTGTACAAGGTTACCATGACCAACACTGCAAGCCACGTGAAGTGGAGTATATTGCTGCAAAAATATCGTCAATATTAATATTTAATTAAATGAATGCATAATGACTGCAATCGGTAGTAAATATGAAGCACCTATTGAAAGAATGCTTTAAAGGGAAGATGTCGATCGTTTGAAAATGTGTCACTGTGTGAGTAATTGTCAACTCAATCCGCCGCGATTGTGGAAAGTTTAGGGTTAGAACCCCTACGGTGATATAGGTTTGAATTAATGAATTTTTTCTGATTTCCAGCATTTTGTTACGTCATTATTCTTTCAATAGGTGCTTCATATTTACCGATTGCAGTCATTATGTATTCATTTAATTATGTATTTAAGTCACAACGTGCGTGTTATTCCTGTATTATTAATATTTAAAACAGCGACGGAATCCTCATCTGTAATTTTGTTTTCATGCGGACTTTTTGGGGTTTTTCGGTACTCTATAAACTGTAGGTATGTAGTCAGGTGTCAATGTTGCAGGATTATATCATACGTAGACCCGATTAAAAATTACTATAGTTCTTTAAAATCAAACTTTGAAATCTAATTTTGAGCCATTACTTTTTTCGTTGTAAATTGAAAAAAAAAAATTCGACTGATGACCAGTCCTATACTTCCCACCTAGTAAATATTTGCAAAAAATAAACACTCTTTTTTTTTATTCTTTGACTAGGCCCAAATAACCTTAGCTGTTGGTGGTCTTTAAAACACAATTTAATTTTTATTCTTTGAAAAAAGCATGGCCCTCTTTTTTGTTTGGTGATCTACTGATGGCTAACTTAATATAGCAAAAATCATGGTTACCTTGATTTACGTTAAATTTTTATTTTTTTTAGTAAAATATTTTTTTTCTCGAAAACTATACATTTTAGAGAAAAAAAATATTTACATTTTTTTCATATTATAACATCTAGAATTCATTTATATTTTTTTTACCTATGTTAATACGTGACTTTGAGGACGTTTTTTTGAATATCTCAGGATCCACTGAACCGATTTGACTCAAAATCTAATCAGATCTAAGTTAAAGGCTGATAAACACAATAGAACAATCGGCATGCCCGTATGTTGTTCCGTTCTTAAGATATCGAAGGCGAAAAATTGACCACATACACACACACACACATACACACATACACACACACATACAGACATCAGTCAGAAAATGATCTTAAACGATTGCTAGGGTCTCAAAACGTGAAAATCTGTTAAAATCTCGAAATATTGTTTTCGGACTGAATCCATTACTTCCCTACCATAGTAGAGGTGGGAAGTAAAAATGTTCTCTCATAATAATGAAAAGTCCTCGGCACATATATTTGCCCCCTTGTTCGGTTTTGGGGTCCAAATGGACTGTTAAATACGGCTAACCAATTTTTTTACCTAACAACACTATCCATATAATACATACATAAAAAAACGTGATTGCACAATTATTATTGTCTAGCTGTCTGTATCAGTATCATTTAAGAACGTCAGGACGAATTTTGATGAAACCTGGTACACTGTCTAATACCTAGATTGGCGGCGGAACGACTTGCAGGGTGGGGGAGAGCTCGTGACACATATTTCAGTATGTGTTCGATTCACTCCGGAATTTTGCACGGTGGAACCTTTAGGATAGGTGAATAAGGAATTGATAATCTGCCTGACTTTTCTTTGTACAGGAGGTACTGCGCATAGAGCAAAGTTGCAAAAAAATATGTACCAAAAAACATGCTTGATTCTCGAGCAGACTACAATTATATCAAATTTAAGTTAAAATAAGCAAGGCAGACAGTTTTGGTAATGTAAACATAGAACCAAAATACCCCAAAGTTACTTTTAGTGAATTAACTTCAAATTCGACAGCTAAAAATATTTACTTCGTTACCATAGGAACTATAAATTATAGGAATATAGTTGCTATGGTAACAATGTAAATATTTTTAGCTGTCAGTGAGTTTGAAATTAATTCACTAAAAATACAATTTTAGGGTACTTTGGTTCTATATGTTCACATTTCCAAAACTGCCTGTCTTGCTTATTTGGGTAAGTTCGGTTTTACGCTCGATTGATCGAGCCGAGCGAACAGATTTTTGGTCATGTGACAAGCAAGCAAATCGAGCCATCTAAACAATTCCGAACGTAATCTAGCAGATTTTTCCAAACGTCAGAACAAAATGGCCTCAGCAAGTTAAATTCTTATTACTAAAGCCGAAATACATTCTTTATTGCTCCTCATTTTAATTTAATTCAACATTGTTATAATAATAAATCATGATTCACAATTTTTTTCGTTTTTATTCCTTTATTTTAAAATTAATAGTACTACCGGTTGTTGATTTTTTCGACCCATAGATATAATAAATATTTTATTTAATCATTCTGTGCGATATAGACTTATTGGTTATTACTATTCTTTGAATAAATATTATTCGTGTATTTTTACCTATTGAAAAATTACCTCATATAAATAAACTTCGAAATTTATCCATTCTCACAACAAGGGTTTCCGCTCATTTTTAAAATGAATGCTCTGAAGTTGGTTAAATCTGCTTGCTCGCTCGCTTTCCTCGGAGCAAATCGAGCGCGCTCAATCTTCTCCAGATCTTAAAACCGAACGCAGGATAGAGATCTTTCAGAGCATATAAATGTTAAATTCAAACGTATTACAGCACTCCGATCAATCTGAGCGTAAAACCGAACTTACCCTTTGTGTGTTCAAAATTAACTTAAATTTGATATAATTGTAGTCTGCTCGTGAATCAAGCATGTTTTTTGGTACATATTTTTTTGCATCTTTGCTCTATGCGCAGTACCTCCTGTACAAAGAAAAGTCAGGCAGATTATCAATTCCTTATTCACCTATCCTAAAGGTACCACCGTGCAAAATTCCGAAATGAATCAAACACGTACTGAAATGTGTGTCACGAGCTCTGGGACTATGAAAGCTTACATTGAAAACAGTACTAAACACCCCCCCCTTTCCGTCAATAAATGTCTAGCAATACCAAAAAGTATAGAGTAATTTTTATCCAGTTAATATCGGATTAAAATAAAGTTCTTGTCAAAACCGACATTGTCACAAGTGATTTCGTGAGAAAAAGCTAGTTAAAGTAAAATAATGAAAACTAAACAAAAGTTACCTCTCTGTCCTTAACGCCAACATCGGCACTATAAGACAACAACAATCTCAGCATGTCTTCGTTTCCATTGTAAGCTGCCCAGTGTGTTGGACAACAATCACGTTTATCAGCTGCGTCAATTACAGCACCGCGCATTAACAGGGCTTCAGCACAGTCGACGCTTCCATGGTATGCGGCGTGATGTAACGGAGTGCGACCTGCACGGTCCGGCAGGTGACATGCTGCGCCAGCAGAAAGCAATTGTTCCACAAGGCCCGAAGAACAACCGGCGGCGGCCGCCACATGCAAAGGAGTTTGCCATAATCTATCTCGACACAATGCCTCAGCTCCGTGATTTAATAATATGTTTACAGTTTCCTAAAACAATTAATTATATTGAGATACGAAAATATAATTGGAACAATTTAAGTGCTCTACTACTGACAGTACAATTGATCGCAGCTTCGAAGAGAAGATCGCTTTGAGAAAAATGTCCCAGTTTTTATTTGACTAACATATTGATAATAATTATAATTGCTACAATAATTAATACTGATTGTAAAAAACAGACTAGTGATAAATTCTGCCATCTGGTGGTTTATTATCAGATCATTTAAATACTGTCACAGCTAATAAATTACAACAAATCTAATATGACTTGTACATTTATGCAGTATTTTCTTGTATTCAATGAAGATAGATTTCCGCTTGACAACTCAGACCATTAGCCTCTAGTATGCAATGATTACAAGACGTTCTTATTTGGTTCCTGATGTGAATAGCTATGCAAATTATTTTTTATTTGTAGTAAAGTTTTGGTGGATTGAGTATAAATGTATGATAATATGATACAGTACATTTAAAATTTCATATCGTGTGGAATTATCTTGTATGCTTTTAGTAAACAAATGGTTAATAATATGCAGTTGGAAATGTTCTTTTGGAGTCAACATACTGAATACCGATACATCATTGAAGTCATAAGTAAGAAATAAATAGTTTTACCTCTGATCGAGAACAACAAGCTCTATGAAGAGGTGTAATCCATTTACTGTCTTTGACGTTAACTCTAGCTCCATTTAACAGTAACAATTCAGTCATCTGCGGGTCACCTTTATAGGCAGCCGCATGTAATGGTGTTCGTTTTTCAGAATCTACAAACAACAATATCACATATGTATCTAGTACAACGAATCTATTAAGGAAGCAAACAAGTAAACAGCATACCGCTCCAATTGACTGCATCTTTATTTTCTTGAAGAAGTGCTTTCAAATCTTCGTAATCGCCTCTTATAATTGCCTGTATAATTGGAGGCTAAAAACGTAAGAAAATTGTTACGTTTCATTCAAAATAAAATAGAAAAACAAATGTTTACAGAATCAAAGCATTTTGATTTAATGATCTAACCTAATTTTTACAATAAATCTAAATAAGATTACCTCATCTAATAGTTGCTGGATAACCATTGTATATATTGTACATTTGAATTGTTATTTTCTAATGTTCATCGCCGTAATTATAATATTTTAATGCGATAATTTATTATATAAATTATTAAAAATGTATAAAAATAACTTCAGTCATTTGACAAAAAATAACAAATTGCAACTATACTGGACAGTACGTTTACAGTCATGAATCATGGATCGATTTTTAAAGTTTAAACAAATGCAGCCACATGCAACTATTCAAGTCCTCTTTCAAAAACTTGCGGGTGTGAATCAACACAATAGGGAACAAATTACAGGTACGGCCTTAAAAAAATGCCCCTTGAAAGATCAAGTAAAAATTTTTGAAATATTTTAAAATAATATAGATGGACACAAAAATGACTACGTTATAGAAAAATATAAAGTGTTTTGATTAATTTTCCTTTACAAAAGTTGTAGAGTAATTTTGTCTTGTTTTACGGGTTTATCCTAGTCATTATTTATAAAATAAAACCTTCATGCGTATAAAAGTCATGATATAAAGGTTTTATTTTTATAGATTATCAAATTGTTACATTGTCAGTGAAAAGATAAACACAAAATAACAAAACATATTTTTTATTAATTAAACAATAAATAAAACAAAAATAACAGTTTTAAAGTTTCTAATTCTCACTACCCTATTTCATTATTTATAACTTCTTATGCCTTCTGCTGTAATCTGCAAATAAAAAAAAAGCAATTGTTAGTACCTATTCTTTGTACCACAGATTAATTCACCAAGTATAATATAAAATATAAACAATATATAAACGGATTCTTACAGCAAACGATACTGTTTTAACACTATTCATCGGACTTTTTTGAATTGTAGCAGAAAATTTACCAGCCTCAATGCTTTTATTTAAAATAACTCTATAATTTATTCGGTGTGCATAACTATCTCCTAACGCTGGAACTACCCATTGTGTACTATCTTCTGACAGGCCAACTCTAGTTGTCATTTCATTTGTTACTACAATCTAAAATTCAAAAAATCAAATATTTTTTTATGAAATACATTAGCAATAGCTTAATATAAATCGTCGCTAACAAAATGAACGTGCGTTCTTGAAAATCTAACATTTTTTTGTAGTAGTTTTTTATCTATTATTGTCATGCACCACAACGCTATTCAATAAATTATTAATCTGCAATAAACAGCACGATAAGACAGGTTTCTCGATGCAGGAGAGTTACATAACTTTGTCTTATCATAGATGTCATGTGAATTCCATTAGAGGCTTAACTCGAAATCGCACAATTTTCAAGTTACGCTTGTTCATCTTGTTAGTGACGAAATGTTCACGTGTGCCAGCACTTACAGCTATAAGATATTTATCTGCTAAATACTGCATTTTAGAAAATAACTGATATAAAAGACTAACTCTTCCTTCGGTTTCTGTTCGTAAAGGGAAAGATAAACTATCTATAATAATTAATCGAATCTGTAAATAAAGAAATAGGTATTACTAAAAAGCTGTAAAAATATGTACACTTAAATTCTCATGATTAATCATAAAACATACATTTGATTTAGTCTTTAAAAAATTTTCTAAACTGTTATGAATAGTATGTACTAATTGTGGTTTATCTAACGCTTTTGTATAAAATACATTGTTCATAACATTATCCACTGAAAATCTTTTCAAATCTTCTTTCAGTTGATCTGAATTAAGATATTTTGCCACATTTTCACAATGTTCAATACAACACTTAGCGATTTCTAAAAAAAAATAATTTTATTATTTTGCTTCTACAAGACACATTAGGTATACCAGAGGCGAATAAGGTATGGCAGGCATGGCACGTGCCCTGGGCGCCATTTGAAAGGGGGGCGCCACTGAACAGTTCTTATTAACCCTATACGACCCAACGTCTTTCCTAAATCTCTCCATTTCCTTCGTTAAAACAATAAAGCACAAGACGATAGAAAATATGTTTCATCGGGAATTCTTGATCGCGCATGTAAGCTGCGAAATTAGCCGAACGCATCATTATAACAAAACCATGAAAGTAATAAACCATAACATCGTGCTCTGCTGACTGTTGAAAGGGAAAAAAACTGATAAAAGTGACTTTGAGTACCAATTTTCATTTGTGAACGCAATAAAAGTGCAGTTGTAATTTTCATCTACTTAGAATGTCATACAATAATGTGTTGAATAAATATAAGATTAACGAGCTTAACTTGTATTTTTAGGACATTATGGGTAAGTTATCTAAAGGTGGATTTCAGATTTTTGGACCGAGGATCAATTTCTGTAGATACGCCTCTGCTTTATACCAACTTTATGACGTATTTTTAATATTGTAAGAGCGAAACTACACGGGCGGATTGCACGTCCAAATCGAAATCATGCCTACAAACGAGTGAAACTAGACGAACGGAATATAGTACGGTGGCTTAGTGAAATTACCGATACCTGGCGAATAAATGCACCAAATTTGGTATGATGGTACCTTTGGGTATACTAATAAATGTTAGCCTAGGAGCCATCTGAGATTTCTAAAAGACAACGTTTGGCGGCCGAAAAACCACGAAATCTTACCACCTTTATTACTTTTTTCGAAATATCTCAGAAACGACCGACTAAAGCAATTCTTCCACTATGTAATCTTTTAAAGAGGATTACATTTCCTACAATTTTCATTTCCACAACTTTTCTGTGGTAACTAATGGTAAGCGCGCTACAGCTTCTTGAAAATCACGCACTTTTTGTAACCTTGGTAACCAATTGTTATAATGTTAAGTCCTTTTCAATAGCTTTATTTATTGTATTCTTCATCGAATTTTAAATTGAAAATAATTATGTTCATAAAGCAAGGAACGCCCTAAGCCGTGCTTTTTGTCCCATTTCGATATCTTTAAAAATTGAGAAGCTATAGACAGTCAAAGTTGAAATCATCACAGAGTTTTACGTGTTTTTTTAACACGCGTTTAGAGTACCTTCCATACCGAATAAAAAAAAATCCGTCTATGAATCCATAGGAAATTTAACGCCCTAAACGATTTTTTTGTCCTATCTCGATAACTTCAGACATTTTTAAAATTAAGCATTTAAGTTCAAGCGAATTGAATGAAAAATTGCCAAATAGAAGAAAAAAACTGATTTTGAAGTAAACTTAAATGCTTATAAGTTGAATATTTTTTAAGTTATCGAGATAGGACAAAAAACATCGTTTAGAGCGTTAAATTTCCTATGGATTCCTAGACGGATTTTTTTTGTACTTGGTATGGAAGGTACTTGAAACGCGTGTTAAAAAGAACACGTAAAACTCTGTGATGATTTCAACTTTGACTGTCTATAGCTTCTCAATTTTTAAAGATATCGAAATGGGACAAAAAGCACGGTTTAGGGCGTTCCTTACTTTATGAACATAGTTATTTTCAATTTAAAATTCGATGAAGAACACAATAAATAAAGCTATTGAAAAGGACTTAACATTATAACAATTCACAAATCACGTTTTTGTAACCTTGGTAACCACCAAGGTTACAAAAAGTGCGTGATTTTCAAGAAGCTGTAGCTCGCTTACCATTAGTACCACAGAAAAGTTGTGGGAATGAAAATTGTAGGAAATGTAATCCTCTTTAAAACATTACGTAGTGGAAGAATTGCTTAAGTCGACCGTTTCTGAGATATTTCGAAAAAAGTAATAAAGATGGTAAAATTTCGTGGTTTTTCGGCCGCCAAAAGTTTTCTTTTAGAAATCTCAGACAGGTCCTAGGCTAACATTTATTACCCTAAGGTGCCATCATACCAAATTTGGTGCTTTTATCCGCCATGTATCGGTAATCTTGAAATACAGCTCTAAGCTACCTCACTAATATACGTTCATTTAATTTCACTCATTTGTAGGCACGGTTTCGATTTGGACGTGCAATCCACCGGCGTTAAAAACGCCGCGAAAAATCCGCCAGAGAAGTTTCGCTCTAAAACCTACGCCTTAATCTTCTTGTTGTAAATCCTTTATTTGTATCAATAAACAATGCTCTGCCTTCTGTACCACCGAAAGATTTTGGAATTTGTACGTCCACACATAACTGTAAACTAAGTATGTAAAAAAATAGTACTTCAATTAATCATTTACTTAAGTAAATAATTATAATTTAATTTTAATAATTAATTTAAATAATTTTCGTATACCACATCTGAGTTTTTCCTGTGCCTGATACTCCACAAAATTCTGTTGAACGCTTTAAGGGTACTCCTTCTAAAATACAATCATCAATCTCTTTACAAAAAGTTGCTATACTTGGAATTTTTGATTCTTCTAAACATAAATCCAAAGCAGATTTTACTGTTATCTTTTCACTGTTTTTACTTTTATCAAATTTTAAATCACTTTTCCTTAGATCATCACAATAAACAAAACCCTTTTTAATTATTGCATCTAGCTCAGGCTCACTTAGTTGCAAAGTTGTGACAGATTGAAACATTTCTTTATTTAAATGCAAATGATTAAAAATAAAATATTTTTTATTCACAAAATAATAATAAAACAAATATTTTAAAATAGCAAAATATAAGGTATACCAAATATAACCTTATAAATTTCAAATTACATCCCTCTCTTTTGAAATGTCAACTTCACGTATTGTTGCCAACGGTATATTCAAGTAAAGTGAAATGTAACTGATAGGGGGTCACAAAAGTTTTAACGAATTAATAGAAAATTCAAAATAATATAAATATATACTAGCGTTGGGCGAATACGAGATGTTTTTACAATCGAAACAATCGCAATCGTTCATAATAACAATCGAGTCCACAATCGACTCGGAGTTTGATTTTACAATCGAGATGTTCGATTGCTCAAGTCGATTATTTGCCAGCGAATGAGAATACATATAATCGCGATTCAAGGTTATATGCTGGTCGAATGAAGTCTGACGTTTACGCTACTCGTTCATCGTTGATTCACTGTTCACACTGTTCAGTCGGTCAGCATTTGATTACTGCACAATCGACCATCTATTGACTCGACCACAGTTGTTGAGTGATGAACGATTATATATTATGTGGCTCTCGACAGTGTACGTCGTCTGTACGATTCAGTACTATGCAACTTAGTCTCGGTGAAATATGAAACAACAACAATCGAGTCCAAGTGAAAACCATCGAGAGTCATCGAGATGTTTGAACAATCGAGACAATCGACTAAAATATCTCGTATTCGCCCATCACTAATATATACTCATCTGTAAATTATTGATTGTAAAAAGTAACGGCCAAATCGCGTAGTTACAATTTTTCAATAGAAATAATAGTTACATTATTTTATTTGACTAAAATTTCTAAATTTAAAAAAAACGATCGAGAACACGGAACATATTTTATTATTCCATGATCAGGAGCCTTCAGCCCACACGTTTTCATGCAATATGAAATTAACAAATCCGATGCTATCATTTCGAAAGAGTTCTTTTTTTCTTCATCGGAATCGTTTTAATTCGAAACGATCAAATTGACAAAAAAATTAACATTAATTGCATTTTAGTAAATAATAGTTAATTTTAGTTTAAACAATGTTAATATTTTTAGTGTAGAACATATTATGGAAAAATATTGACTTTTTAATTGCTATTAAAAGTAACACCATAGATAATTTATTAACGTTGGCCAAATGTTACGCTGCTCTGCATTGGTTAAAAAAATCAATTGTAACCAAAATAATGCATTAGTAGGTAATGAATAAAATAAATTACACACAAATCGATTAACAAGATTTTAATAGACATAAGTTTACATACCATAATATATGCTATATTTTTTTTTAATTTAATTACTTAAGTATATGACTATAAACAACATTTTCAAAAATGTCTTCTGAATAAACAATAAATAACGATTATATTTTCGAAATACTGTTATCCTAGGTATATAAGGTATAAAAAAAACTGATTATTTAAAATCAAAACTAATTTAGACAGTTCAAAATATTAGTAATATATAAATGTCAAACCAAACAGCCCGAATTAGTATCTTTTTAATTGTACGTAAATCATGTAGGTAATGTAAATAATGTAAAGTTACATACAGTACACCAAAGTCATGCAGCATGTCAAAAGAAATTTATCAAGCAAATTTAAAACGTATTTTTTCATATTATATATTTTACACCGACCTTTAATATTAAATATCATATGGTGACATCAATTTTTCTCTAAGTCAGCAACAGAATTCTGGAAATTACATTATAACAATTTATTTTTAACTACAAAAACTAGTATTAACGCATCTATCGGCTATCGCCATCTAAGCGAATCTTGCACGATGTAAATAGGGTTTTTAATGACATTTAGAAGCATAATATATGTATTTTTAAAATATAACAACTGTATTAATATTAAAAGAACACAGTAAATGAAAATTTAAATACAATTAAATAAAAATATTTTACATAATAATTTAATACAATTACATGTACATTGTACACAGTGCACGATGTAAACAAACAACATGCTAATAAATATCTAAACGAGTATGTATGAAATATCCTTTTCACAGACCGAGTCTCATCACATTCTCGAAATTTAGATTATTTATTTCCATAACAAAATAAACCTCAAGATGTGCACAGATTGAAAAAAGAATTTTGGTCATATATTAAAAAAAATTTAAGATATTTCGTACTCCAATTGAGTATTACAGTATTTAATACTATAGAGGCATTTCGAAGTTGACGTCTAATTTGGCATCACGAGCCAAACTCACGATGTTGGACAGTTTTACGGCCAACCGAGCTGCTTCGTCCAAATTGTCACAAGGAAGAATTTTAAGTCCTGAGGAAGCGATTAAAACTTTGGCATCATCCACATTTGTACCCTACAAGAGAAGAAATTTAAATCAATTGTTACCATTTCCATAGTTCAGTCAAATCAATGTTTTAATGCTATAGCGTCTGTCACCATTACGTTTACTAAATACCGAGACATCTTATTTACTATAATAGCGCCAGAGACGAACTGATTATTTGGACAAGCCCTGAGGAGTCACTGTACCAATACTGAACTATTACTTGTATAGACGCTTATGACCTCAGTTGTTGAGCGTTTATAATTTACAATGATTCATTCAATATTAATTATTGCTAGATATAGTCTGTCATATAGCGTTTTTCATTGGTAAGCACCATAGACATAGAAATATAGGGACGTAGTACAAACTAGTGGGGGGGGGGACGGTGAGGAAACAAGTGTGCCCACATTCTATTGGTCGCTTCAGTTGCGCCAGCGCTGTACGAGCAATTGAGCATGCGCAAAGACGCGGCCAACAGAACGTGGGCACATGCATAGCATGGACATGTACATAAGATAGGCATGCACTCTCCCCTGATTGACTTCCCCCTCGTCTAAAGTGGGATTTTATATTACATCCGCAGATTTCTATGTCTATGGTAAGCACCAGTGCGCCCTGAAACTCGCTGAGTGCTGGCCCACTGAAACGGGGTCGGTGCCAGTGCGAGTTTTCTACCTTGACGTTCCTTGTCGGTGCATTCTCATCCAACCTCTTTGGCGCGCTATTTGAACAATGAAACAATTCTTTTAAAAAAAAAAAATAGAAGCTACTTCAAAAAGGAAACGAGAACGCCTCTAAAAAGGATAAAATAATATTTCTCTTCTTTTTACAATCACACATTTAATAATTTGAAGTCGGCGAAATTATTTCTTTATTAGAGGTTTATTTGCGCTAACTTCTAATTGAATGTAGGGTAGGAAAAGTAATCGCATCATCTCTAAATTCGGCACTCGATTTACCAATGAAACACGACGCACAATCACAGTGCGCACTGATTCGCCCAATGAAACAAGCTGCCCGCATTAAGCGCGCACCAGTTCGACCAATGAAAAACGCTAATAATATGACAGGCTGTATGTAGCAATAATTAATATTATATGAATGCTCACAGCCTGTGTAAGGTAATTATTTAATAAAATATCTATATGCAATAAAAAAAGCCAATTTTCACTAAGATATCAGGCCGAAATCCCTCCTTGATTCGTCCCTTGGATATAGAATTATTATTTAGGTCATACGTAATTCAATCTTACCTGAAGTCTGCAGACAATTGGAACTTTAAGTTTCAATTCTTTGGCTGCAGCAATAATACCTTCAGCAATGACATCGCAACGCATAATACCACCAAAGATGTTGACCATTATTGCAAGTACTTTAGGATCAGCTGTAATAATTTTAAAAGCTTCTTTAACAGCTTGTGCAGTAGCACCACCTCCAACATCTAAGAAATTGGCCGGTTCTCCACCGTGCAGTTTAATAATATCCATAGTTGCCATAGCCAAACCAGCACCATTGACCAAACATCCAATACTCCCTATTTAAAATAGTTATTTATATTAATTGTAGTACGTATAAAAAAGTAATTTAATTGTAATCATATGAAATTACCATCCAGAGCAATATAATTAAGATCAAATTTGGATGCAGCTACTTCTTTTTCATCTTCTTGCGTTAAATCACGGAGAGCAAATAGATCCTTCTGACGGAATTCTGCATTATCATCGAATCGAAATTTAGCGTCCAGGCAAAAATCTGAAAATATTGTTTGTATTTACTGGATAAAAAATATAAATAAAAGGAAACAAAAACCACATACAATTTCCTTCGGCATCTTCAGCATAAGGATTAACTTCAATCAATAAAGCGTCTTTCTCAACAAAAAGTTTGTATAGCTTCAACAACATATCTGCTGTTTTCTCCTTCTTACTTCCAAGACCAACTCTTTCAGCTATGTCTAATGCCTGATCTTTGTTAAGGCCCTTTGTAATATCAATGGGCTCATAAAGAATAGCTTCTGGATTTTTGGCTGCCACGTCCTCAATGTTTACACCACCTTGTGAAGACGCTATTAGTACTGGACCCTAAATTCAAACTTTGTTTTAAAATTACAAAAAAAAAATGAACCTTCCATACATTATGTATTAAAAATTGCATACATTAAACGCTCGTTCCATCATAACAGCAAAATAGTACTCTTTCTTGGGAAATTTTTGTTCAGTTACCATAACTGCATTGCAAATACGTCCTTTTTCACCTGTCTGTTTGGTTATCAAAAGATCTCCTAGCATTTTCTTAACATTTTCTTGAGCTTCTTCAGGGCTACAAAATACGTTTACAGTAACATCATTTCAGTAATATTTTTCGGAGACTTTTTTATTGATTTGAATTCGAATCTGAATAATTTTAATTTGTAAATTAGAAATTCAATACTATAAAGCTTTTTAACAAATAAAAATTATCACTATAATATAAATTTTATTCAGTTCAAAAATATGTCAATTTCTTATTTCTATAACCACTACCTTTTGCTGTAGTTAAATTATTTACCTTTTGACCATCAGTACACCAGCTATTTGTCCATTTTTGAAATGCCCTTTGCCACGACCTCCAGCTAAAACTTGAGCTTTGAGAACAATGTCTTTTGTCTTCAGATTAGCGGCTAACTCATAAGCCTCCTCTGGACTCTTAGCAACTCCAAATTTAGGAACTGGAATTCCTGCTCCTTGGAGCAAAGTATAACTGATATGTTCATGAACATTTAGCTTTCGAGACTGTTGTGCTTGTGGCTTCCAGGAATTAACTGATCCCAAAATCTAAAATTGACGTTTAGATTAGAATTCAAAAAGCAAATCATTTTTACAAGAAAGATTTTACATTTTTTTATTACGTAACAGGGCTAAGATTGTTTTTTTAAACTGCCGATTAGAACATAACATTTACTAAGTATTTAGGAAGGATAAGGACAATCTTCAAGGATAATATATTTTCAAATGTCAATTTGAATTTGCATAATAATGCTTACGTAGGAACAATGACACCAAAAATTAACAATACGTAATAGATTTTTTTCTCATGCGAATCAGAAAAAAATGAGATCGAAGTTCAATTAAATTGTATAAATGTCATTTATATTTGTTTTTCGAAAGGTTGAAAAGTTTGGTTATATAAACACTCCTATTTTAGGACTGCCAACAGATGACCTAGGAACGCAAACTATACTTTTATGGTCATTTTGTCTACTAGCCACGAAACACTTATATTCATCTCAAAATTTATTGAAGGACTTTGTCATAAATAGTATAAAATGCCAAATTTCTTACCTTCGTTCCGTTCTTCAATACTATATTTTCAGCAAGGTTTATTCCTCGCAAAAGAGTCGCCATGTTGAGATTAATTTGATTGGACGATCGACTGTTGTGGCCTGTGGGGTGGGCTGTTATCCCTTGACTGATGTACTCAAATAATAGGTATTAATATTCATTGTATTTTTTTCTGGATGACCTTTATACTTTGCCTTTAATTTATCAAAAATGCACAGAATTAATCAATTTATATTTATATCACGCTGTTCTTAACTGACAGCAAATAAAAATTAGTCATTAACACTTATTACCCTCGTTTACTAAAACAATGATAAAATATAACTCCAGGTAATTACGAACTGATTAGAATTGCAAAAAAAATGTTAATATATCGACTCTGTTTATTTATAATTTTTCTAAGTAATGACAGCACTAATAAATGATTTTGTTGGCAACTGTTATTTTCAACAAAGGTCTATTATTTAATTTCATTATAATCATTAGTGTCGATAGATACAATCATGGATAATCATAATTACAACAACATTATTTTATAGTCAATTTTATTTTATACAACTGTACGAAAATACATAAAAATTATCTTTAACGTAAATTAAAATGTGATCGATCTTCAACACTTTTTTATCCAGATTTAAATAGCTACAATGTCTATAAACATAATTGTTCTTATAAAAAAACACTGCAAACTTAAATAATTTTCAGTTAAAACATCTCTATTTTATGGAAACAAAATGTTAATCACTCTCACTATCGCAAAATTCAGTCCACACAATATATTATCATCTTTGGTACACACTGACCTGTGTTCTCTCATTTTAATTTATTTTGTCATCTCCAGTTTCAATCTCGTAGAATTCACTCCATTTTGAAGAACTAGAAACTTCATTATTAAAATCAGAAATTTGCTTCGCTTGGGTATTTTCTATTTGAGACGATTCAGAATTTATGCTAAAAATGTTATTTTCAGATTTGTCGAAATTCTCAGAATTAACATTCCTACTTTTCTTTATACGCTGTGTAGTACTGAACTGCCCATTTCTTTTGTTTTTGGAAATTTCTGGAGTATGGTTATCAGCGATTTCATCATCCTCTTCTTGATCAGACAAAAATTCCAACCATTTACTCTGCTTATTGAAGTTTTCTAATTTCCTGGAAGAACTTTCTTTAAACATCTGTTGTGACACTTCATTTTCGTGATTGACAAATCTCAAATTATTTTCAAATGGTTCAGCTACTTTATCCACTTTATCTGAGTCTTCTAAGGCAGCCTCTTCTAATTTTGACCGAAACTGATTTAATTTCTGAACATGCAAACGACAGTCTTTGCTAATACCCTGTCCGTATATCTGTTAATTAAAAATAAGTTGTAAATAAAATAATTCCGTTTTCGATGAAAAAATCTTCCAAATTATTCGACTTACATATTGAACTGATTGTTTCTCTCCACATATTTTACATGTCCACTTTGGAACTTTTTTGACAATTTCTACCTATGAAAAATATTTTTTGAAATAAACACAGTATTTTTATTATAATTTGTGGGCAGGTTGGACAATTATAAAAATAATTTAAAAAATTGGACACGAAAATATAGTAAGTTGTCAGAATAAATTATATGGTTTTAAATCTTTCTAAATTCTTACTTGAAAAAAATTGCATTTGAAACATCTTAGACAATAGAACTCTTGTGGCATTTTTATGCGTAAATTGTAATTATTTATAAACTGTCAAAATCGTGCAGATTTCAGAAAATGAGAAAAACTTTGGCGCTACGATTCGATTCGAGAGGAGTATTGAAAGTATTCTGATTCAGTGATTTGAAGATTTCTAAAATCCTATTTGAAGTGTTTATATACGAATAAAATCTAGAAATATAATTGAATAATCTCGTTTCAATACCGGTCATAAAATATAGGAATGTATTAGGAATAAAATATAAATTAATAAATATAAATCAGGCTCCAACTTATGTGGTCAAAATAAGTCGAAAATAATAAAGAAATTTATGTTGAGCCTTCTATAAACAATTTATATACAATTAATTTGATTCATTTTAAATGTCCGTCTGAAAATTCTAGGACACAATATTGCAAACAAGAAATAAGAGAAACTACGTATATTTCAGAAAATATTTTTTATCATTTTGCATACAGTTGTTACAATGGTTTTTCTAGTCACTGGTGTATTATTAAATTACAGGTACCTACTAAAGGTTTATTTTTTTGTTATTTCATTTTAAATCGTAGTCCATTACATATGCAAAGTCGTTTTCGGATGCGTTCCACTTGGCGACCGCAACGCTCATACGTCGTTCCATTTGGCGACCGCAGTCGCTTTGGTATTTTTAATTATTGTAGATTATAGACGCTTCGACAACTTGGGTCATTAGCGTCTTAATTACATTTAATAACAACTTCCTTAAAACTAAATTACATCACAAAACATCCATGAGCCGAGGTGGGATTCGAACCCACGACAGTGTGATAGTCGCTTTGGTCGCGATGAAAACGTCATGCATGACGTCACAGATAGCGATCGCATCAAGCCCACAACGCCCGCATTTGCGTGTGGGTCGACGCGGTCGTTAACTGTTTTCCCGCGCATTTCAATGTCACAGAGATGACAGCAGAATATGTGAAATGGATGAATAATTGAACTCATTTGAGCTCTACATGTCTGTGGAGGATGCAAAACATGTACCTATCATAACATTTGATTGATTTAGTTTTTCTGAGAAAAATATAACCTTACTTTGATGCAAAATATTCTGTTTTTTAACGGAATAATGGTAGCCATGTTTGTTGTCGCCTACAAGTCGTTCCACTACGGTTTTGTCCGCTATGTTTGTAAGCTAGGGAACGGTTAATGTGCGGTCGTGGGCGCGGGCGCCAAGTGGAACGCACTCGAAATATCTTATGATTGAAATGTTTTTATGATTTTTCTACAGCAGTTCCACTGCTAATGTTTGAAGCAGTATCGGCAGCTGGAATCTGTTGCGTTTGTTTTTCAGTTTGACCGCATACACACCAAGGTATCTTTTCTTTTAAAGCGGCACGATATTTAGGATGACTAAAAATAATGTAGTATAAAATACAGTGCACATAGATAAAATAAAATAAACAAAAAAAAAATGTTTCCTGAGTACCTGATGCCATATACAATAGGATTATATACAGCATTAGCTTTCGCAAATACTGAACCCCAAATAGTTGCCAGTGGGGTAATTTCAGCGCCACCGAATATTCCAACATAATTAATAACGAGATACGGAGTCCACGCCATGAACCATAAAGATATTGTTACTAATGCCACTTTTGCTAATTTGCATTCCGCGCTAGTTTTATCTTGCTCTGCAGATCGAAGAGAAGTAATGTTCATTTTTTTTGCCTGATCTCGCATTCCCTTTTCATGTACTGCCACGGCCTAAACATATTGTTTTAATTTATTTTTAACATTTACGTCCCGGGTTCTCTTACTTCAACACAAAAAATACCTTCACAATGAAAAAGTAAGAATAGATAATAGTAAACAATGGAAGGTAGTATACAAATATGGAATAAACCAAAATATAGCTCTTGCTAAGCCATTCTTTATTTAAATAGTCGGTTCCACAAGCTGTCATATTTCCCTCTGGAACATATCTATAAAAAAAGTACACTCAACAATATTAATCACAATATTTGTATAAATAAAACTACTTAACTTATTGTGAACTTTTTTTAGTTTAAAAATGGCTGTATCATATACCTATTCCACCCAAAGAGTGGTAAAACCGTCCACAAAAGTCCAAACAACCATATTATCAATATACGGCAAAGTGCAGATTTTATAGTCAGTGGTTTAGCGGAAAGTCCCTGGAAATAAGTTGCAATTTATTAATTAACAACACAAGTTTATATAATATTTAACTTATTGTCAGAGACAAAAAAACTAAAATAATTACTTTTACGATGACATTATATCTGTCTAATGCAATACAAGTCATTGTCCAGATAGAAGCGCAGCCAAATAATGAACCACACATCGCATAAATATCACACATTAATGGACCTACAAAAACAGAACAATATGGTGATAAATTATAAAATACTACACGTTCGGGCCCTGCCGCAATATTATCATTTGTTCACATTGGACTTCACGTTTTTTTTTAATAAATATTTTCTTACAAAAATGGCCAAAATAACTGAATGAAATAATTTTCTGGGTAAGACTCACTATCTAATTAAAAAAAGAGTATCTAGATACTTAATGTAAAATTTTAAAACTATACCTAAAACCCAAGTTTCAAAATAGCAATTAATTATCATTGGAGGAGACATGATGATCATCATTAAAAAATCCGAAAAGGCCAGATTTACCACAAGTAGATTCGATGGTGATCTTAATGATTTAGTTGTTGAAAAGATATAAACGACAACACCATTGCCAAACCATGATATAACACCCAGAATCACCATAACAATGCCTAAAATACAATGCCAAAGTGGATTCATCGGTGGATATTGGTACCTAAAATACACACATTACAAAATATTGAAAATAAACTAGTCAAGTTTCAAAATTTAAGATAGTGGGTCATGCACTTATACTTCACTAATTACAATGTTATGACTCACTATCTTAAATTTTAGAACTTTATAGGTATACTACCAAATACACTTTTCGTTTATTTTATAAGAATTAATTTTTAATGTGAAACATCTTATGTCGGGCAGTGAAGAGCCGCGTGAGGGGAAATATGCAACGAAATTTCTGGTCCGCTCCTTCGCTGCTGTTCTCCCCACCACTGCGGCATTCTCTCTCTCTCGGCTTCCGCGCGCTCGGGCACGGAAAGAGAGAGTATACATACGAACCTACTGTAAAGCAAAAGTATATGTATATACGTGTAAGTATGTAATATAGATACTTCACTGTGTATTTAGTTGCGTTTCTGGCTCAGGCGTGCTCAAACGCCGCAACCGCGTGTGTTACAGTGCAGTATATAGGATTACGTCAGCATAACAGTTAGTTGCTGCTTTTGAAAAAATATATACTACTATATAGAGAATGTGAAGAACTGTTTAATTAAAAACAGAAAAGTGGTGATCCTGATGATAATGAAAGAAGACAGCTTTGAAATGGCTTAAGGATCCAAAAATAATAAGCAAATACTGTTAATATTGCATTTATTAAGCTGACGTTTCGAGAATTATATTCTCATCCTCAGAGCTCAAATGCCGTCAAACATGACAGTAAAATTGTCCAAAAAACTTTTTAAAAAAACATACTAACATTTTATTTGGTTTTTATTGAAGTGTAAAAAAATTTGTTTTATTGATTTGATTTTGTACACAGAGAGAATACCACCGAGTTCAATAACGTTTTCTTTGATGTTTCACATCTGTCGGGGGTCCAGAGACCCACACCCTTTTTTTTAAAATTAGTTTGCACATTTCTTTACTCTACTTTGATTTCATTGCTGCGGACTATTGTTACAAATTCTTAGTTTTTCAAGCTTTTTGATTAATTTCAGGTATATATTAATAATTTAAAGTACATACCAGTGGGGGTCTATTAAATGTAACATTTCCAACGGCACTCTATCAACAACGGTGGTATTAGTGAGCCCCTGCCACCGGTTAGCCATATATACAGGCTCCATTGTTGATATTTCAAAACGATATTTTGATTTTTATTAATCCCAATTAATGTGTTGGAACAGTGTTACTCGTAGTACGAGACTCACTATACAGTTTGGATACAAACAACATCCCTTTATATACCACTCAGAAAATATTAAATCGTTTTTGATATATTTATTTAAAGTAGATTAAAGTAATAATCAAATAATGCATATGATTTCCATACTAGATTTTATGTAGTTTTAAGGATTCTTCAATCATTTAGGTTTGACAGGAGATTTATTTTTTTATACGCGATTATTCGCATTTGAATACCTGTCTTATTGATAATAAGCCATTTATGCATTTATTTAAAACTATTTTAAATATAGACAAGTATTATATATCTTTTTTTCCTACCTAGGCCGAAAGTTCGTACTTTCGTCCTTGCCAAGCGGGAACAAAGTCGCTCTTTATTCCCGTGGTACGGACAAGTGCGCGTGCGCAATAGTACTTCTGCCGGCTCTCACGCACCTACTTCTGTCTCCTACACATTAAAATTATTTCCTTCAAAATTATTTTTCAATACTTTAATAATAAAATAAAAATAATAATTTTTTTTTCAATTTTGCGAACTTTTGGCCTGGCAGGCGAAAAAATAGTATGCGCAACACGGGAGGAAATTACTACATTTCCTCCCTTGTGGCACAATGTACTATACTGCCTATGGAGTATGTACTTCAGGCGCGGACTGGTTATATTTTTTTAGAGACGCTAACACTTGTAGGGGCCCGAGGGAGAGACTTGAGTAATTTGTTGGGATTGGGAAATGGGAGGACACGGAACGCTCCGGCGCCCCTGGCCAGTCCGTGCCTGATGTACTTTTTACTAAATTTGATGGGCAGACTTAGTTCATAAAAAGTTCAGTTTCTTTCATTAATTAGTAAATATTGTTTCTGTCTCTATTTTTTAAAGGCAAGAAAGACGGAAAACTAAAAAACAGTAGAGAAAATAAAATTATTAGCCGAGTTTACTTTTTCTTAGTTATATTTCAAAATATAAATTCTAACATCAATTTGCATTATATCAATAATAATAATAATTTGTATCTGAACATAATAAAAAATTATTGTTTAATAATCGTACAAAAATTTATTATAATCTAACTCAGGTCTTGACTGGCAACCATTTTTCTACCAGGGAACTTCTATGACTAGTCCCCGATCTATTTTTTTTAAAGTGGATTGGTGTACGGATCAATGAAATTTTAATATTGATTTAGATTTTCATTTATTATTAGTGTATTTGCCATATGGCACATACACTATTGACGTCGGTCGGATGGCGAGACCTAGGGGTCGGACCAAAATTTCTCGACGCTTCATACCCTCCTGAACAATTTGGCACCATTTTTGGAAATGTTTATATATATATATATGTGTGTGTGTGTGTACGGCTGTAACTTTCGAAACAGTTAATTGATTTTGACGAAATTTGGTAGACACGTTGGAATTCATTACCGCACGAAGCTTATTTAAAATGGGCCCAATCGGACCATTTTAAGGGTGGTTTTTAGGGGTAGAAAAATGTTTTTGGGCCCAAAAATAGCGAAAAAATTCTCAGAATTGTTTCAAAATTGAAATTTAACCTTTTAGTAAAGATCAAAATGTGCTGCTAAAATTTTATTAAAATCGGCCTGACAGGACCGGACTTACAAATTTTATAAAAACACCAGTTTGCGGATAGTGATTTACTTACTGAAGGGTGTACTTAATTTGGTACAGAGGTTGCATTGATAATAATATTGAAATTAAGAAAAAAAATATTATTTTAAGGAATGTATTAAGGGGTTAAATTTTTTATTTTGTTCAAAAACAAACTAAGTTTTACGTATTAAAGCCATAAGGCCTGTATAAGCAAATACACATTGTCGGCAGGGTTTGGCACTGCGACCCGAGTTTTTCTAAATAGTATTGAAATTTCATTGATCCATACGCCAATTCACTTTCAGAATCTTAGATTACAATTACTCAGGATCGACTTCAGTATAGCAATATAACTCATCAGTATTACAAAAAAATACATATCATTTGACTTTGAATAGTTATAACTTTTAAAATTTTTTAAGGCATCGGCTTACTGAGCATTTTGTCGGGCCTATTTATACTACAAAAATTAATTATTAGTTTTAAAAGTACGTTGTATTCTTCTGAAATGCTGACTCCTTGTTTCAGCCAATGCTTGTTCGAGAACCTCAGTCATATGCACTAAATTACAAGGATCGGTTTGAAGAAGAACAATTTCTTTCGATTCGTTCATCTGCGTTATATTTTGTGAATCTGGCTGATTTTGTAATGTAAGTGACATTGTTATTAGTGGAGTTACTTGTTTTAAAAGTGAACGTGACGCTAGCTGAAAATATACAACCGTTTAGCTTTTTAAAATATATGAATTATTAGGGGTGCACATGCACCGAGGACTCAATTATATCTGGTACTTGGCTGACTTGGTCATTTTACTGAGTATTAGCATTACCCAACCGAGTGATAAAAAAATTCAGTCTCCAAAAAAATGAATTATTTATAAATTAATGCAAAATTCAGCTTTGGGCAGCACAAACCCCTACCATAGAGTGCTAATTTTATAGCATTTTTTAAACAGTTTAGGACCTAGAAGCCCATTGTCATAGATAAGACACTCAACAACTGAGTTTATTCACGAAGCCCACAGTAAAAAAAAAAGCGTGAACACTATTTAGGTATAAGTTTTGTTGTAAGCGGTTCCATCTACAAACTGGCTGCAATATTAAATATCCAGTACTCAGCTTTTAAATTTGACTGAGTACTCGGTTTTTTGAAAAATACGTTCTTGGAGCACTCCATAAATTATGCATAACTATTCTAAAATCTATTTGAAATCACCAAATTTGGGTACTTTGTTAACTGTCTTGTTATAACAATTACAACAAAACAGTAACCAAACTAACAGGATCTGGTGATTTCAAATACATTTGGTTTTTAGTATACTTTCTACAAACCTGAACTTCAAATCTCCAATCAAGGTCATGATAATGTGGTAATTTCACGGAATTTTTTGCGAGAATTTGCAATAATTCTTCATGTTTTGTTTGATAAAATTGATTTAACACGTCAACTTGCTTTTCGTCAAAACCTAGCGTCAGAACAGAATCACGGAAATCTGCAGTACTCAACTATAGCAACAGAAATAGGGTTTTAATGAACCATAATGAAATATACAAAATAATAAACGATGTTTGTTTTTAAAAAATTATTACATTGTATTTACAACTTTCCAGAAGTAGATTTATCAACCCCTCAACAGCATTCTGAATTTGCTGTCCAGTAACGTCTAGTTTTTGAGCTGCTAGTTCGTATCTTTTAACGTTTGGACCATTCTGCAGGAAGTCTAGGGCTAGTTTGCAAAAATCTATCACAACTGCAACAATAATATTGAAGACATATTAATACTTGCTAAACTGATTAGTTATTCTTTTTTTATATTAATTAGGGTTACAAATTGAAAAAAAAATCTTTACCTTGAGTAGATTGAATAGTTAATAGTTGTAAATGTTGTTTGTGATTATTTTTCAGTGACAATAACATTTTGAAAACTTATTACTGATAAAATTCAAGGAAATTGACAGTTTTTGTCAAATATTTGACACTTCACGAGTGCTTGACAGTTAACAGGAGAGACGTACTCTTGCAGCTGCAGCGATGTTACAATAAGATAAAAAAATAGAACTAGATATCACAAGATTAAGCAGAGGAGCGACTGAAACTTGTTTTCCAGTTATTTGAATTCCAATAAAAAACAAAACAATTAATTCAAAATTAATTATTTACAAACAGAGATTAATTAAACAAAAAAAATCATAAATTGAGAAATACCGAAATAAGCTACGAATATATATTTAATTTTTTATGTTGGTTGCCTTGTTGTACAATATTGGCGCAATTTGCGCGATTGCTTTTATTTGAGTAGCTGTCATTTCAAAATAATTATTAAATTTTTTTATTAAAAATAAAATGAGTGAAGATAATGTAGATATAAATATGGATAGTGATGCAGATGCTAGTGACGGAGATGACATCACAGTTCAAGAAGTTCTTAGTATAATTCAAGAATCGTGGATAAATGAAAAATTTGCTCCTGAGCTTTTGCCTCATAAAAACGACTTGATAGAGTGTTTATTATCACAGCTGCAGCACATGGAAGAAAATATGAAAAAATTAAAGAAACATGATTTTAAATTAATTGTTCATCAAATGGAAATAGATAGGATAAGGTTTTTAATAAGTAGTTATCTTCGAATTCGTTTAGAAAAAATTGAGACGTTTATAATCCCAATTATGAACGCCGAGAAATATAGAATTGAACACAACGAAAGCCAGTATTTGTCACCCGACGAATATAAATTTGCTACAGAATTCTTAGCAAATCAAGAGCAGTTATTCCGATTTATGGTTTTAAGACCCATGCCGGGCAACTTATCTAATTTTGATGCAGAAGAAATGTCTGTGAAACCAAATTTAAACAGTTATGTTTTTATAAAAGCAAAAGCAAATGTCGATGGAATTATAATTGAAGGGACTGAAGCTGATGGAGACGAAGAAGTTAGCATGGATCGAGGTTCCCAACATATCATGCCTTACAAACCTGTTGCTGATCTCATAAAGAAAGGAGATTTACAATTAATATAGGTTAGTGCAATTTTAAATAATAAGTGAACTGGTTATTTTTTGAGTTCAGTGAAATTTGTGAGAAGCAGCGTCAGTACAAAAAATAAACTGTTCCGTTTTTTTTTGTGGCTTTCGATTTAAGCAAAGGTACTGAAACTATAGTGAATTATAATTTTTATTAAAATTTTGCTGTTCACCGCTGTTTTGAGATTTCTTTTTATATTGTTAATTTATATCTTTACAATCATGTTTTTAATTTAAATCAATTTTTGTCATTTGAATATTTACACAATTTTTTTTGCCAACGTTGAAATCTTTTCTTTGTTCATACAAGTTTTTGGAACGGCGCGAAAGTTAAAGTAACTAGGGGTGTTAACGGTTCAATAAATGGCAAAATATAGGGATGTCCGAAGTGCCAAAAAGTATCGATATATATTGTATCGATATTTTTAAAAAATATCAATAATGATATTGATATATCTGTAGTATTTTGTGAAAATAGTTATCTAAAGTTGTATGAAAACAATATCGTTAGGAAAATATCATTTTGTATTAAATCAGTTAAATAATTACATTAATTCAGTCAAACGAATATTTTTCCGACAGAGATGAAAGAAAAACTCTCAGTTTACAAAAAAAATTCCGTTCTTGTATATCAGTCACAGATTTATTTTTTAATATAGATCAAAGTGAAATATAGATTAGTCAGTGGCGACAACAAGGTCGGTATTGCTAGTGGAAAAAATATCGTTTTTGATACGTTTTCGATACTTGATATTTTATATTGATACATTGAAATAAAATATATCGCGTAAAAATATCGATACATTGAACAAAAAATATCGATGCATCGATATTCTTTCGCCAACTCTAGCAAAATATAACTCAATTGTTAGGAAATTGTTAGGAAAATATCATTTTGTATTAAATCAGTTAAATAATTACATTAATTCAGTCAAACGAATATTTTTCCGACAGAGATGAAAGAAAAACTCTCAGTTTACAAAAAAAATTCCGTTCTTGTATATCAGTCACAGATTTATTTTTTAATATAGATCAAAGTGAAATATAGATTAGTCAGTGGCGACAACAAGGTCGGTATTGCTAGTGGAAAAAATATCGTTTTTGATACGTTTTCGATACTTGATATTTTATATTGATACATTGAAATAAAATATATCGCCTAAAAATATCGATGCATCGATATTCTTTCGCCAACTCTAGCAAAATATAACTCAATTGTAACAACTGTAATATCATAAGTTTCAGAAGGGAAAAGAACAGAATCGTACATAAATGCAAATAATGTATTAATAATTCAATTCAAATGTTATGAAGTTTTAAAACATTAAACAATGTTTATATAACTGATTAATTAAATATTTTTATATAACACATGCACGCCTTACTGTTTTTTCATATCAGTTTTGCAGACCTTAAATGACTGTTTATTGACTAGTGACGTCATGATCCATTATGAAACGCTTTTCGATGAATAATGGAAAAACATTTGAAAACCCCGTTATCTAATAACATGTACCTCTTTTCGGTGTTATAAATGAAATATGGTTACTATGGTAACAAAGTGAATAAATATTGTATCGAGCCCAATGTTTTTATCACGAGATGTACTTCTGTCAGTGACATTAAATTATTCAATTAAAGTCTAAAACCATGCATGTGTTATATAAAGTATAGTCTGCAACACGTGTGCTAAATATTTATGCATCAGGCGCGATGTTTTCAGCACGAGTAGTAGGAGAGCGCTCACGAGCCTTGGCGAGTGAGCATCGTGAGCCGAATACGAGTGCTGAAAACATCGCGCCTGACGCATAAAGATGTATTTAGCACACTTGTCACACAATATACTACTAAACAATTTTTTGAATAAAATGTTATTTACATGTTTAAAGAATATACAATGCATTATAAAAAACGATAAGTATATAAAAAATAGTGGTGTAACTTGTAACTAAAACATACTACTAGGTTTGATAATCTCAGTTTTAATAAAAGTTCATAGTAAATTGTAAATTGCAAATAATAAATTATTTTTTTTTTTCCCGGTTATTTCCAAAATAATAAAATACTCAGTATTTGTAACATATCTGCAGTCAAGTCTCCATGTTCGTGGATTCGAGTTTTAATGGTGGCGGACAAGAGCCTTAAGCGTCCCATACATTGCTTTTTCATCCGTTCGATTCGCCGTTATCCAACTCGCGGTCCAAAACTGCCAATGTATGGTAAAGTACCGACGGTCCGTATCATCAGTTAAGATGTCTGTCGAGACTTGGCATTTGCACCGACGGTTCGTCGGTCTCCAGTCCGAATCGCAAGTGTATTCGAGTTCCGATTCAAGTTGGCGGTTGCTTGTCAGTAGCTGACTGGATTTATCTAAATAGGTTTCTTCGTCCATCCTTAAATAATTGTACCAATCGCCTGATTCAAAGCTAAGTTCAGTCAATAAATTTATATGGGAGAACCATCTTTGTAAAAACCACTTTTTTGCATAAACTGAACGTTTACAACTTTTTTATTTACTGAGAACAACAGCTGCGGCTGCTAATAAATGTACCCGTCTCATAATAAAACTGACGATCAAATGAACTTTATCTGAGCAATGTGTAGGAAGAACGTTCGGGCGATGATTAAAGGCGGTCCGAATCATGATGAAAAAGAACGAAATGTATGGGGCGCTTTAAAGGACTCATAAAGTAATATAGCTTTGAATGAGAAAGTGCGAATTTTAGATTAATGTATTTTCAGAAACATGGATCTAAAATACTATTCATTATTATAAAACTGTGATAAAACACAAAACCTTTCGAAAGGCTATCCTTTACTGGAAACGGTTGCGTAAGTGCTTAGGCATTTATTTAGATTTTAGAAAACATCTGGGGTTGTTTTATTTGGACTAGACTACACATTTTCGCGGCAAGTATTAACACTTAACCTTTACAAACATGGAGACTTGAACTTAGATTATCAATTCACAGCTTCCAAATCCTGTGTGCAATTGTAGATTATAGACGCTCAACAGCTGAGGTCATCAGCATATGTGTGTTTCACTGTTTAAAAGCCTACTTCTTCCCGAGTAACACAAGCTATGTATTATTAAGATAAAAGGGGAATAAGCAGTGAGTGAAAATGTAAAGCAAGTCGGGGATCGCCCGTACTCTATTTTTGAACTAAATTGATGTATGCTGGCTAAGCTATAAAAGATACAGTAAAGTGTTATATCAGAAATTTGTTGATCTTGATTATTTTCTTGCCAAACCAAAATCTACCCGGGTGAATTCGGGCCGAAAAGCTAGTAATTCATAAAATTGAAACCCACAATTAAAAATAAATATTTTAAAATAACAAGTCAAAGCATTTATTTCTAAAAAAATACAATATAGCTAGGTACATTAAATTTTAAGATAAAATTTTAATACTGTATAATAAATTCTGTCAAATAAATAGTTACAATAAAGGCAACTTTTAAAGACACTCTTAGTTACAGTTTAGTGCAAATTAACAATTCTTTCTTTTCAAAAAGAACTTTTAGTTATTTTAATCATTTGACATCCCATGTTGCTTAATGCAACAATTAAAGAATTTCTAATGTGTATGAATAAATTCTACATTCGACGTTTCAAAATAAAAATATGCGTTATTAGGGTGCAAATTACAAATACGTCTTTTTTTGTTCAGTTATTTCAGGGGTGCCCAACTCGTTTATCACCGCAACATCTTAAGTCAATCTTTGGTTTCAAAAATATGAATTTTTTTTTCAGTTCGGAACAGAAAGTAAAGTAGGTTTGCTTTCAATCTGAACGCATTAGCAAGCGTGAGTGAACCACTATCTTTCCAATGTAGTTCGACTGCAAATAAAATTAAAAGATTATTTACCTTCGATCTTTAGGCAAGTTAAGATCACAAGCATAAAAAGGTTGAACACGGAGCACCCCTGAATTAGTCAAACAAAATTTATAACTTTTAAAATATTCAATATAGAGACCTTTTCTATAATTTAATTACTGAACAATAAACTTAGTTCTTCTATAAACAATATTAAAACTTATAAGTTATATAATTAATTATATAGGTATTCAAGTTGTTGAAAAAATAAAGTTGTAGACAAATAAAAAGAAAATAACACGTCGAGAATTATAACTCCTTAAGTAACAGTAAAAATTTAGTAACATTTAAATATTGTTGCTATAATAATTTAAAATGGCAGAATAAGTATCACATTTATTTATCATAATTTTCTTTGAAATCCTGTAACAGTTAAGTATTTGAGAACGAAAGCACGTACATAGTACCCAATAATTTTAAATTCGATTTCTATTTTTTCATTCTTGTATACTATTTTGCTCATTCTTTAATGTTTCTTTATTTAAATATGCCTCTTCTGCTATTCTTCTTAGTTTTTGTTCCATATTTTTACCCGTCTCGGCTACCATTTTACTGAGATAACTATCGGGTGTTTGTAATAATAAATGTGGATGATCGTACTCCACCATTTGTCCGGCATCCATAACAAGAATTTTATCTGAATCCATCACAGTATTTAAACGGTGAGCAATTGTTAAAACTGTGCATGAAGCAAATTTTTTCCTGATTGTTTTCTGAATAAGCGCATCAGTGCTAAAAAAATATCATTATTTATAAATATTTTTTTTGGTGCAATAATTGAATAAGGATTACTTTGGTACAAACATAAAGTAAATTACAAAAATAGCCTAGCACTAAGTTAAGTGAACTTATTTAATGTCATCAAACAGTAGCAAAAAATATTTTCTAATGGTTGGAAAACAATTAATCTAAAGGCCCTGATCCATTGGCAAGTAAAACCACGGTCTTATTGGCTCGCTGATAAAACTTGTCAGTGGATGTAAGGATGCTCTTAGGGGTGTTGCACTGGTACAGTAAAAAACAGAGATAAAATCAAAGGAAGAAAATTTTGAAATGTGTTATTTTTATTATCATTATTAAATATTTAATTTACTTACTTTGGGTCTACATTAGCCGTGGCTTCATCTAAAACAAGCACCTTATTGTTCCGTACGATAGCTCTAGCTAAGCAAAGCAGTTGTCTTTGCCCAGCGCTGAAATTAGAACCTCCTTCATTGACTTTGTAATCTAAATTTTCAGCTACTTCTTTTAGTTCAACCTAAAAAGAATTTAGTGAATTAAAAAACTATAGTATTTTCAGAAAAAAATGCAATATTGCTTCTGGGGGATATGTCAGTTAATTCTGTTTTTGCCCAATGAGGGCTATCGTTTTTTTATTCGTCAGATGGCGCTAGTGGCAACTAAGGTATGTGTCAAACGTTTAGAGATTAACGGTGTTTTTATTATTTTAGCGCATTCACTTTCATCGATCCATAGCACGGTTTATTCATTATTAAGGAATAAATAATTAAATAAATATAAAACTGTGATTTAGCGGATTTAGCCGTTAAATGATGTCTATAAACAGTACTGACATTTGAATGACAGATACTTCATTTACTAGTGGCGCCATCAGATGGCGGAAAAAAGTGTGGTAGCCCTTATAACAGCTAATCCAAAAATATGAAAAAGAATATTACCTCTTCTAAAGCCTGCCAAAGAGACGCATCGTCACAAGTTTCAAATGGATCGAGATTATGTCTAAGAGTTGCTGAAAATAGCACAGGTTGTTGAGGTATAATAGAAATTTTTGTTCGTAAATCTTTTAAACCTATTGAATCCGTTGCCACTTCATCTAGATAAATTTTTCCGTCTAGCGGTGCCAGTTTAAACAATGCTTGTATAAGAGATGATTTTCCAGCACCTGTTCGGCCAACTATACCGACCTGTAAAGGAAATGTGCTTTAGGGGTTTTTTAAAAAGATTTTATAACTAGACAAACAAGTTCAATCACAGCTAATATGTTTTTGTTCCTTAGTTAATCACGCCCAAACAATTCAACCAACTGATTTGAAAATTAGCATCACAATAGCCAAGACCGTAGCCAGAAAAAAACACGGGGGGGGTTGAGTGTTCGACATTTCTTACTACCCCGTTTTCCGGGTTCAATCATTAATTTTTTACAAATCTAGTAGGAAAACGGTGAGGTCTGCAAACATTTCGGGGGGAGGGGGGTGAAACTTAGTGACCCCCCCTGGCTACGGCCTTGACAATAGCTGAGACGTCAGATTAGAATGTAGGCTATGTTTTATCCCATAGCTCCCACTCATATCGGGATCTCGCACTCGATTCCCGTTTCAACTCGACCAAATGAGTGCGGGTTCTATAGATAGATTGTAGATTATAGACGCTCAACAGCTAAGGTATTAACTCGAAATATTAAGGAAACGTCTTTAACTGCCTGTTGTTCCCTCCATTTTTTAAATTTTTATTTAGAACTTGTTTGAAAGATATTTGAAGTCTTACAAAAGGTTATAATGAAAAAAATGTTAAGTACACAAAACATTGATAAAATGCGTTGATGTATGAATTTTTTACTGAGGTCCATTCTCAACGTGATGTTCTAGAATCTAAGGTTTATTTTCAATTTAATAGAAAATTGGAAACAGGCATTTTTTTCTTTATAACTGAAAAATGGTCATAAACGGTATTAAATAAATAAAAAAAACTGAAATAAAAAAAATTTCTTTTGTTCAACACCCGCAAGAAATATGTAATTTCGTGGCTCTACTGAGAGTGGGCGAAATAACGAATTCTCTGACTGTAGACGTAGAGAGTGGGCGAAATGCCATTTCGCCCACGCTCATTACGGGGAACGTTTACGCAAGTGTTGATAGTTTCGTCAATCAATCAGGTCACCCATTATTTCGCCCACGCTCAGCAGAGCCACGAAATGACATATTTCTTGCGGTAGTTGAACAAAATATTGTGTGCGACTATTGGTCGAAAGAGGAGATTCCACTCGCTACGCTCGTGCGGCCAAATCCAAACTCGAGGAATCTCCTCTTTCTCCCACTAGTCGCACAATATACTATTAACTTTCATAAGTCAATGGATGTAATCTAAAATTTCACCTTACTGCCAGGTTGAATTTGTATATTCAAATCTTTAAGAACTGGTGGATCTGTAGCGCAATATCGTAAATACAGATGTTCAAATATAATCTTTCCTTGTTGAGGCCACGTTAAAGGCGGTTTTTTGCCCGGTAACGATTCGAACGGGCCTTCTTTTTCTAACCGAGTGTACTGCAACACGCGTTCCACACTTGTCATTTGATTTAAAACTTCCGCAGTTTGACGCATACCGTACTGCAACATTCCGGTAAGAATCATCGACTGTGAAATAGCTAAACCAACGTTCCCACTTGGCGTATCATCTGAAATTGTTTATAGTATTTTATACAAATATCAAGCAGTCACAGGGTAGGTTTAATGCAGGGCCGGATTAACCATTAGGCAGAGTAGGCAACTGTCTAGGGGCCCCACATCGGCTAGGGGCTCTGCGCGCGCACAAAAGAAATTGAAAATGCTTCATAGAGTAAAAATTTAATCGGAAAATTTGTATCCTCAATGACAATAGGTATTATTGCTTTTTTTCGACGCATACTGTTAGTTGATTAAATACTTCATACTTATAGAAAAGAACCATCTAGTATCGAGTAGTAGAACTAATAATATGGATGTGTTACGTAGCGTATTGTATGAATCATACAATACGCTACCTTTATCAACTTGAAAAGAGCTGATCATCTTCAAACGACTGAAAAGGGGCCCCGAGAATTGCATTTCCTAGGGATCCCGACATGGTTAATCCGGCCCTGGTTTAACGGCTCCAGCACTACGTAGCCACAGCATAAAGTAACGCCAGCAGAATCACTCAACTGTCGGCACTTTAATGTTTTTTACCGAATTTCTCAGATCTTGAATTCAGCTTTCAGCACAACTGCATTATGCAAGTTCGTATGTACCACATGACAACTTGAGTTACTGTGTCTGCTAAGAAGATGGCGGTCGTTTGCGCAGAATGTTGCGCGAATTAGGTTTTACATTTCGAGTGATTCAGCTGATTGTTTCTTTATACTGTAACATAGCGTTATGTCTATTGACCGATTTGCTGAATGGACATGCTGCCATAACCAAGATGTCTGTGATTTTAGTTGGTCGTTAGGTTATTAAACAAATAAATTGGTCACGCTTTTTATATTAAGAATATTAATAGAGAATTGTTTTGCTGAGAAAATTTTCAGTTTTGTGACTGTTACGAACGATTGTTTACTTAGGCGGGAAGTATGGAATTGGTTCCCCAATCGAATTTTTTAAAATACAGATATTAAAAAAACAAAGACAAAATGACGTATCAATATAAAAAAAAATACAATCTGATTACTAGATAATCTTAGGACCACCCTAACTACAAGGCTAAATGGGTTATAACCCCGAGCCGTTAGCCTTTTGTGGCGACCATTTTGCTTGAACTCAAATTAGTTTGAGTCAAAGGCTTGAAAGTTGAAACTTTTGTAAAACTTTACCAGTCACCCTCCCTCCCTCTCTTGTATGTTTTCTTATGGAGAAAGGCGCATTGTTGTTAGTAACCCACGGCCGCCAAATATCTTAGGACAACCCTAGGTACTCTTAAAGATATTACCTAAGTTTTATGGATACATTTTCTATTCGTTCATTACATTGTAATAGTAGATTGTATGTCTAGATACGTAATGAGGCATATTACGACGAGTGATGACAGTATGTAAAAACAAGCGATAGCGAGTTTTTACAGTCACATGAGCCGTAATACCTTTACGTACGAGACATATATGGTAGTTTTTGCCATACCCACTACAAAATGCCTACATTCCACGCCATTTTCAAAAATATTCTGACAGTTCATTTGCGTCGCCATCTTTCCTTCCAATGTGCCGCGAAGTTCGTGCAAGTAAGTAATGATAGGCACACGCAGGCGTATAGAGCGAACAGAAGTTGCTATGGCAACCGTTATTTTCTGCGCTAGTGCAGGATGTAAACCATTTTCCGCGCACTTGCCTGTTAAATGGGCCATTTAATGGCCGCTATATATACATCGAAAGTAGCTATTTTGTAGTGGGTATGGCAAAAAATATATCTGTACCTACCGTCATTGTTGAATATAATAAAGCTGAAGGTAACGCAGGCCATGAAAGCAATGCTAACACAGTCTAAGAAAAAGCCAAAAGCGGTGCTAGTGGCAACTGTGAGATACCATGCGGACGTGTGCAAGTCTTGATGACTGTCGAATTCTTTCTGAAGCAATTCTTCAGCTCCGCATGACCGGATTGTGATAAGGCCGTCCATCGATGCACTTAAATGTGAGAACACGGGACTTTTCGCTACAAAAAGAAACTTAATTAATTTAGTTATTATAGATAACCAGAGTATGCATAGGACGGTTTTGTTATCGAGCGGCTGTAATTTACAATATCAATCTACCATAGTATACAAACTGAAGGCCACAATAAATATGAAAATTGAACAGTATTGTTCAAAATAATCATTTTTTTTTTAATTTTATATTTGATTTATCCTAAGACCTAAATAATATATAAATAAATTTGATCAAATTCCAAAAAGAATTAAAAAAATATTTTCTGAAATCTGTGCCTTATGATCTTTATGAACTAATGTAATTTTGAATTTTATTGACGTTTTTTATCCATTTATTGGCAGTGCAAATAAATAAATATTATTAAATGTGAAAATATGTAGTACTGCGCAACGGAAATTTTGCACGCAGGTAATTTATGATCCGGATTATCACATAGGTAAGCTATTTTTTATCAAGGCCGATTCAGTAGTTTCAAGGAATAAGATGAACCTTTATTTTCTGTTTGTTATACTTCATCAAGCCTAAAGCCTTTAGACGTGATATTTCATTAAGAGTCTATGACTAGAAATAATATACAGAATGTATCACAGGATTGAGACATGGAAAATTAATGAGTGCAACAAGGAAGACATAAACAAAATAAGTAGCATGACAAAGATACAATGCAATCATTTAATTATCATGGTTTAGCATGAAAAAAGGGCAGAGCAATCACTGATCCTTAATGATTTTCATTAGTGTTTTCCCTATGTTCTCATTCCTGTGAGCTGTGATACGCCTGTATAAGCTCAATTTTATTCTTTCCGCCATATATAAATGCATTTTTAAGGCGCTTCTATTTCCACGCGGGCGGATCCACGGGAAAAACGTGTTTAAAAATATAATTCAACACTCACTGATCCCTTCTAATCGTTTTATATCTTGGGCAGTGGCCAGATAAACAACTCGAATTAAATAAAATAACACGCCCATCACTATCATGGGTAAAATAAGATATGGATTTACTAAAGCAACCAATGTCAATATTCCTGACATTACTAGAAATATTTGGATGGCTTCCAGCAAGGCACGTGGTAAAAGTTCATCGATAGCACCCATGTCTTTTGAAAATCTGTTCAGGATACGTCCTGGAAAAAAATGATACATTCAATTTATTTACAGTAAAATATTAGTATTACGTTTTATTAATAATTGAGCGTTAAATTAAGATTCGTTTCTGAATTCTGAACATAAAGGCCCCTCGACTATTACTAATTGACATTATAAGAAATAACATAAGCAAGTTTCTGATCACAAGAGCAGTGACTATAGGATTTCCTTCACTCAACGACAAGAGTTAGAAAGATTCTCCTCCTATCGCAACGTTACATTCCCCACATTTACAGTCCTTGATGGGAGATCTATCGTGGGATTAAATAAGCATGTAATAGTATTGATTAACATATTATATGGGAAGATAGAGATCCATGTACTGAAAAATGTACTATAGCTGCCCGCTTACGTTTCATTCCCCTGGCCCACAAACTCAATGTTGACTTGTGCTTCCACCTATATTATTGTTGAACTAACAGCTCAGATATTGTCAATGCTACTTCTATACTGATTAGTGATCCTAAATAATGATATAAGATATTTACATCACTGCCAGCTGACATTATTTTAATGTTTTGAAATTTGTTGAGACTGTATAAAACTTATATAAAGTGAACTTAGTTTAGTTACATGATTTATCTGTAAACGCTATCTGATTTTATATTTCTTTGTCTCTGAATAAAAATTGTTCAAACACTCGTAAAATATATTTTGATGTATTCATAGACTAAGAGCTGATAACACTTTTTTCATGTGTTTTTATAAGACTTGGAACTTTTTTAAAAGATGAATTTTATATATCTCTACAAGGGGTATATAGTCTGTCATTCCAAACGCGGGGCAAAACCACCCCATATTTTTTGTTCACTCTTGCGAAAAAAATAGACTTATGTCACTATGTGTGTTTATCATTAGTAAAGTCTGGAAAAAGTTTTGCCCCGCGTTTGGAATGACAGACTATTTACCCCTTGTAGAGATATTTAAAAGTCATCTACTATTTTCTATCGGAAATCAAACACAAGAATTCCCGAATACGAGTCTGGCGGTATATTCGGCAAAATAATTTACTTCGCCCAAAAACAAACAGAAGGTTTCGCCGAAGCCGAAGGTCCATACCTATTGCCTACAAGCGACCGACATTAGACATTTTACTTTACTTTAGTATTATTTTTAATTAGTTAATTCACAAAAAATATATTTGTCTGTTTTTGGCACATCAAATAAAATGGGGATTGTTGAAATGTTAAAAATACACACTTTATCTTTTTTATCTAAAAGTGCCTTTTCTTTACTTTATACCAATTGACCGATTTTGATGAATATTGCGGCAATTAAAAGAATTATTTACGACTTAGATCTGATTAGATTTTGAGCCCAATCGCACGAGTAGTTTTCAAGTTATTCAAATTGTAAAAATAAAAAAAAATATTTTTTTAAGTTTTTCATGTATAACTCCCAAACCACTCGTGCGAATGGGCACAAAATTTAATCAAATCTAAGTTTTGATAAACCCTTTTGATCGCCGTATTAATTGTCCAAATTGATCGTTTTCGTTCAAAAGATCTCTTGCGTTTACATACATCCATACACACACACATATGGACGGACGTCCATCCCAAAATGACCAGAATAGCTTCCTAGGACCTCAAAACGTCGAGATCTGTTGAAAACTCGATTTTAGAAAATCGGACTGAAACCAATACCTACCTTCCCGAATTTTTGAAAATGTTCAATAGCGGGAAGTTAAAAATCGCATTCGGTTTTTACTACCACTCAATACTTATTTGATTTTACAATAAAATATTGACATTCAATTCTAAACTCACCTGATGGATTGGTGTCAAAGAATCGCATTACAGATTGAATAATATTACTGAACATTGTATTGTGTAGGTTGATCGATGCATTCATAATAACTTTATAAAAGACTAATGATCGCATAGTTGTTAAGATAACGCTTCCTGCGATACAAAAACTATAAATATAAATACACATTTCTTGTGAAAAGTACTGTTGATCTGTATTCTCATACTGGAGAGGTAGCGACGTTGTAGTATTAAGTATATTATTGTCAATTTCTCGTTTAGATCTGTGAGGCACAGTTACTGAAATATTCTTTGTTGCGTTAGAAATTGTGCTAATATCGAGACTCCTTTTTGTTTTAAGCGGGTCTTCTGACGTCATATTCAGTATACTTTCAGTTATGTCAGTTATTAAAGGACTCGTCGTTATTATTTCACTGATGCTGGTAATCAATTCGGTGACATTTCCTGGGAAATCAACCGTTTCGTTGTTACGAAATTCATTATTTAGTTTTGATACAGTATCAAGATGATTTCTTTTCATTTCATCTACTTGATTTGTCCTAAAAAATATTTGTATTGTTACATAGTTCATTGAAAGGTAACATTTTTTTTAGACTAGCTTCGCATTTTGGGTAGGACAAGGTTTTTTTTCGTTGGGTAAGGGAGGGGGAGGTGTTTAAAATTGAGTTCTCGGGGTCGGCGGTCATTCCATTTGGCCGCCATCTTGAAAAAGGGGTGCTAACAGGTTTTGCACTGTATCTCCGTAACGGTACATCTTACAGAAAATTTGTAGAGAGATTTTTTGTTTAGAATCGAACTCTCTACAACTTTACTAGAGATACTTTTTGTCGTAAATTGAATAATTTAAAAGATATGTCTTATAGAACTCAAAGTTTATTACATTTACATACAACCCCAATCAATCAAAGATATCGCATTACCTATGAGAATGTTAGAACGAATACAGAACGCTGCGAATGAAATAAGAAATGAATTTTAAGTAAACAACACACAAAGTTGGGTAAAAAAGGCATATTTCTAAAATCACGTCGAACTGAAACAGGGCAGGGTGTTTTGGCATAGCTGACTATGGTATAATCAAGAAGACTAGAGAAAAGGAGATACCAAATACGTCGCACGCAGTCTTCTTGCGTAGATAGACTAGAATATTTTCCATAATAACGATGAATGAACATTGTCAACTGTTACAAGTCTTCTTGCTGGCCACAAAAATGTGAACGAGCAAGAGTAGTAGAGACAATGAGGACGAATGCATACGCGGTATTGCATAACGCATCCAAGGATCGACGCCATAATGTGCGACGTATTTCGTACCATTCAATTTCGGCCAAGTTCGGTTCCTTTATCTCTAGTCTTTTTGGGTACAACGTAACAAGCTTATAATAAGAATTGTTTAATGGATTGGCCTTTGCTTTGACTAGCAATTAGCCAGGGTTAGTTTTGATATTAATGGCCGAAACAAAAATTTGATTGATCGAAAACATAAGCGACGCAATATGAAGTAACATATATATCACAATGACACAAAGGGGCGGAACATAAGGATGTTAGGATAGGCGACATGGATTAGCCTCGGGTAATTCTCGGCAGGTAATAGACGAACAAGATGGTCAGGAAGAAGGACGACCGGGATGGGTTATAATAAGAAATCATTTTACCAATATCGAATCCAGTAATCAGCACCACTGCTAGCGACCTGAGCTATTATTAAGGACAGCAACAAAAATCCAAGTAAATAAATACTTCCGCCAGCCCGTAAATATTGGAAAAACACTTTGCTACTCATTGCTCCCTTTTCCATCAATTCCTGTGTTTCCTGAGGTTCGTCTTCTTCATCTTCAGGCGAGGCGCTCTATAAAAAACATTAAATCAAGATGTAAAGTGATGTCATCTGTTACGAAAATAAATAAAAAAATAATTACATGAGCTGATAATTCCGACATTAATCGTTGTCGTCTAGGAGGAATAATTTCTTCTTCCGGTGGTTGTTCTTCGTCGTTATGGTGAATAATACCTTCAAACGTATTTCCATTAGCTGAAAGGTCGCTCCATGTTCCTTGTTTTTCAATACGCCCCTGGAATATCAAATAAAAATATATTTACTCTTCTCTAAATTATCAGTTGCTGTACAATAAAAATTTATACAGGGTGTAAAAAAAGGTCGGAAATTCTAAGAGCGCAAATAAAAAATCTTGGTTGGTAATGACCTTAGATTCTGACCACACATATTTCTTCATAAAAAAGCATTGTAGAATTTTAAATCGATCCTGCTCGAAAAATAATAAATTAAAACTATTTTTTAAAACTGTGTATGCATGTATTTGACATACTTTTTTTGCACAATTTCCCTTCCCAAACAACGTTTTCCTAGACCTTTTCATCAAAATTTCATTTAATTAGACGATCTTTTTCTATGGGGATCAGTCTTATTTTTCTGTGTGTACAGTTTAATGTTCTAAAATCTAAATTATAAAAAAGTTTCACAAGGATATTAGACTGTTCCTGCATGCATAAAAACTGTAATTATGATGAATACACTCCAAGGTCATTATAAAATCAGATTTTCCGACAATACGTTCTGCAACCTAGCATAAGTGGCCCTGGTACAAACAATGGCTATTCAAGCTAGATACTAGTTTATGAACACACAAATCTACAACAAACTTACATTATTGATGACTAAAATCAGATCTGCTTCTTTGATAAACTGCAACTGGTGCGTTACCAGTATCCTTGTTTTTGTGGATAAATATTCTTTCATACATTCTTCGAATAAATGCTTACTGACGTGAGTATCTACAGCCGATAAAGGATCATCCATTAAATATATATCTGCTTTTCTATAAACAGCTCTCGCTAAGTTAATCCTTGCTCTTTGCCCTCCACTCAACGACGCCCCTCTGTCTCCAACCAACGTTTTATCACCGTGAGGAAACTGTTCGAAATCTTTCAACAACGCACAAGCTCTGACAACTTCGTTATATCTTTGTTTTTCAAATGGTTGACCAAACAAAATGTTATTTCGAACTGTTGATGCAAATAGCCACGGTTCTTGTGAACAATATGAGACTGTTCCTCCGACATACAATGATCCGGTAGATAACGGTAATTCAGATAATAACAAATGAAGTATGGAACTTTTCCCAGCTCCGACTTGTCCCACAATTGCGCATAACTGACCAGATTTTAGATTCAGATTTAAATCGAGTAAAGTTTCTACTATTTGATTCGGTTTCCATGCAGCAAATCCATTTTTTATCGAAATGGAACCGTCTTTTTCTTTATCGGTATATCCGTTTTGTAATATTGGTTTAACAAGTTTAACGTTCTCTTCTTGCAACAGGAAATCCTGTGATTAAAGAAACCGAAGAAATATAAAGAAAATGTTAATATAATAATTGCAGTTACAGACGTTACAGTTCTGAATTTACACAAAGTGACCTTTGTGATCTGTATGCTTCGACTGTAACAAAAAATTGGACGAATAAGTTAGCCTCAATATTTTTTGCCTACACTGACTAAATCACTTAGCGAATGGCTGATTTTGATTCTAATCGATAAATTATATTATTCTGAGCATAACTATATTTTGCATTTTTAAGTGGGGGAAAATCGCCAAATGGCGTCCTATAAGTAAAAAAATTAGTTAAAAATGTGTTTTTCCAGTTTCCACTCAATTTTGTGTGAAAACCATGCTAGATAGGTGAAAACTGCATACCAGTAATTTTGTTCAGTAAAAAATTTCCTACAAATAAGTCCGGGACGGCATATGTCTAAAGTCAGTAGTTTAGAAATGCTACGGGCGTTCCAAATTTTTGTCAATTCGGTCCTGCAACATTTTATGACAGAATCGCAAGTTCTTTTACAAAATTATTAAAAGTATAATCAGTAAGGATACACTGGACCTAAATTCGCCAAAACTTTCGATAATTTTGCGAAAGAACGAGTTGTCTCGGCTCTCGCGCTTGCTAATTCTGTCGAAAAATACGTTTGAGCTGCAGGCCAGCGCCCCGCATTTCTAAACTTTTGATTTTAGACATATGCCGTCGGGGACATTTTTTGTAGAAAGTTGTATACTCTACAAAATGACAGGTATGCAATTTTCACCTCTAGCATGGTTTTCACACAAAGTTGAGTGGGAGCTGGAAAAACACATTTTTAACGATTTTTTTCACCTTGAGGACGCCATTTGGGAAGGTTCCCCCACTTGAAAGTTAAAAAAATATTTAGTTAGGTTCAGAATAATATAGTTTATCGTTTAGAATCAAAATTAGTCATTTACTATTAGTCACTTATTCGTTTTCTAAACATTTTTTAGAGGAATAACTTACTCGCCTAATTCTCTGGATTATCCTCACCTCAATTCTTTTTACCGAAACCAATGCTTCTCCACCCATACTGACAGCCAGTGGGAAAAATATGGCCATGAATAATTGCATTATGTTGAAAAACTGAGCCATCGAAAATACTTTGTCGCCTGACAATTCATTTCCCAACAAAACATATGTAACAATTGTTACATACAAAGATAAACGTTCCGTGTAAACCATCAACGCTAATGAAAAACCTCTGATATACGACGTTGTCGATAGAACGTCAATTTCTAATCTGAAATTTTAATTTTATGTAATTTGAAGGCGTTCATATTTTCGGATGTTAATTTTTCACTATAATATGGAATGTTTCTTGTGAACACCCATATAATGAATGAAGTCTTCAATAATATCAATTTTACATGGCGTTGCTATGGTTCCTCCAGTTTCCGGGTACTAGCCCGAGAGCTGGTAAAAGTGTCAATTGGATTTTCAATTTATTATAAAAAAAATAATGAATTGAAAATATGAATTGGTGCTAGGCCCAAATAACCTTAGCTGTTGGTGGTCTTTAAAAAAAAAAAAAAAAAATAATATCAATTGACAATGGGGTCGTTTCAATCTACATTACAAATTGTCTATAAGAATTTTTTTTAAAACAATTAGGTTTCGCGCAATAAACAAATTCCCAAAAGAGGATTTTTAAAAGTTATTTAGAGATAATGTAACGACGGAAGTGACGCGAACTATGTTCAGCCAAACACACGTGACTATATCCCGCCCTCTTATCACATCGAAAGCATTGACTAAGTAATGCGATCCTAATAGTCTCTCCAAAAACTGCTCACGTATTACGTCATAAGGAAAGGCATCTTCCTCAATGATTACTTGATCTATGTCGAAAGCAATCTCATGACGACCGTTTTTCTATTTTGCTCTGTTGCATGGCTGATATGGAATGCCCAACGAGTCCAGTTTAGAACCTAGCGTGCCGAATCATAGTTGGCAGATCAACTGGGTTTGTATACATTTGTGTTACGTTATAGATTTGTCGTACGAAAGTGTAAAAACAGTAGTTATATTGCGCAAGCGGGGACGATAATTATCCGCGTCATCGTAGACGGTTAAGGCGATGATATTTAATATTGTAGCAAACCCCAAGATGTTACGCCGCTGCCTACAATAGAAGCGTTGAGAATGGAAGGTCACAGTGGTGAGGCGTGGAATGATATCGAAGATACGAGTAACCGCCGGAATATTCTGGAAAGCGCGCGAGCGTGCTGGGCCAAGCTGCTCGAACTATATAAGCGAAGTACGAGGGAGTCAGGCAGTCAGTCGTGAATCAGTGTCGTGTTGAACTGCTAATATAAATACACTTATTGTTCAGTGTTATTTAAGTGCTTCACTTTGTTTAAGAATTACTGTTCGTTGTTATTATCGATGTGAAGAACTGTTTTTAATTAAAAACAGAAAAGTGGTGATCCTGATGATAATGAAAGAAGACAGCTTTGAAATGGCTTAAGGATCCAAAAATAATAAGCAAATACTGTTAATATTGCATTTATTAGCTGACGTTTCGAGAAATTATTTTTGGATCCTTAAGCCATTTCAAAGCTGTCTTCTTTCGTTGTTATTATCGTGTTGATTGTTAGAATTGACATATAGTTGTTGTGTTTATTGTTATTGAATTGTTAATTATACTAAATAAATATTTATTCCGTCCACGTAGAAAACAGTTTTGTTACAATATGTATTAATTTTTTCGAATTTTGTTTGCAATTAGGAGAAAGGATATAAGAACAAACAAAGTTGGTTTACATTATTTGTTTACGAACGAGGTATAATGTAGGCATACTGTTAAAAATTAGCAAATTCTGACATTTGGGACGAGTAGACGACTCCATTAGAACTTACTTTCTGGCTAATCGAACTACTTCTTGGAACGGTTTTTCCCAAGCGTACATTTTAATCACTTGTATACCGGAGATGATTTCATTCATTAATCGTACTCGTTCATCTGTTCTTTGGGCAATACGTAAACGTAAATGAGCCGTCCAACGAGACAAATAACCTGTAAAAATATTGTTTTAAAATATGCTACTAATAAAAAAATGAACTTCTACCTTTGGTCAGATCAAAATTTCACTTATAAATTGGAAAAAAGATTAGAGATTAAAAAATACGAATCAAATTGAGAACCTCCTCCTTTTTAAAGTCGGTTAAAAATATTCACAAAAATGTGTCCGTAAAAATATACGAATATTTAAAAAAAATTATTATTACTTTTTTTTATATCGAAGTCATTGCATGCATTTTTTTGTGGATTTCATTCTGTGGATAATTTTTAATGTGGGGCTCAAATCTCATATTTAAAGTCAAAAATTATTATGAATGATATTTTTAAAATGGCGACCATTAACATTAAAAATGATGAAAACGTTAGATCTAAATGAATTTTTAAAATAAGTTAAAAAAAGCGTTTTGCAAAATATAATTTCTATTATCTATAATTATTTATGTGAGAGGCATTATCCACTTTATTAAGTACAAAAAAAGGTACAATATGCAGGGCCGGCGTTAGGGGGGGATAATCGGGGCAAAGGTACCCCGGGCCCCTTAAGGGGGCCCGGGGCATACCTATTATATGTGACTACCGTGTTTAAAACTGCGAGCATTAAAACATTTTCCCAACAAAAAAGGCGTTATTTGATTTTTTGCATTAAAATTTTCTGACTGTTTCCAAAAAAAAACAAATTTTGGAAAACAAACTTTTTTGAGGACACAGGGGCCTGAGAACGCTTACCCGGGGCCCGAAAATCCTAGCGCTGGTCCTGACAATATGAGATCCCGAATAACTATTGATCGAACAAACATTTTTTTTAAAACCCGAACTCTTGATTATCCACCCTATCAATTTCTCTTTATCTGGGGTTATTAACACGAATACATAATATTATATACCTACGGATTAATTTTCGCAACGTTTTTACAATTTCAAGCAAATTTTTAAATTTAATAGCCGCCATTTTGAAAATGGCGACCATAATCTTGATTTTTTGTGAAATTTTGTATTTAGCTGGCGTCGTTAGAAAGCGCAAGCAGTGCCGTAGCTGCGGTCATTGGCGTCCAGGGCAAGATTAAGATTTTTGTAGCTGAGCGCGTTATTAAATAAAAAAAACAACATTAAATAAAAAAAAAAACAACAAAAACAGTCATATTCATTACTACATAATATTGTTACGCATCACCCTGTATATGAACGGCGGGCAACAGTTCTGAGAAACGGGGGTCTGCTTACCGAACAACTCGTACCTTCACGAAAATTCTAGAGAATACGAGCACACACTGGGCTTAGGCAACGCAGGTGTATCGTGTTGAATCAATCAGTGAATGGTGAGTCGTGCAACCAAGCGGATCAGTGATATAAATATTAGTCAATCAACGGTCGAATCAGTCAGTACAGTGATATAAATAGTGGAGTGGATATAAATAAATAGTACTGAAGTAACTGAGTAAATGACCGACATAAATGAACGTTAGAAATAAATCTGATATAAATACAGTGATATAAATAGTTCCGTGATATAAATTCACCTGATAAAATAAATACTAGTGTAGTCAATTGTATATAGTTAAGTGTTAATTACTTGTGTTGATTGTTAGAACTGACTTTTGGTTGTTGTATTTATTATTGTTGTGTTTTAATTATTGTAAATAAATATTTATTCCGCCAACTCAGAAAACAGTTTTGTAACAATTTAATATTGCTGATTGCTCCCTCCGGAGTTTGGGCCCCTGTTGGCAGGCCCTAGTTACGGCGCTGCGCGCAAGAAATAAGAGCGATGACAGACACATCGGTTTCACAGCGGTTTTGCGCCGACTATCCGCCTCGACATGACACACACAGCGGTGTCAACTCGGCAGTCAGGCGTTTCTTGTGGAGAACGATATGTCGAAGCGGCTGTGTGTTTTGCATCATCGAAAAACACTAACAGTCGTTCCGGTTCGGCAACCGTCTTGGCACAAACCGCTGACAAACAGCTGTGTGTGCGACCTAAAATTTACCTTGCAATGGCACCGCTTGTAGGGTTATGACAGCGACTCCAGCAAACGCAGCGAGTCCCACCGTTTCGTACATAAAGTAAGTCATAACGACAGCCTGTATTGGCATAATCCATAAATAATGTAAATATGTAGGCGTCTGATCAAAACGGCTGACATCGTTCGACATTAAATTGACGACTTGTCCTGTAGCCGTTTCACCGTGAGCTGTACGACTTAATCGCAACATCTTTACATAATATAGAAAAAAACATTTTGTAATACACTTAATTAATAATAATGCATACTTTTATAAAGAAAAGTCAAACTTTTAAAAAATTACAGTCGTATTTTGACGTAAATACTTTATACGCAAACTGCTCTTTTATTTAAGAAACTAATTTTCTAAATAAAAAAAACAAATATGTGTATATACTTTTGACTCAACGAAAAAAGATCAAAGCGTATATAAAATCACGCAAATGCACACACGCACACACACATTTTTAGTGTGTACAAAAATTGTGACTTTTCTTTATAAATATTCATACTAGCTCAGTCAAATAAGCTTTTTACTTCTAAACCCACCATAACAGCTCCGATTTTCATTAAATTTTTGAAGTTATACTTCTTTTGGCGCGTTATGGAAAAATAATGAGAGTGAATTTTTACGATGCGCGCGCATCGCGTTACAAAAATTTAACACCATGAAGTTGGTCGGAAGTTCACACCAATCATAATGTTACAAGAGCGTTTTCAGTTTTGAATAACATTAATAAAAGCTATTGCTATACAAACACTCGTTTATGCCGCTTTTAAAACGTTTGTAACATGAAATTATTTAAAATCAGATACAGTCCATATTTGTAAAACTGCAAACGTTTATTATCTTATACGCGACGAGAGTGTATAGGAAAATTCGGAGAAAAACTTGGTGGAAAATGAAAAATAATTGAAATAACGTGCCCAAAGTTTTTGTACTGTTAGATACATGCATTTCGAACTATTATGCAATATTTCATCAATATTCAATAAATATTTTTAACACAGCAACCGAATCTTTGCGATGAGCGTACCGCTGACTCGTGGAAAATCTGAGGGAAAACTGCTTTAGAATTAAAAATATTGAACTTGGAAGGCTAAAGATTTCAGAATCGTTAGGTCAATAATTAAATAAGCATACAAAAAATCGAGATTGAATAATTATTTGTAAAACGGCAAATATATGCGACACTAGCGTACAAGAAAATTTGGAGGAAAACTTTTAATTATAAAATGAAAATTTTGAGTCCGCGGCTGGAATGTTTCTGATTTCAAATTATGTCATGTAACAGACATTAAAAAAAAATTCATCAAAATCAGAGCTGTTGGTTTAGTAGTTTTCATGATTTTTTCGCTTTATTGACTGAATTATACTAAAAATAAAAACAATTATAAACTATTTAGCTTACAGTGTGACATGAAAAAGCTGTACTATTTTTTTTTTTTTGAGATAAAAAGCACATTACAAACATACAGTTAACTAATTTGGACAAACATTCTAAACCCCATTTTATCTTAAAATCAACTCGTGAATAATTTTATAACATTAGTAGACGTTCAATTAATTGCTGAGTATAATTCCTGAGATTCTTGAGAATCTCTGCAGGATAGTGGCATAATACTCGTATATTGTTTATGAATTATTGTACTACTATTGTAACAACAACACCTGAATAAACCGTGGGTTGATTGAAACTCAGTTAAAGTTTTAATTCGCAACGTTTCGTCTATATTTTAGATTTCTTCAGGCTCTTAAAACATAACACGAGTGTGTCCGTAATAATCTGTAGTCATCATTCATTTGTTGTTTTAAAAAATTGTGTCTGTTGAACAAATGAATTTTAATGAAATTATTATGATCAATTATTTCAAAAGGATTGTTGAATATTATATTATCGCTGTAAATGAATGATGACTACAGATTATTACTGATATACTGGTGTTATGTTTTAAGAGCCTGAAGAAGTCTAAAATATAGACGAAACGTTGCGAATTAAAACTTCACCTGAATAAAGTTTTATTATTATTAAAATTAAGATATAAACTTCATATAAGAAAGTACAAAATTATATTGAGATATAAGTTGAAATAGTATACGAAACATAGCGTTTGCAAATTGCAATCAGTGTGAAGTTTGCTGCCCGAGGTACGACTGTACGAGAGCAACAATCACACGCGTTGCAAACGCAATGTTTCGTTCTGAGTAATTGCGTATTATTTTTTCATAACTCTATTGACAATTCGATTTGAGGTACCTGCAATTTGGGCGCGCAAAAAAGCCGCAAAAATGTTAGATCTATTTGAAATTTATGTGGGGTTATGTCTATCATTTTGACGTTTTTGAATATTATATTATACGGATTGAAGTTGGAGCGACTTAACAACGTCAAAAAACAGAGAAAAGCGATAACTGAAAATTTTCATCCCTATAAGGGTTGAAACTCGCAGTTTCAACACGCTAAACAGGTATACCGAAAATCGATTTTCAATAGCAGCGTTGTGAAAAAACTTAATATAATTCACCATATTTTATAAAAAAAACTGTGCTACTTATTTGTAATTAAAATAATGTCAAATTATTGAAAAAGTCCTTGCTAAATTCTAATCAGAAAGGACATTGTCTGCAATTTTGGTTCAAATGAGGCCCAAAGTAAACGTGACTCGTGAGTGGGAATCGAAAGACCTTGTCTCCCCCCAGGGGGGACATTGCAAATTGCATTCCAATATTCTTTGGGAATTAGCGCTCCCAGGGACCCGAGTTCGTACCAGTCGGTTTGTGTATGCCGGCTGGCGGATTCTAATACACAAATGGATTATTTGTTGTGTTGAAGACACTAATGATCTGAGTTGTCGACGCGTCTATAATCTACAATTAATTAATTAATTTAAATTAGAAAGACCTTGTCATAAATAACCAAAATTATTGATCCTGGAGGAACAGAAATATCGTTTCATCAATATTGATGTAAATTAGTAAGAAAATTATTATAGCTCTGCATTATGGTTTATTACTACATTTTTATACGTCAGACTGAGACAAGTGACAAACACGCTGAAATAATTCACTTGTGAGCAACATTTGAACCAAATTCCCTAGTAAAATGGGCAAAGCCTTTTAAATGAATTATAATAATAGTTTTTTTATACGGCTGAAATGCAATTGAAACGATTTATTCGTTGGAGAGCAGCCAATTATATAATTGTTTCGAAACATATAGGAAAAAATCATTTTACCAACCGGTCACAATCAGGATTCTAACCTGAACCTTTCCACTTTCGCGGCGGAATGAGCTTACAATACTCAATCGTGACAAGATTGACACTCGCATGTAGTGAAAATCTATTGATTCTGAAGCATATATGGAGAATATTAGTTTAGCAATCTTGTCACGATTGAGTATTGTAAGCTCATTCCGCCGCGAAAGTGGAAAGGTTCAGGTTAGAATCCTGATTGTGACCACTGGTTGGTAAAATGATTTTTTCCTATATGTTTCGAAACAATTATATAATTGGCTGCTCTCCAACGAATAAATCGTTTAAATGAATTATGTTAGTCATTTATTAATCTGTCAATAATTTAACTTAGGTAATCAGTATCATTTTTCGAAATGATGTTCCCTTTTTTAAGCAAGGGTAGTTTGGCTTTTTGTCACAAGAAAATACATTTTTGGCTTTGCTATTAAAATTTTTTGTCAATCATTACAAAGCCATATACAGATCTTACTGTAAGGATTTTCATACAATTAATTGAACAATATAGTATTTTTATTCAGTGTACACACTAAGCCAAAAAAAAAACTTTACTGCATGTTTTGTGTAATTGACAAACACAAAAAATCTAATGAATAACATATAAAATGAAATGAGTAGTAAGCAATCTAAAAAAACGTAAGTGTTCAACTAACTCAATAACAATCCCCGGCAAATTTGACACTTATAATTTCTAAATTGACAACAAAATTGGAATTATTGTCCAAAAATTATCCGCAAAAGATAACCCAAAGCTAGGTTTTCTTTGTAATTTAACAAACACCTCATCGGCCAATAAGAGAATCATCCCTTCCCATTATTATTTTTTTCAAACTCCACAAGTATCTAGGCACTTTAATTAACAATTGATCAATTTAAATACGTTTTTTTTCGATTGTGTTGTTACCGCTATACTATTTCCCCAGGAGATTCAACCGCGCGAAAACCATATATGTAATACTCCTATATTGATATAGGAGTATTACATATATGGGGAAAACGCGGATTGCATTTGTTTTTTTGGAGCATACTTACGAAGATTGGGAGGTTTTATAAAAACTGGTTGCTCGTTATTATTAGTTCCAGCGGTACAAATTCGTTCGTAGTGGACGGCAAGCTTTACTAGTTAGTCGAACATCTTACTACTACATAATGCCATCGTGACAATAATGAATTGTCACGACAGCATCGATTATTCCCAAGTTAATTATATAATAGCTACAGCTATGTTGATATCGTCTTACAGATTCAATATTTTTTTAAATGGTAACACTGTTTACCTTGCGGTACATAAGTGAACAACATGCTACTCTAATGCGCATGCCCACTACTTGTTGGCCGCCAAGAGAATGAAACATAATAAGTGTTGAGATTATTGACAGTAAAATCAAAATCGCTGCATTCGTGTACACCTCTGGCGTTGTGGACAGATGATTGCTATTGAAATGTTCTATCACTTTACCCATGAAGACTGGTTGTGCTATTCTGTAAAACAATACACGTGCCATACACTGATCACTGTGGTAATTAGTGTCGTCGCCGATGCGAGATTTTCCTCGTCTCGTCTCGTCTCGACAGACATCTCACCGGACGAAAGGAACGACTTGAGAGAAACCTCGACAAAATTGTGGAATCTCGAAACAATTACGGAATCAGATATATATATGAATAAAAAGAAAAATAGTCTTTATTACTTTATAAAAAGATAAAACGAGAACCAATGACAGTATCAACCTGATTATCAATTTATTATAAATAATAACAAATCTTGTCAAATAATTAGTAGTGGGTTCAGCTAACTCTGGTAGTATAGGTGGAATGCAACCATGGGCAGAAGAGTCTAGCCGTCAGACAATGAAGAGCACATACAGTTTACAGGTTAATATATACCATAAACTCAGCTGTAAATCAAACAACTTCTATAGCGCGTCTACTCCGTATACAGAACTCAGAAGGTCGCTGGTTCGATTCCAGTTGGCACCATTAACGTTTTTTGTTTTGTTTTTTTACTATTCCATATTCCACTTGATATTTTTCCTATTTTATATTATGTATCTCTATTTACCTAATTATTTTTTTATCATACAATCACACTTAGCGGAGTGTGCACTTTTGGTTTTGCCAACGATTGCAGGGAGAGACTTTCTCGCGGAGGATGTTGGTGCGATGGTTTTTTGCAGGGTGAAAAGATGGGAGTGCAGGGGGGAGTTACCTAAAAATGTACGCGGGGGAGATTTGTGCAATGGCGTCTTTCGCGGGATGAAAATTCAGTGAATTATTCAAAGACAGATCACGTACTCCTCATGGTCTGACGGCTAGACTATTGTGCCATGTATCCTAACTGTGATGTCTGGAAACAAGGTTGCGACCGCGACACGACGTTCTGCTATGAAGCAGGCAGCAAACAGGCCGATCCCGAGAATAGCTGGGAAAATTTTCGTTGAAGACGTTGTCTTCAAATTGGTTGAAGGACTCAGAATAAAAACGCAATTAAGCAGTAGTGAATTTCTCATTTATTAGCTGACGTTTTGTGAAATATATTCACATCTCCAAAGCTCTGTATGAAAGATTGATTTTGCATAATACGTATATGTATTAATTTTAATAAGGATTTTAAATATATTTCACGAAACGTTTCGTGAAATATATTTTTATTCTGGATCCTACTGTCAATTCGAAGACACAGTCTTCAACGAAAATGTTCTCAATTATTTCCTCCATTCGATTAGAAATAATTCAATTATCGAGATATTTTGAAAATTTTCGCTATCAAGACAAGAAAGGCACCCTAGAGAAAGTAATGATACGAGAGTCTCAAAGATTCTCGTCTCAAAATGTATATACTCAAACCGACTGGGAAGATGCGATCAAAAAAGAAAATAATGAAAAAATATAGAGTAGCAATAAATATCAGATATATATGTCAAAAACGGTTCATATAGACAATTATGTGTGATCGTCATTAAATCGACTTTATTAAAATTTCGATCAGTCGAGGAAAAGAAAAATGCAAGTTTATGGAACTGAGGATATTCCAACAAAAAGATCTAAGGATTCAATTAGGCAACAGATTAGTAATCATATTTCTGGAAAATCATATTCGAGGAGTCAGACAATGATGCGTATTTTCAAAGTTTGAGTACGTTACCAAAACCCTTAAAGTTAAAAAAGTTTTTCGTCTCAAAAATAGCAAGAATGGTCATTTCTCGTCGACGGCAACACTATAGCATCACTACTAGAATCACTCAAAGAAAATGGCTAAAAATGCCGAACAGCCGTCGAATTTTAGTGACAATAAATTAATGCATTCACGTTTTAAAAAATATCAAGATTACTAATTGTTAATTAAGAGACGAAATATTTTAGGTTTAGTATAAGTGCACGTTTCGATTATGAAAACGCGGAATTGAAATTTATCGAGAAATATTAATTTGCAATAGATATAAATATTAATATGTAATTAAAGGGCCTCTGATGTCGGCATGTCTGGAATCTGGTACCTAAGGAGATGCTAAAAGTCTAAAATGGTCATGATTGCCAACAATTTTCACTGCAACACGTTGATAATCGACACGTGTACTTCTCGTAGACTATGGAATTTACAGATAAAAGATTTGGTGGAATAATCCAGTAAAAATATACAACAAAACAAATCCCCTATTAATAACGATTAATAACGACTGCTTCCCCATTTAAAGATTCACGATTAAAAGTTTGAAAACTTTGAAAAAAGCAGTTAAAGAAACATTTAAATGCGTACTTTAAAACAAAATACAAGGACATAGAGGTACCTAATAAAATATTATATATAAAATTTTATACTTCAAACGACTTCAAATATTTCTTAGTTGAATAATCAACTTGAAATAGTTTTTCTAAAACTTTTGAGTGATCGAGTTATTTAGATCTATTGCTATCATCATTATTAATTTACTTAAAATTTTTGTAAATAATATTAAATCTATATTATTTTATTATCGTCTATTTAAGATTAAAATTCAGCAACTGGAAATGGTGTAATCGTGACCATTGACTATAAATACATATATTGTACTTACACTTTCAATATTTCTGTTCTTTTATAGGTCTACTCAAAACTCAAAAGTACATATTTATTATTTTCTAAACTTTATCTCTCAACTGATAACATACCTAATAGATAAGTATTGAATATAAAGAAACAAGTGACAAATAAGAAATATCTTCAGCATAATACATATATTTCACGTTTCCAGAACAAACTGAATCAAGGATAAATATTTACAGCAGGATAACACGAAAACAAAGAATTCATATACCCTGAAATATATAAGTAGGTATAGGAAACTTATTAGTCGATGTTTCAAGGCTGAACAAAACGCGTTTTCAATATGACGACCCATAAATTCTCTAAAAACATATACTTAAATATGTTGCTTTTGCAAATCTTGAAATTAAGTTCGATATTAAGAATATCTGTTTAATCTATCCAAAAATATAACAGAATCAACATACAAAATATTGGTCGAAGAAATAAGATATTTTGTAACTGCATATAAAAACAGCACCGCGTCGTTAAGCTAACTAAAATCCAAATAGAAATTAGGGAATACAAGAGTTTTCCCACCAGGAATGTGTGGTCGCCCGATCATTTTTATAAAGGGTGTCTCAGCAAGAACTTGAATTTTGAATCGCGCGCCATTTTCGACTGTTAATTGTTGAGTCAGCCATATTTGGTATTTGTTTAATTAAAACATTGACATTTACGAAAATGGTGAGTTACAGGTCAGAAGAACGTTTGTTAATAGTGAAAACCCATTACAAAGAAATTGCACGCCAAATTCGTGAAATCCAGCAGCCCTTAGTGCAAATTGTACTGCAAAGTTTCTTCAAAAGAGTATATTCCTACCATCGGAGCAACGGTGGTCATTTAACCGATATTTTGTTTCAGCAAGAAATTGAATTTTAAAACTTAAAAAATATTATGTTAATTTAATGATTTATATACATTTTTTTCTTCATATGTAGATACATTTACACATGAAACAAAATATCGGTTAAAAGACCACCGTTGCTCCGATGGTAGGAATATACTCTTTTGACGAAACTTTGCAGTACATTTTGCACTAAGGGCTGCTGGATTTCACGAACTTGGCGTGCAATTTCTTTGTAATGGGTTTTTACTATTAACAAACGTTCTTCTGACCTATAACTCACCATTTTCGTAAATGTCAATGTTTTAATTAAACAAATACCAAATATGGCTGACTCAACAATTAAGTCGAAAATGGCGCGCGATTCAAAATTCAAGTTTTTGCTGAGACACCCTTTATTAAAGGACTATGCCCATAGACTTCGTCTATGGTTTGTGCAACTCACGCGCCTATTCTTGCGACCAGTTTAAACACATCCATACATTTACACGGTACAATTGGCGCTAGCGAATCGCGCCCCGCGCGGAATTCGCCTCAGTTTAATTAGTCTTTCATAGTTAACAGAATTATAGATTATTACACGAGTCATAATATCAATACGCACGACTTACGAGTCATATCATTACGCACGAGTGTTCTGCGGATCAAGGATTAAGAACCACTGATGTAGGGTATATGATATCTTTGTTGAACAATTTTAAGCATAGTAATTCGTTACTATTATAAATTATAATAGTCAATAGATGTAGGTATACTAATATTTACAAAATGCATTATGTACAATAATATATTATTTAAATCATGCTGGAAGTGCTCAATAGACAATAAGTCGATGATTGATCTGTGTTTACCTTTCTATACATAAGTGAGCAACAGGCTATGCGAGAGCACATTCCCAGTCTTATAAGTCCGAAGTGAGCGTGAAATTCTACCGACGTGGAACAAATGGTCAGTAGGACCAATCCAGTTGCTAGCCAGTAAGCTTCACTTACTGTTTGTTTGTCTCCGTTAAAATAAGCGATCAGTTTACTTAATACTACTGGCTGCGCAGTCCTGGTGGGTAACAGAAACATCATTAACTACGTTTTAAGGCAAGATTACACAGTGCGAGCTAGCGTGCCAGGCCAGTCACTGTATGCCAGCTTCTGTCATGGTTTAGACAAATCGTTCCGAGTTAAGGTACGTGCAGTATGGAGCTGGGATTCTAGATGGTAGCGTAGATTATAGCAGGGCTTGCTTAAATTAATGCATTGTTATATATGCGAGCGTACACAACGAAGCAGTGAGTGTAGCAGGTATAAGCGCTGTTACAAGAGCTGGTAGATACAAGAATATATCTCACCATACTTTCAACGCGCTGACTACTACAATCAACGTGTGACAACTGTCAAATGGCCGTTACAAGTTTCGCAATGGATGTGACTAGTTTAATAAGTGAAATTTTGCCAATTTTTAGTTAATTTGTTTTGAGTTTTTGCTAAGACGTATTTAAAAGTGTTCCATACGTAAATATTCAAAAAAGCGGTTTGGGTAAAATTTTAATTCTTGGTATAAATTATGAAATTCGCCATGTTTAGATCGTTTTCTATTAATAGGGTGGACATGATAGCTCCTACCCAAATTTGTATTTAAAATATACCACTTTGTAGCAGAAGAATACAAATATTCGCCTTCGCTATCTGACATTTCAAACGCGACTTAAGCTTGTATCAATGTTAGTATCAAAGCTTCGTTGTGCAAACGAAACCTATAAGCGCTTATAATTTCAGCCACCATGTACCATACATGCTACCATCTAGAATCCCAGCTGCGTACTGCACGTACCTTTACTGTCTCCGCGAGATGGTCTGCTACAGCATGCGAGTTACTTCAATATTTTTTGATTTTACTGACAGCATAATAGGCCAGTAGTTCGCTTTCTACTCGCTCGGTTTGAACGCAGAGTAGTAACTGGCTAGACAGTTGAATGAATTCATTCATCACATCACGATACACTTTTGAAGACCTGCAAGTCGGGAAACTCGTCGATGAGAGTACAGCTACTGATTTAGTGTAAACAGCCGAGAAACTGACTATTTTATATTCCCAACTTTCCACCTACAGTTATACTGTCTACTGGCCAGCCCAAGGAACTCGCACTGTGTAAACTCGCCTTTATAACGCTAATTTGTCGTTTGAATGTGCCTTTCAAAATTCGAGTATCTGAAGATGTATGTAAAGTTAAGAAATTCAATTTTTTAAGCCCACTCCAACTTAAGATGTGAGAGCAACATCGCACAACTGTTTAATGATTTCATTCTTAGGCTGAGGCTACATTCAGGGATGTGAAAAAATAATCGATTTTTATATTAATCGATTATTTTTTTCTTATAATCGATTTTTAACAATCGATTTTTTTAATAATAAAAATCGATTTTTTATAAATCGATTAAATTTTTAATAATAATAATCAATTTTTTATAAATTATATTATATTATTATATATTATTATATATTATATTATATTATATAAATTACACTTTTAAATCGATTATTTATAATGCATCTTTCATTTATTTATTTTTATTTTTTTTTTTATTAATATTAATATTAAGAAAGAATATAGGCTTTGGGAAACCCAATGCAGCCAACATTTACAAATTACACGTTTTAATCGATTTTTGTAAACAACGCCATCTGTGCGACGGATGAAAAAACGTAAAATAAGTTCACTATACGTAAACTAATCAGTCGGAAAATGGCGCCATCTGTATGACTGTTTTTGAATAATAGAAAAAATCGATTTTTCCACAAAAATCGATTATTTCTTCAAAAATCGATTTTTTACAAATCGATTTATATTGAAAAGAGAAAAATCGATTATTAAATAATCGATTTTTTTTACTCAATGTCACATCCCTAGCTACATTGGCGCCGTTTCAGACCAGATCAAATCAGACCAGATCAGATCCGTATTGTCGGATGTGAACAAACACCAGTAACCTTATGAAGTGGCTACAGTGTTCACTCCAGACCGCGTCAGAATATGTCAGATTACAACAGACACGTTCCGACCGTCGGATGATATCAAACGTGTTTGAAATTTTCGTCAGACTACGGCCGTACATTTGACAGTTTTCAACAAACAGTGTTGTGTATGCTAGCTATTATTACCAGATTGTCTTATTGTATTGTATTATTTTTTAAAAACGTGTTTGAATATCAATTGTGAGTATGGAAAAATCACTTTTAATTGATCTTGTACGTGAAAAGCCTCCTATTTGGGACCAAAGAGACAAAAGATACCACAACAGAGACGTGAAAGGTCTTTTGTGGAGAGATATTGGCGAAAAAATGAATCTTTCAGGTATGATTTGAAAATATAATTTATTTATTAATTAATCTATGAGTAGTCCATAAAATGAAAGTAAATTAACTCTGATCGGTTTCAACGCATTGTTGAAGTTTGTTTGTTTTGTTTGTTGTTTATAATAGGGCTCGGTATTTTTCAAATTAAAGTATTCGAATATTCATTTAAACTTCTATTCGAATAGTTAAAATTAATTAAAATTTAGCTGTTTTTTGGATTTTTGACAAAGATCCTGAAGTCTGTCGAGTCACGGCCCTCACAAGTTTCCCAACAATAAAATTTAAATCTAACAATACTGGGCAGTCATAACAGATAGCATAACTGTTAAATGATTAAAAAAAATTACATTATATTTCTGAAAAAATTGTTATCTCTATCGCTAATCTATAAAATCATAAATCGCATATTGAAATCAAAACGTAAACACAGCAATGAGTAATAATTGGCGACAGCCGATACTCATGACAGGGGTCAGGACTCAGGGACGCCAAAAACAAAGAACAGCTGTTGTATAAATGTATAATAAATGTTATTGTTGAACAACGATAAAAAATAATAAAAGCAGTGCATTTTGATTTTCATTTGAATCCGGAAAGAAGCTAACTACAGTCTATGACAAATATTTAAATATCCAAATATTCGAAATTTGCACATCAAAAATTATTATTGTTCAACAAAGAAAAACTGTTTCGGTTATTTAGAGCTTATATAAAAAACGAGTATTCAAATATGTATTTGAATATTTAAAATTCGAATATTCTAATATTGAATAAATCTGTTTTGAAAGTATTCGACCATTCGAATATTCATTTATTCGAATAAATTCGGAGCCCTGGTTTATAATATGTACAATACATCTGCACATATTTCATTTTAATTAATAATTTTACAAAGGTGATAAACAGTTTGTTAAAATAAACGTTCAGGTCTTCTCTAATTAGTTTCGCATCATTTTTTTTAATCATTTAACAGTTATGCTATCTGTTATGACTGCCCAGTATTGTTAGATTTAAATTTTATTGTTGGAAAACTTGTGAGAGCCGTGACTCGACAGACTTCAGGATCTTTGTCAAAAATCCAAAAAACAGCTAAATTTTAATTAATTTTAACTATTCGAATAGAAGTTTAAATGAATATTCGAATACTTTAATTTGAAAAATACCGAGCCCTATTATAAACAACAAACAAACTTCAACAATGCGTTGAAACCGATCAGAGTTAATTTACTTTCATTTTATGGACTACTCATAGATTAATTAATAAATAAATTATATTTTCAAATCATACCTGAAAGATTCATTTTTTCGCCAATATCTCTCCACAAAAGACCTTTCACGTCTCTGCTGTGGTATCTTTTGTCTCTTTGGTCCCAAATAGGAGGCTTTTCACGTACAAGATCAATTAAAAGTGATTTGTCCAATTGATATTCAAACACGTTTTTAAAAAATAATACAATACAATAGGACAATCTGGTAATAATAGCTAGCATACACAACACTGTTTGTTGAAAACTGTCAAATATACGGCCGTAGTCTGACGAAAATTTCAAACACGTTTGATATCATCCGACGGTCGGAACGTGTCTGTTGTAATCTGACATATTCTGGCGCGGTCTGGAGTGAACACTGTAGCCACTTCATAAGGTTACTGGTGTTTGTTCACATCCGACATTACGGATCTGATCTGATCTGGTCTGAAACGGCGCCAATGTAGCCTCAGCCTAATCATATATCCCGTGTCCGGTCTCAAAGGTGAACATAGGGATTTAACATTTATTGTTCATTTTTGCTGATTCGTGTTCGCCAAAAATGAAATTTTTACTTTTAAATACCAATTTGAAATTTACCGATTTTGCAGTAATGATTTCAAATTAAGTAGGCGAAAAACAAAACGTTAGAAACTCTTTTTATAACAGACCGGGATATTGTTTAGTTGAAAATGGGGGGTTATTTGAATATTTATTATAATTTTATTTTCTTTATTAAGTATTACTTTTCGTTGTTTAATAATAAAAAACCAATTAAATTCTTCATTACTTAGACGGGTACCTGTTTGTTTTCTGATTATAGTCTATACGAGTAGAAGTAAAAGCCAAAATACTTAAAAATGGCACCCAACGTTAATTCCCTATGTTCGACTTTGAGACCGGACACCCGGTATACAACATCCGTAATAAAGAAAATTTAAAACAGGTTCTGATTAGATACAATAATTAGAACCGTCTCAACTGCTGCATCTAGTAACAGGAAAATGTACAATAGAATTCCCGAAGACATAACGCAATTCAAAAGAAAAATGAAGACGTAATAATAGTTTGACCAACGAAAGAACGTCAGTCAAGAGGAGAGAGAGAGATATTGTAGATTGAGTGTCTATAATCTGCAATCTCTCTCTCGATTGACCGGCGTTCTATCATTGGTCAAACAATACCTACCTAGGAAGCAGATGTCTTTATGCACTAGAATTTGTATTTGTATTTTATTTTTTTAAATATAATGACGGCATTATACAGTCTATGTACTGTCTACAAAGACTTACATGTTTAATATTCATTACAATGTAAGTTTTCGTAAATGATAGTAGGCCTATAGACACCCCCCCCACCAACCGGTCGTCCCTCCACCAATAATAGTTAAGGCTGACAAAAACTAAATCGATATTTTTAGATATACTTGCGATTTCCTTATATCGTGATATTAAACAACAGATAATAATCAAGAATGAGTGAAATGCAGTTGTTTGATTATATTGTTTGTTCAACACCCGCAAGAAATATGTAATTTCGTGGCTCTACTGAGGGTGGGCGAAATAATGAATTCCCTGACTGTTGACTAGTGGGCGAAATGGCATTTCGCCCACTAGTGGACGAAATAGCATTTCGCCCACGCTCATTACGGGGAACGTTTACGCAATCAATCAGGTCACCCATTATTTCGCCCACGCTCAGCAGAGCCACGAAATGACATATTTCTTGCGGTAGTTGAACAAAATATTGTGTGCGACTATTGGTCAAAAGAGGAGATTCCACTCGTGTGTTTTACCGCACTCGCTACGCTCGTGCGGCAAAATCCACACTCGAGGAATCTCCTCTTTCTCCCACTAGTCACACAATATACTATTATACACAAAAACAAAATGTGTAGAACTGAAAAGTTATTTTCTTTTTCGTTTAAAAATGCTATCTGCGTTTATATATTTTAGTGGATTCTATTAACGTACATGCACTTGAAATTGTTTTGTGTAATTAATGTTCAGTTGAGTTAAGCTGGTGATAGTTTTAATTAAATAAGGGAGATAGACATACTAAACAGACAGAGATAGACCATGATCGATGTACCTAATATATATCTGATTTAAATCATTATTTACAATTTTACATCAAGGCACCACCTTCATTAATCAACCTTGATTCTCGGCTTCTAATCAAAACAATTCTATGGATTTAAATAATCTTATTAATTATTAACGAAAAGTCAGGGGATATAATATTCTATCTATTTCGGCGTCAGTTTTATCTATACCAATCTATATTAATTACGGGAAGGGGATTATTATAGGCATCGTTTTTTGCTTGCATAATTATTCTTTTCTTTTTTGTGAATGACCTTGCGGACCACCGATTCCGATTGTATATAGTTTATTGATTATTTCAATTTTACTTTTCCGTAAAATATATTATAATTCTGGATGCAAAAAATAGCTACATTCGATTATATCAGAGGAAAGAATATTGGTCAATTATCAGATTTTTAAGGAAACCGTGTACTGTTCTGATCTTTCTTGGGTAATACGTTGCTGCTCTTGGTTAATCATAACAATAAAAAAATATACAAAATACTGTAATAAATGAATGTTAAACATTGCTTACCTTATAAATACCGACTGAATAAAAAGAAGAACACCATGGAATATATAAGCTCTCTTAAATGTATGTATGATGGCTGTAAGAAGTTTTGGTTCCCGTTGTTTCTTTTTCGCTCTTGCAAGTTCTTTGTTCCAATTTCTAAAATGAAAAATATGATCATCTGAATTAATGTCTAATAATGATCTACAAAACAAAATTTTGCATTTTAAAAAGTATAGTCACAGAGCCGACCGTCGTAACGAGACTAATTTTGTGCGTGAGTTAGCATTGGGGCAGATAAATAGGGAGCCTCAATTAATATTATTATTGCGAAGGAAGAATTCCTTAAGAATTTTGCATCCACAAGCACCCTAAACTTCAGGTTATTATTATAATTTTTATTCTGCGGGAAATTGAAAAAATAAGGCTGCCAAGGGTTTGCGACAGGAGCTGTGGCACCCTATGATGATATGGAAGTACTCGTTGAGACCGACATTTTGACATAAATTTTATTTATGTAGTCGATGATATAAAAGCAATCCAAAAAATAACCAGAAGTGACGTCAGCATCCCGTGACCTGGCAGAATAAAAATAATAATAATTGTGGCTTCCTATTTGTTTGCCCCTGCAGTCCCCAATGCTAACTCGCCCAGATAAATTTGTCTGATATATTCGATTCATAGGAAATCTGACGGTGGGCTCTGCGTCTATTAATATTAAGGTGAATTTACATGTACAGTTAAATATTCAAAAACACCGTATCTAAGTTTCAAGTGTTTATTTAAATCTGCTTTCTGCAGGATGGGGATAAAGTTTTGAAGAATAGCAGGAAGTGCTTTAGAATCAATAATATTTATATTCATTTTTAAGGAAAAAGTTGCGAAGTTGGAGTTTACATGGCGTTGCTATAGTTCCTCTATTACAAGTCCCCAGTTCCCGGGTTCTAGCCCGAGAGCTGGTAAAAGTATCAATTGGATTTTCAATTTATTATTAAAAAAAAATAATGAATTGAAAATATGAATTGGTGCTAGGCCCAAATAACCTTAGCTGTTGGTGGTCTTTAAAACACAACTTAACAATTTAATTTTGCGAAGTTGGAGTCACATTTTTTTTCGTATTCTATTAAAAAATGTTCAAATATGGAGAGAAAGAAAACATGATTTATACTGAAAAAGTAAAAATCTTTTTTTTTACCTCAACAGGATCTGAATCCAAGACCTTAAGGTAAATGAGCCATTTTCCTGAGAGTAGTTCCTTCAATTATCCACGAGAGGCAGCACTTGTGGAAGGTACAAATATTATTTATTCCCCATTAGTGTCGTGTCATTTTAGTGGTATAACTTATTTATTTATTGTAGATTATAGACGCGTCGACAACTCAGGTCATTAGCGTCTTCAACACAATAAATAACATATTTGTGTATTAAAATCCGCCAGCCAGTATACACAAACCGACTGGTACGAGCTCGGGTTCCTGGGAGCGCTAATTCCTAAAGAACATTGGAATGCAATTGCGATAACAACTATACATCTCAATGTCTCCTCTGGAGGGTGCTATAACTTAATTATTTAATTAATTTAATGATAATAATAATTTAATAATTATAAGTTATTAAGTTATACCACTAAAATGACACGACACTATGGGGAATAAATAATGTTTGTACCTACCACAAGTGCTACCTCTCGTGGATAATTGAAAGAACTACTCTCAGGAAAATGGCTCATTAAAGTCATTCTTTGAATAATACGTGAGATTTTAACTTAGGTATTATCTATTTTTAATTGTTTATGTGCATTACCTTTCTAATTCATCTCCTAAAGGTTCTGAGAGATCTTTGGTTTTGGTATTGTAGAGATCTTTTACTTCTAAGTCATTTTGAAGACCTTTTCTGAATAATCCTATCAGCCATCTGAAATTAAAACATTACATTAATTACATAATGGAAAGAGCATTACTACTGATTTATTAAATATAGCACAAAATATACTTGTTTTAGGAGAGGAAAGTTGACTTTTTCGTGTCAATGACGTAATATAAAAATCGTGCATATGCGAAGATCAAAAGTACAGTGTTTTCGCACGCTTGGAAAATTCTTTTCGGGCCGAAAGTAAGCGTAAAATGGCGCCATCCTACGCGATGATTGTAAAGTATATCTGACAGTTCGTCTAACCTACAATATCCATTTACGGTATTTTCGTAAATATTTATTGTTGTTATTTCAATGCACTTATTACAAAAAGTACGTACTGTCTGTTACTCGGGCGAAATTGGCGACTGCGACTCGGTTGATTGCCGCCCTCGCTGTGAGGAGAAATTGCCACTCTCGTTCGCAATCGCCAATTTTCTGTTCTTGTAACACAATGTACTATTAATAATGGAAAGACTATAATAATGTGATAAATGATAATTATATATCTACATAAACTGTAGCAATAAGAATGCATCATATTTTTAATCAAGTTCAACACACAGAACAATGTATTCTACACGCGACTTTATTATTATTAAATTGCCCTGAATCCTTGACTTTTGATGAAGCAGATATCTATATAATAAGTCTCCATGGCTTTGTCACTCATAAATGAAATAGTATGTACATCAATTCAATATTGTTAATATTAATAATGAATTATATACTGTGCATGAGTTCATTTTGTACAGTGGAACTTAAATGAATGGAAATCTAATATATAAAATTCTCGTGTCACGGTGTACGTTATTGAACGCCTCCGAAACGGCTCGACCGATTTTGATGAAATTTTGTATGCTTATCGGGTAGGTCTGAGAATCGGACAACATCTATTTTTCATCCCCCTAAATGTTAAGGGTGGTCCACCCCAAATTTCTTTTTTTTATTTTTTGGACAAAATTTTTTGTTTTAATTTTTTCATGATTCAGCATTGAAAAATACATACAACTCTAAATTTTCACCCTTATATGATCAACCCCTGATTTTTAATCGCGATTTTTATATTAAGCTTTAAAAAATACATATATGACGAACGAGCGAAGCGAGTGAGTAGTGTATTTATAATATTCAAGCGAACGAGCGAAGCGAGTGAGTAGGCGAAAATATTCAAGCGAACGAGCGAAGCGAGTGAGTAGTGTATTAATAAAATTCAAACGAACGAGCGAAGCGAGTGAGTAATGTAATTATAATATTCAAGCGAACGAGCGAAGCGAGTGAGTAGTGTATTTATAATATTCAAGCGAACGAGCGAAGCGAGTGAGTACTGTATTAATAAAATTCAAACGAACGAGCGAAGCGAGTGAGTAATGTAATTATTCCTAGAAATTATTAACAACGTTTGCCGGATCAGCTATACCAAATATACGTGAGCGGAGTAATGGGTAACCGCTATTAAATCATAATTTCATACCACCCGAGCGAAGCCGGGACGGGTCCGCTAGTACCTATATAATATTATGGATTTTGCTTCTTCGATGTCGATCACAAAACATTGTTAGTCGAAGTTCAGACCGTACAAGTCCGCAATTTTGTGATACATTGTGATGATTGGAGTGAGGGAGTGTAGATAATGTGACGTCACCAAAAAAAATGTTAACGTTCTGTTGGAATTTTAATAATAAAGCAAAAGGTAAATGACAGAAATGATTATATCTTTTAATATCATATACCTAGTATTTACTAATTGTCTGTGAATGTTGTCATTTTTATTTTATTATTAGAAATGAGCTTTGTATAGATGGTCTAATTTAGTTTGAAATCTGAAACAATTACCAGGGTCCGCTGAGTCTAGATTTTGGTTATGAGATGTCGATCCGTGGCGATATGATTTTTTTGACACTTAAGACGGGGTTTAGAGAGAAATGTGACGTACTATTAGAGGGGGGATGGTGTTATTGATAATGATGTGAGAGGGAAAACCGTTCTTTCGACGTGATGTAATAATAGGGTTGCCAGATATCTTGATGGTCAAATCGGGACAGGTTAGGTCGGGTTAGGTTATAACAAAAAATTCTAAAATCAGAAAAGTAGTATTTACGTAAAAAAATCGAATTATCGCATAGTAAATAATATTTATTAAAAAAAACAAATTATTTTGTTAAAAAATGTATAAAAAACATAAGTAACTAAACTTTAAAATCACAACTTATAAGAACAAAAAACTCAAAAATAATCTTTTAATTCTTAGAACAAAACTTAAATCACAGATACAAAACGGATTTTTGGCTTTTTGTAGTAATATCTTATTAGTTAACCAGTGCGCGTAAACTCAAACCCAAACATTCACACATAGGGCTAGACAAAGTAGAGGTTAAAAACCCTCAGTTAACTCGAGGCTTGTCGAATGCGGTCGCTATCGGTTTAAAAACGCCATATAATTAATATAAATCAAAATAGGCCAAACCGCGGACATTTAGATGTCCCGAAAAGTTTATTCGGGACACCTTGACTTAAGACTCAAAATCGGGAAAATCTCGACTGATCGGGACGCCTGGCAACCCTATGTCATAAGTAGTACCTAGGTAAATGGCCCCAAATCATCGATACTTTCTTTCCGATACCGTTACGATAGTATCTAAGTATCAATAATATATTATGTAAACTAGGAAACAGCAAACTGATTTTTTCACAATATGCAGATTCCGTTTGCTACAGGTTTTATTGTAGTGTGTATTGTTTAAACTTTAAATTGTTGCATACGAAAACGTCCATCATATTCACTAATTATTACTCTTATTCACGTTTATGGCATGTGCTGTATACTGTATACAGGGTGCCAGTTAAAACTTGACATGTGCATTAGGCGCGTACTTGCGGCCTCAGTATCAGTGAGTAGTGAGTGTAGGCAGGCACGTAGCCAGGGGGGGGCGTGGCTCAAGGGGCCTAAGCTTAAGCGCGAATCCAGGTTTTCGCTCAGGGGGGGGGGCGGACAATTTTTATGAGAGTTACCTATCTTCCAGGAGATTCGTTCAGATTTTGTGATTTGTGTGTATGAAACCAAAAATTAAGTAAAATATTATTATTAAACTATCTAGTCCATAACATATACATAGTCAAGACTCGATGGGGGGTGGTAATTGCCCCCATGCCCCCCCTGGATCCGCGCCTGCTTCATTGGTCTTGTGCAATGAATGTGCCTCAAACGTACCGCTCCCATTGGCGTAACTAGGGATTTTTTCCAGGGGGGGCCATGGCCCTTTCAATCTGAGAACTGAAAATCACTATTATGAGATCTTTTATTGTCAGTAATTTAATAATCATTAAATGCTATGTTTAAAAAAACAGTAAAAGTTGCTTGTCTTGTATGAAGTTTTTATTTTGAGTGGATGCTATTTTTTCAGTATAATAATGAAAATACAAAATTACAGAATATGGCGCTTGGTTCAAGTTTTGGTACCCCCAAACGGTTACTTTCAATAGCTTGTAATAATTTTAAGTCGAATTTCTTTATTCTTACGTCAGCACCCTGAGCTACGTGCCGTAAATTATTATTCTAGAGGGGGTCACCTTCCAGGGGGGGCCTAGCTCCCCTTGGCCACCCCCTAGTTACGCCAATGACCGCTCCGAATGTAACTGAGAATCTATGATAGGACACGTAAATTGGTAGGATCGGTTAATCTCTGTCGAAAATAAGCATTCTTATTCGAGTGTCGGGTCGTAAAGAAATACCGGAGAATTTAGTATTGTATTGTTTTTTAAATTTCCTTGAATCGATTATGTTGAATATTGTGATGACTATAACATATTGACGAAACAGCTGTTGGATTTTCTTCGAACGATATCTTAAATACTGAGACATATCAATTTTAGAATTTTATCAAAGACCTTTAAATAAATGACGTGAAAATAGCCTACATAAGTTTTTTTCCAGTCATTGTTATTAAAAAAATGTTTATTTAAAATTATAGTTGTATATGCTATAATTTAATTGTAATTCGAGAAACATTCTTTTACAAGGTTGACATCAACAAAGATTTTCAACACTTGTGTATAATATATTATTTTATAAACATTCGACAGATGTCAACTAAGTTACGAAATTCTCGTAATAATTAATAAGTTAGATAAACAAAAAGAAATAAAACATTTATTTTAAATACCTACTTATTTAATACCAAAATTACGAATCAAATGTAGAAATTATCGACACACGTGATTTATGAACACGAATTAGATTGGTGATTACTGATTCTTCAAATAGAATTAGGACCGTTCTATCATCTTCTTGCATACGGCAGACTATTGACTCAGCATACCGGATAGCTTTTATATTTGCCAACAGTGACGGTTTGGCTCTTCCAAGAACACCAATTATAATGACAATCAATTTAACAGAATACTCTGGGTACTGCTTCCTGAGCTCAAAAAAAAGGTCTTGATATTTTGTCCGATTCTCAGTTTGCTTCGCAACTACGTTCGTTTCAGCAGGAGCTGAGAACTCATGACATACATAAATCGCGTAGTTTTATCAAGAAGAACTATATCAGGCTTTGTCGCTGAAAGTTGCCTGGTAGTACTGAATGTTCCAGAAAATCTAACATGATTCATTCTCGACAAAGGACTTAATATCGTCGGGAACATAAGGCAGAACGAGAGTTTTATCAATAACGTAATGGTGCCTTTGGTAGTAATATAAGACTTAGAGCAGAACTATGGCGAAGAATGTAGATGCAACTTGCATTATGGCGGGTTTAAGTTTTTCAAACTTTGATTTTAAATATTGATTTAATAGAAAAAAAACGTGGATCTCGACAGCCTCGTGGGCGCTATAAGACACAGTGTCTAAATGAATAAGTCGACCCTGTATGGAATTATAGATATCACGATTGTTGATTAATAACGGAAATAGAGCATAAACAAAGATGAACGGCAACATGAGTCGTTGTTGATGACGCTTTAGTGTAATCCGATACTATGGTGTCAGGACACAGTGAAGCCATACGATAACAAAGATTATATTGATAATTAATATCCTGTTCAATACTCGATGTTTGTACATACATTAGATAATTAACTAATCCAAAGATGTAGACAACACACCCATGTAATCAACCCAATTGATATAATAAATTGATATTTTCAATTTTCTGAAATTCAAGTGTCCATTAATTATTTTCGCTGATAATAATGTAAATCATCATCGTTTGTTTTCACAGTTTTTTTTATTTGAAGGTTAATTAGCTTATCATTTTGTTTTATCGATTGCAAATACAGGTGATTCTCGATAATTGATTAATAGTATTTTGCCCTCCTTTGCCATATTGTTTTCAACATTCAACCAATACAAATATCCACTCTTGTGTGCCACAATTCCTTCTCACTACGCATCTATCTATGTATAAAATATAGACGCTCAACAGCTGTATCTATTAGGTATACATAATACATTTCTATATTTTAATACGTGAACACCGAAAGCTGCGGTACACTTTTTTACCATTTATTATGAAAGGAGGGGAATGAAACTTATATCATTCGAAAGGTACTGTGCCATAGATGTGCATAAAAAATCATATGTGTATGTTGCCTCAAGTAAAATAAAAAAAATACTGCCTTCCCTGCACGGGAGAATACAATAGGCGATACTATAAAACTGTAAAGGATTTGTCTGAAATTTTCTAATTTTCACAAGTCTTCATAATTGATGTCGAGAAGAAATATCGAACTTTCGAAAAAAAACTGTCTGTCTGTCTGTAATCTGTATATCTGTTTGCTTATAAGTTATAACAGCATCAAATTCGATAAAATTATTATTAACTGTTAGCTTAAAGTCTAACTTAAAATTTAAGGTATAAATTATGTTAGGTCATCAGAAAGCAGCAGAATCCCGTTATGTGAGAATCGAGGGTGAGTGAAGCCGCGGCTACAGCTAGTATTAAATAAAACGGTCGTTCTGTCTGTCATTTCCGAGCTGGTACAAAAACGATTGAACCGATTTTGACGTGATTTCACTGATCGAAAGTAGAAGGACTGAGAAGGAATCTAAGCTAGATGTATTATTATTCGCTACGGAATTCGGACGGAATTTTATATTACTTTATCCAAAGCTATCAAAATATGCCATTTTATATTTATGGAAACGAGAACCAAATGTCATTTTGTTAAAAAATATCGTTTTTCGTTGAATTGAATTTTTCAAAATATTTTATTGGGATATTTGATCAGAATAAAATATCATGCGTACAAAAAGATTGTTACATTTTAATATTAATTAACGCAATTAAAATTGTTTGCATATTTTAAACGCCAAATGTTATCTGCAGTTTTCTAAAAAATGCATGTAGATAAATCACTATTAACACAGTTTGGATGGGGCCATGGGCTTCTTTACTGTGCTATATTAACAACGTAGATAAAATATCACAAATATTAAACATAATATGCGAGCTAAAAAATTAGGGCTTTGTACGAGGGTAGTTTAAAACTTTGGCGATACGCTAAACTGTTTTTTTTTGTTTTTTTTATGACAGGTGTTACTGTTGCTGTTATTTGAAAATAATCTGTTATAAATAAATGTCAAAAATGACAGTCTATTTACTTATAGTTAACATTACCGTTTTAAGCCTTGAAATCTTGACAAAAAAAAAAAACAAAAACGATTATTTAGTAGTTAATTAGTAACAACTCTTTAACATCCGAATATTTAATGATAGGTCTTTAATACTGCAGTTATTTGGCAGCAGGTCTTCATAATAACCAGTTATTTACCAATACAGATATAGTAGAAGGACCTCCAATATTATTAGATCATCCTCAATTCCAGAAACATGGTCCGATATTTGCATTGGATTAGTTCCGGTAGGTAGTTAGGTACTAGTTACGATATCGCGAGAAAGGTCTATTTTTTAATCGAAAATCGAAAAAAAAATTAAAATCTATTTGTTTTCTTTTAGTGTCTACAACCCTACTCCGGCATGGAAGCATTAATAGGTAGCATATCGGTAATTTAATGACGGGTGATACATTTTTAGTGTTGGGTCTCCAAGTCACTATATGAATATTATGCTTCATGTAATATGCCATTCCCAGCATATTACTTCGGCAGTACATGAAGCAGCTATTCTTCACAGAGATTAGTGCATTGTGTTGCAAAAGGTGGGAAAAGACGACTGAGAGAATTTTGAAAATAAACTTTTTATCAAGTTAACATTCCATGAATAAAAGCTGTAAGTATAAAATAGAAAAAAAAAGTGATAAATCACAAGAAGTCATAAGACGGACATAATACAAGGTATTTCTAATACTTCATAATATTAATAACGGGTCTTTAATAACTTGTTATTTTTTACAGTTCTTAAATTTAACCTATTATTTTAAATAGTATAATTTTACAGATATATTTTTTATTGAAGACGATGTCTTCAGTGGCTGACATTTTGTGAATATTATTCACATAATATTTTAGTAAAAAGTCTTTTTGGAACTGGTTATTCGCGGTAATAGTTACCTACTGTTATTTCGTTTCATCACTATTATGAAATAACTATATTAATTATAAATAATAATAAGATCTGCTTGAGAAACAGAAAACGAGGTGATTCTGATGTTATCTGAGTATTTTCTTAAGACAGAAGGAAGTCTTCAAGTGGCGTAAGGATCCAATAAAAACGCAATTACTGTTGATATTGCATTTTTAACCGACTTCAAAAAAGGAGGTTTGTCAATTCGACCGTATATATTTTTATGTCATCATGGTTATGTGGTTATGTTTTATGTATGTTTGCGGATAACTTCGTCGTTTATGAACCAATTTTGAAATTTTTTTTTATTTGAAAGGATATACTTTCAGATAGGTCCCATAGAAATTTCATCAAAATCGGTTCAGTAGTTCGGCTGATTTTAATAAAAAAGTAAGTAACGACGTGTGATTCTTTAAGATAAATGTTACTTTTTGACACTAAAAAGTAAAAAATAAAAACTTTTTAACAAAAAAAAACCTCCTTCAAAAAGGCACTAAAAAGAGGAAAATAATGAAATTTTGAGGTCTGTGCCAATTAAAATATGAAGTCGGTTAAAAGGTATAGTATAGTGATTAATATCTTCTTTTTAACCAATTTCATATTTTAATTGGCACAGACCTCAAAATTTCATTATTTTCCTCTTTTTAGTGCCTTTTTGAAGGAGGTTTTTTTTTTATCAAAAGTTTTTATTTAGCTAACGTTTCGTGAAATATATTCACGTTTTCAGAGCTCTTAAAAAAAATTTTTTTACTATGTAATATATTAATTATGTAAAATATAAATTATCTTCGTGAAATTCCAAAAATCCTCAATGCATAATCTAATTGCTGTAGTTAACTACAATCACTATTTCCTGATAACACCACTTGTATCCAATATTTAGAATATGGGATATTATAATGATAAGCAATTTAATAGCTGCCGATAGTTGGTTATATGCTTTTATTACCGTTTATCTACCTCGTGACCGTGTTTTAAAAAAACTAAATCAATATTTTCTATTACGGTCAAAATTATATTACAGGGACATATTTCATTTAATACAGCTATTACAGCGCTTATCAATTATAGAAAAAAACTCGGGTCGCAGTGCCAAAACCCTGCCGACAATATAGTGTATTTGCTAATACTGGCATTGTGGCTTTATTATGTGAACTTAAGTTTGTTTTTGGACAAAATAAAAAATTTAACCCCTTAATACATCCCTTAAAATAATATTTTTTTTCTTAATTTCAATATTTTTATCAATGCAACCTCGGTACCAAACTAAATAACTTCAGTAAGTAAAGCACTATCCGCCAACTAGTGTTTTCATAAAATTTGTAAGTCCGGTCCTGTCGGGCCGATTTTATTAAAATTTTAGCAGCACATTTTGATCTTTACTAAAAGGTTAAATTTCAATTTTGAAACAATTCTGAGAATTTTTTCGGGATTTTTGGGCCCAAAAACATTTTTCAACCCCTAAAAACCACCCTTAGCCCATTTTAAATAGGCTTCGTGCGGTGATGGATTTCAACGTGCCTACCAAATTTCATCAAAATCAATTAACTCTTTCGAAAGTTATAGCCCGCACACACACATATATATATATATATATATATATATATATATATATACCGTGCGAGTTTTTTCAAAGCGTACATAGGCTGTTTCACAATTTGAAATCGTGGTATAGATATTGTTAGAAACTATGGAAACGAATGTTTTTATTTACAATTTATTATTATTGAGTTGTGAAAATAAATTTTATAAGCTCAGAGATTTATTTAATATTTTTTCTATAAAAAATGTACACCGTGGAAGAAGAGGTTCTTATGTACAATTTGTATTCTGGAGGAAATAGTTGGGGGCACATCTCTGCGTTATTTAGTGTGCAGTTTCCAGGCAGACCAGTATCTTGCATACCACGGTCTATACCACGATTTTAAATTGTGAAACAGCCTATGTACGCTTTGAAAAAACTCGCACGGTATATATACATATATAAACAGACTTTTCCAAAAATGATGCCAAAGTGTTCAGGAGGCTATGAAACGTCGAGAAATTTTGGTCCGACCCCTAGGTCCCGCCATCCGACCGACGCCAATAGTGTATGTGCCATATGGCAAATACACTAACAACTGGACTGTTTTTCATAAAATTTATTTTTCGTTAGTTTTAATCAGTAAAACATACTAACTTTATCTACCAAGGTTCGTGTTTCTTAATTCTTATTAAAAATTCCATAAATTTCGAGCGATGCAGCTTAGTGATACAGCACTAGTCTCGCATTCGGAAGGTAGGGCAGATGTGGCTAGTACTTTTTCCTACTGCCTCATGCCGAGAAACGGTAATTCCTGTACCTGCCATCTTGTTAGTGTATTTGCCATATGGCACATACACTATTGGCGTCGGTCGGATGGCGGGACCTAGGGGTCGGACCAAAATTTCTCGACGTTTCATAGCCTCCTGAACATTTTGGCACCATTTTTGGAAATGTCTATATATATATATATGTATATATGTGTGTGTGTGTGTGTGTGTGCGGGCTATAACTTTCGAAAGAGTTAATTGATTTTGACGAAATTTGGTAGGCACGTTGAAATCCATCACCGCACGAAGCCTATTTAAAATGGGCCCAATCGGACCATTTTAAGGGTTGTTTTTAGGGGTTGAAAAAAGTTTTTGGGCCCAAAAATGCCGAAAAAATTCTCAGAATCGTTTCAAAATTGAAATTTAACCCTTTAGTAACGATTAAAATGTGCTGCTAAAATTTTAATAAAATCGGCCCGACAGGACCGGACTTACAAATTTTATGAAAACACTAGTTTGCGGATAGTGCTTTACTTACTGAAGGGTGTATTTAATTTGGTACCGAGATTGCATTGATAAAAATATTGAAATTAAGAAAAAAAATATTATTTTAAGGGATGTACTAAGGGGTTAAATTTTTTATTTTGTTCAAAAACAAACTTAAGTTCATATAATAAAGCCACAATGCCAGTATTAGCAAATACACTATATTGTCGGCAGGGTTTTGGCACTGCGACCCGAGTTTTTTTGAGGTTATCCATGGTTTTCCCTCAATAATTTCCTTATAGTTTCCTTATTCAAGGCTATGGCCGATTACCTGTAAAACTCCCAAAGTTGCCTACCTTATCATAATTTCCTATCATTCGCACATTGCTATTAATAAAAAAAAAAACAAGTTGCAGTTTAAAAAAAACTCGGGTCGCAGTGCCAAACCCTGCCGACAATATAGTGTATTTACTAGTACAGGCATTGTGGCTTTATTATGTGAACTTAAGTTTGTTTTTGTACAAAATAAAAAATTTAACCCCTCAATACATCCCTTACAATAATAATTTTTTTTCTTAATTGCAATATTGTTATCAATACAGCATCTGCACCAAATTAAATACACCCTTCAGTAAGGAAATCCGTATCCGCAAACTAATTTTTTCACAAAAATCGTAAGTCCGGTTCTATCGGGCCGATTTTATTTAAATTTTAGCACCACGTTTTAATCTTTACTAAAGGGCTACATTTCAATTTTGAAAAGATTCGGACAATTTTTTCGGTATTTTTGGGCCCAAAAACATTTTTCAACCCCTAAAAACCACCCTTAAAATGGTTCGATCGGGCCCATTTTAAATAGGCTTCGTGCGGTGATGGATTCCAACGTGTCTACCAAATTTCGTCAAAATCAATTAACTCTTTCGAAAGTTATAGCCCGCACGCACACACACACATATATATAGAAACAGAATTTTCCAAAAATGGTGCCAAAGTGTTCAGGAGGCTATGAAACGTCGAGAAATTTTGGTCCGACCCCTAGGTCCCGCCATCCGACCGACGCCAATAGTGTATATGCCATATGGCAAATACACTAAAAAATGTAGAAAACAACGGGAAGTGATAAAAACTTAAAAATAGTAATGGTGCGAATGGCGTCTGTTATGACATAATGTCGAGAAACGAACGTTAAACGCATTATTATTATTATTATTAGAAATTCCATAAATTCCAGGTTTTGAAGTTTGTTACCACCCGGTTATTCTTTTTTTTATGGATACCAAATGGCAGGGTTATTTTGGCATAGTATCAACTCTTATTAACCGACTTAAAAAAAGGAGGAGATTCTCAGTTCGACTGTATTTTTTTTGTACGTATGTTACGCGATTTCTCCTGCATTCGTGAACCGATTTTGATGATTATTGTTTTATTTAATAGAGCAAACCTTCGGGGTGGTCCCATATAAATTTTACTTAAATCGGTTTAGTAGTTCGACTGATTTTTTGTTATTATGCATTTTTTTATGTAAGTTATGTATGTATGTCACCCTCCTGCATTTGTGAACCGATTTTGACGTTTCTTGTTTTATTTAATGGATCATACTTTCAGGGTAGTTCCACATAAATTTTAGTAAAATCGGTTCAGTGGTTTTCTTTTTTTAGTTTAGTATTCAAATATCAAGACAGAAGTTGGTTAATAACGTGAAAACTACGTATTGTAAAGTCACTAAAAAGTAAAAAATAAAAAACTTTTTAACAAAAAAAAACCTCCTTCAAAAAAGCCTCTAAAAAGAGGAAAATAATAACATTTTGAGGTCAGCGCCAATTTAATTACCTAAATGTGAAATCGGTTAAAAAGTAGGTAGATATTAATTAAATTGGCAATTTTCAACCGACTTTATGTTTTATTAAATCGGTGCCGACCTCAAAATGTTATTATTTTCCTCTTTTTAGTGGCTTTTTTGAAGCAGGTTTTTTTTTGTTAAAAAGTTTTTTTTAATTTATTATTATTTTCAAATAAACATTGCATCATATTATGTTGTTCATTTAAAAATTTAATACAGGAATTCTAAGAAATCGGCCACCACCCTGATATCATTATGTTAATTCACTAATATAGTGAATTTATTTGCGGTAAGGAATCTAATCATATAAGTATTGATTATTAATAATAATTTTCATTGTTAGTATAATATAAACACAGTAATTTTGTACAGATAATCTGTGTTTTAATTAACATCTTTTTACCCGACTACTTTTCACATTGGAAGCTTGTTTTCTACTTTTTCGTAGTCGGGTTTTAGTTAACTTCTATTAATCAATAATAATTTTGTGAATCCATTCTTTTAATTTCTTCTTCAGACACATAAATTAATATATACATTGCACAAGTATACAGCCAATCTTACCGTAGACAAATTATAATATATAGGGTGTCCCAAAATTGCTGGGACACAGAGTTACCACGTGTAGTAGAGGTCAAAATAAGTCGATTGGACCCAATTTATTTATATACCAAAATGTACCGTTTGCCCGTGAGAAGAGTTCAAAGTTTACATAAAAAAACACATTTTTGTACTCTGTTCAGAAATGAGTGAAACAAATTGAATGAAATTTGACAAAAGTGCATTTTAGAGGATTACTCTCCTTTCGGTAATCAAAGAAACCCAAAAGAAATTGTAGAAGGGTTAAAACCACCCTCACCCCTGACATTTTTTTCAGAACTTTCTTAGGGATGGTAATACGGTTCTCAAATTTTTTTAGCGAGAAGACTGATTAATAATCTTCATTTTGTTACTCTTGTAAAAATTTCGTATTCCGCGTAGTTCCGAAGGAAAAAAATGTTTTCTAAATAATGCTAACAGATATTCCTAATACAAGTTTAATAAAATTGTAATACAAAATTTTATATACAAAATTTTATGTAAACTTCTTCTCTCGGGCAAACGGTACATTTTGGTATATAAATAAATTGGGTCCAATCGACTTATTTTGACCTCTACTACACGTGGTAGCTCTGTGTCCCAGCAATTTTGGGACACCCTGTATATTATTAAGTGTCTATTTTGAATATAGCTAAGCAAAAACTTATTGTGCAATATTGATTGTTTGTAAATCATCAAATCATGACATGACAAATCAAAATTAGCACTTGCTAAATATCTCAGTACAAACACAATAACATAAAATAGATAAGTACTCTACTCACATGTAACAAATTGTTACGTATAGGTACCTATATTATCAGTTTATCACGTTTGTTTTTCGAAGTAGGTGCAGATGAAATCCACGAATTTCAAATTATCGATTTTAATCTATTAGTAGATATACTTAGCAAGCAAATTAAATAGAATTCTGCGTACTTTTCATGAAAACGACATATTGCGCAATTCAATCTAAAGACTAAAACTAAATAGGTGCTATTCTGTATGGTCAATGAAAGAATTTACAACGCAGTTAATGTTTTGTTACTTTCTAACAAATTTAATTTAATCAAATTTAACATACAAACAATAATTTATAAAAACCCAGGTCACAGTGCCAAATCCTGCCGACAATATAGTGTATTTGCTAATAGAGGCATTGAGGCATTATTATGTTCACTTAAATTTGTTTTGGACACACTTCAGTAAATAAATCACTATCCGAAAACTATAGTGTTTTCATAAAATTTATAAGTCCTGCCCTGTTTGATCGATTTTGATAAAATTTTAGGGGTAGACTTTAATCTTTATTAAAAGGTTAAATCTGGATTTTCAAATAATTTCGGTAATTTTTTAGGTATTGGATCCAAAAACACTTTTCAACCTCTAAAAACAATCTTAAAATCGTCCGATGGAGCCCATTTTAAATAGGCTGCGTGCGGTGATGGATTCTATTGCGTGTACCAAATTTCATTACAATCAATTAAGTTTTTCGAAAGTTATTGCCGCTACACATATAGGTACATAACATAATATACAGGGTGGTGACCGTGACTGCTGCACATAAATTTAACCCGTAAAATTAAACTTTCGAGATTTCTTGCTCCCTAATTATTTTAGGAAAAATATCTTCAAATAAAAGTTTTAGAACATAAAATTCTGCATCTAAATCATTAAACAAAATTAATTTTGCATGCTTTATAACGGTAGAAATTTGATATGAAAATGTCAAAATTACCTCAAAAACAGATAGCAATAGCCATGGAATTTGAACAAAATGATGACGTTTCAGCTGTCAAAATAATTTCTAATCATTTTGTTCAAATTCCATGGCTATCGCTATCTGTTTTTGAGGTAATTTTGACATTTTCATATCAAATTTCTGCCATTACAAAGCATGCAAAATTAATTTTGTTTAATGATTTAGATGCAGAATTTTATGTTCTAACACTATTATTTAAAGATATTTTTCTTAAAATAATTAGGGAAGCAGGAAATCGCGAAAGTTTGATTTTACCGGTTAAATCCCTATGTGCAGCAGTCACGGTCACCATCCTGTATAATATTATACTTATGTATATTATAAACATTTTCAAAAATGGTGGCAAATTGTTCGAGAAATTTTGGTACCGCCCCTAGGTCCTTCCGTTAGACCGACGCAGTGTATACGTGCCATATTATGGCAAATACACTAAAAATATAAATTAACGATATATATAATTTTTTGAAAATGTGGAAAATTCTGCGGAAAATGTTTGTACCTCTCTTTTGGAGCAATGCCTTCAAGTTTGGCTATCTCTACATTCCTGTATACCTCTATTTTTTAAATAAATTTTCATAAAAATACAAAATTGCATCAAATATAATAAAGAGCGAAGAATTGAGAATGACTTCTCTATTACAAGTTCTCAGGTTCTAATTCAAGAACTGGGGAAAGTATCAATTGGATTTTCAAACAAGTTTGGAAATATGAATTGGTGTTAGGCCCAATTAACTCTAACTGTTGGTGGCCTTTTTTTTGTAAAATAATAATTATTAAATCAACTGAAATCAATTCAGAATTAAGCATATACTTTTCTTAACATAATCATTCGGCAACCTGCCATCATGATGTTAAACGTCAAACAATTGTTGGCTATACAAGGAAAAAATCAGAAGCTACTGTCGGGACTTGAACCCGAAATTCCCAGTCTCCGGCTGGTTGAGTTACCAATTACTCACACAGTGCCCGAGAGTGGAATCTGTTCCTTCCCTATATATAACTATTTCAACACCAAATCACACTTCATGCGAGAGCGGATTTATTTTTTTTTGTAAACTTTTGTATATTCAGTCATTATCTCAAACCATAAAATAAGTCTAACTATAAAGATAGCAAATTTTACATATCTATACATAACACGGGGACACAAGAAGGATGGACCATCAGGGTATAAGGATCAGGACAACGGTATGCATCGGACCAAACTCGGCGGGCAAAACTAACAAGAGGCCAGGAACACCGAAGGTGGCCTTAAAAAAAATAAAGTGTGTGTAATCCAATTCCGTCAAGTTGTGGTCTCTTCACTACAGAAAATTTTTTATGTGAAACATCTTATGTCGGGCTGTGAACAGCCGCGTGAGGGGAAATATGCAACGAAATGTTTGGTCCGCTCCTTCGCTGCTGTTCTCCCCACCACTGCGGCACTCTCTCTCTCTCTCTCTCTTGGCTCAGGCGTGCACTGTAACACACGCGGTGTTCACATCTGTCGGGAGTCCCGAGACCCACACCCTTTTTTTAAATGGCTTTTCGAAGGAAAAAGGTTATACTCATCACCTGATATGAAATATCGCTTTGAAAGCCGTCTTGTGACTACTGTCTACTAAATTAATGAAAACTTAATTAGCATACCTCACGTGGTTTTATAAACACGTTTGACTTTTTCAATAAAATTATTAAATTACTAATGTGCTATTCATCTTGTAAGCAGCTGATAACTTGACATAAACCACAACATTTTATTTTATCAACAAGTTTCCTTTTCAATATCACTGCCTGCCGACTGCGGGATGAATTGCAGATTTTATAATGTCATGTAAATAACATACTAATATCATTATAATGATTAATTTATACATTAAGAATAGTACGGATGTTGAAATTATCGCATAATACCTACTTTATGCAAAAAAAACTTAAGTGGGTGACATCATACATTTCTCTCACAATACGATTGGATATTATAAATAATTAATCAATGATGGACATAACCAAATAATTTTTTATAATCGAATTGTTAATATTCGAATGGTTTCAGGTTTCGACTTGGTGAAACCTTTTAAGATACCAAATCTTTGGAAGCCCCCTGTTAAAATATTACATGTCTCATAAACATTTAAAACATTATTATTTTTTTATCTGACCCAATGGTTAAATCGCCGGCACGTCCTTTGACCAACGTAGCCAACCAAGTACATCAAAACTCCGCGGCACTAAGATTATTCCCAACAATTTCTAAAGGAGAATGAGACTAATTTAAATGACAAATAATAATTACAATTTTATTAATGTTTAGAAAAAGTTGATCTAATTTTATTTTGCCATTATTTTTATTACTTTCTGCATTTTTGCAAATACTTTTGGAAAAATCTTAAAAACCCCCAAACAAATAAATTAAGTTTTGAGGTTCCTGTGGATTGCGAGGTCCTAAGCAGTAGCTCATTTTGCTTAGATCTAAATCCGGCACTAAACGATTTGAATAATAATATCATTCAAGTGACATTTTGACACACATCTATATTTTTAACATGCTTATATTAGCTTCACTTGTATGTTGTTGTTATAAATGTAAAAAAACCTTGCAACTCGATTTTCACCCTCTTCCAAATGTCCAACTGACGTGAAACTTTGCACTTGTCTGTAGTTTTGATAACAATACAATATTCTGATATTTTGGCTATACCTAATAATATTTATATAACAAGTTAAAAATCGAAATAAAAACATGTGATGAAAGTAACGGTGTTGATGGTGGGAAAACATGTCTCCAGTTGTTTAAAATTTAAATATCATAATAAGTATATTATAATGACTAAAACCTTGAAAATAAAAAAATATATTTAAAAAAAATAAAAAACGCATAAATCAACGTACTAAAAGGTAGAAAATAAATTTCTTTCTCTTATATAACGTTTAAAAGCGCGGGACACTCACTGTACCTATATATAATTTAATTCATCGAGTGTCCTGTGCTTTTAAACGTTATAGAAGAGGAAAAAATTTATTTTCTATACTTTTTAGTGCGTTTATAAAAGTGTTTTTATCATGTTCTGTTGTGTGAATATGTTTGATTATGTTTTGTTTTTTTTTTGACCATTTACATACCACTTTCGGGACTACAGTTTGAAAAACACTGCTCCATAATATAGGTACAGTTGTGTAAATACTAAGTGGGTATCTATTAAGAAACGAAGTACTAATGTCGATATTATGCACATACAATATACATATTATGATATTCAAGAGTCTAGACATTATCATAGGTACACAGTAGCGGATTTGATCGTGATGGCACCCTAGGCCCGTACTGATATGCCGCCTTTCTTGTAAAATCAAAGTAAAACATCACCAATGTGTACATATTAATGACAAACTTACTTCAATTATAATAAAAAATATATTATTCTAGTGTACCAGTGAGAGAGAAAATAATAAAATTCAATCTCACAGTTGACGGAAAACTTAATCAATTTTGACTTTCCAGTCCGGGAAAAATGTTTAGGTTCAGGCGCCTTTTTAATTTTGCCGCCCTAGGTCCGGGCATCGCGGGCCTAGACTTAAATCCGCCACTATGTAGGTACATCATTCATAAGATAATTTATAAAAGTAGTGTTTGCTGAAATTTGTAAATTTTGAAATATGTAATGTTTAAATGCATTCATGTCGAAAATTGTATAATGTGACACTGATATTTAATTACACGGTTGAAAAAAGAATAAAAAGCTCTACCAGAATAGCTAAAAAAATACTCAGTCCTATTTAAGAAAAAGTTGAATGCTGCCTCTCTGGTCTATACAGAGATATTGTTGATTATTTACCGCCATCTTATAGACAATTTCATCCCATTTACGAACATATTATGGGCTTTGATGTGGTTATCTTCAAAAATAATCGAGATATAGGTCTGGGACATCAGTTTGCTATGAGTGTATACTCTTTTTCACAACGCCGCTATTGAAAATTTGATTTTCGGTACTTGTTTAGCGGGTTGAAATTGAGAGTTTCCTAGGGATGAAAATTTTTAGTTGTCGGTTTTCTCTGTTTTTAACGTTGTTAAGAGAGAGAGATAGAACGATAGAGTCGGCGCCAACTTCAATTCGCATTTTTACATCAAAACGTCAAAATGACAGACATAACCACACATAAATTTCACATGGATCTAACAAATCTAATATTTTTGCGGCTTTTTTGCGCGTCCCTATTGCAAGACATCAAATCGAATTGTCACTAGTCTTGTTATGAAAAATAATATACATTTACCCGAAACGACACAGCGAATGCAACGCGGGTGATTTTCAGCCCTCGTACCTCGCGCAGCAAACTTCACACCAGTTGCAAACACTGTGTTTCGTCCCTTGTAAGTTGTAATGCAATATAACTATAATCAACCATTTAAAGACAGTTGTGTTCAGTTGAATTTTACTATGATAGGTATAACGAATTTGCATACGTTTCCATTATTCACCGAATCGCTGAATAACATAATTACAGTCATTTACACCTGCGGTCAATGCCACTGACAGCACAGAGGTAAGGAGATTTGTCAACCGGCACAATTGGTATTACATTTCAGTGTTTCTCAATTGGTGGTCCGTGAAACTTTGTAGTTCAACAAGAAAAAAAATATAGATACTTCCACTTCCGTAATCGGTGACTGTAGCTTATTTCTATACAGAGGTTTTCAAAATATTATACCAGCCTAATAATCCGACAGTAATTCAATAGTCCAAAACAGGTTAGTAATCCGACGTTTTTACGCCGTTACATCGACGAGCCTTTAAGTATTTTTCTGTATAGTCCGATTTTTGTGGCATTATTTTAATTCGACACTGTCTTACGCACGGATCACGTAATTGATCTGATGTGAATATTTATGATCTTCAAATAGTCCCAAAGCCGACCGTCAGATTTCTTATGTATCGATTACACAGACCATTTTTCTGTGTGATTTGGTATTGGGGGCAGACAAATAGAGAGCCACAATTACTATCTTCCTATTGGAAATTATTGCAATTGGTCCGATTTTGTGAATAAAAAATTTGGACATATCTGCACGTTTTGAGGTCCCTAGAGTCCAAATCTACTGTTTTTAGAGATATGTCTCTTTCTGTGTATTTGTACGTACGTTGGTGAATTTTTTTTCGGCTCGCATATCTCAAGAACAATGAATGGAATTGTAAATTATAGATGCTCGACAAATCTCAAGAACAAATAATGATATCGACTTAGAATCAATTTCATTTGACATCTGATTAGGTTGGCAGGAAATTTCAATTAGCGGTTTTTTTGTTTATAACAAAAAAACTGTTGTGTTGTAAAATGTTTTTCGCCTCGCATATCTCGAGAACAAAGAATGATATCGACTCCCGACCAATTTCATTCGACGCATTGCATAATGAACACCTGACAAGGTTTGCAAAAAATTGAATTGGCGGTTTTTTTTATACCTAACAAAAAAAACATGTTAACCTGTATTGCAAATTATAGTTTCTCTACGGTAGACTGGTCTCTAATCTTTAAGGGCACTCAATGGAAGGTTAGCAGTATGGTTTTACTCACACATCAAGCATCTTTTTATTATTTTTATTTTGCTGGAATTTGAAAAATTAGGGCTGCCAAGGGGTTGCGGCAGGATGAACTCTGGCACTCCATAATAATATTAAAATCCTCGTTGATACCGACATTTTAACCTCAGTTTTATTTATATATCTAGTTAATGACATAAGAAAACAGAAAAAAAATTGAAAGATAATTAGGGCTGCCAAGTTGCGGCAGAATGAATTCTGGTAGTCGATGACATAAGAAGACAATCCAAAAAATGACCGGAAGCGACGTCTGCAGTATTCCATGATGAAAAATAATAATAGAAAATTTAACGGTAGGTTCTCCGTTTTAATTTTGAAGATAACAAATATTCACATAGCAAACACATATTATAATATTGTTATCAGTGTTTCGATAAGTTTTCTAAATACATAATATGATTCGACCGTTACACTTAAAAAAAATAATTGTAAATAAATACAATCCTGGCTTTTATTTAATCGAATATTAAAAATTAAATGAATAAATTTATTTTCATTGATATAGAAACAATATCTCGAATCACTTCAAAAATTATCTTCATTTTGCAACATAGGTATCTTTGAGGCTTTTGAGATTGATATTCGAATGTTGATTTTGCATTTACCGATCACGTTTATCGAGACAATTAACGGCAATTAACTTTTTGCCATACCCACTATAAAATAGCTGCTTTACATGCATGTAACGTGACTTTTGACAGGCCGGTGTACGGGAACGTATCTTTCCCACACTATAGTATGGGAAAGCAAACCATTTCCATAGTGATTTATGTTTATTCGCCTGATCCGCCCGCTATTACATATTCCTGTGCGTTCCTCGGCTTACTATAGGAGTGAAGTCGGGGACCCAAGTGAACTGTCAGAATTTTTTGAAAATACTGAAAATGAAGTGAAAAGCAGCTATTTTATAGTGATTATGACAAAAAATACCATATAAAAAAAATTGTGAAATTGTGTTTTAAAGACCACCAACAGCTAAGGTTATTTGGGCCTACCACCAATTCATATTTTCAATTCATTAGGTATATTTTTTTTTAATAATAAATTGAAAATCCAATTGACACTTTTACCAGCTCTCGTGCTAGAACCCGAGAACTGGGGACTTGTAATAGAGGAACCATAGCAACGCCATGTATAAACAACAACACTGCTAAACGCTCGGCTATTCTCAAGCCCTAAAAATACCATATAATCAATATATCTCGGTTCTACGACAAAAGGACGCGGTCATTTGGACGCGAGACAAAAAGTCGCAAGGGACAAAAGGACGCGGAGAAATTTGGACGCAAGACATTAGGTCGCCTTCCAGTTGGACGCAAAAGACGAGGTTAATAGTCAAAACTAACTATAATAAACAAACTAGGATGTTTTCTTAAAACTAAAATTTTTATTACTATTTGAGTTGAAATATTACCTACTGTGCGATGAGGTCAGTTTGATCCTAATGCAGGTCGAAAGCTAGTTTAATGGTGATACCATATATATCGTGCGTAATGATATTATGATTTGTGTGATTGTTATAACTCGCTGTGCTCGTTTTAACATAATGTCACTTATTCCGTATTCGTCAGTAATATACAATTTACTATTTCATATTTCACGTGTTCACAAAACATGCAATTATTAATGAATACAAAAAATATTATGACCTCATCAAGTCTCCCAATTGAATAGTATATTTGTTATATACTACCTGTATATACAAGGTGTTCATTAAACGATCTTCAGTGAGTCTACAATGCTTCTTTAGATTAATGTATAATTAACTATACTACTAGCTTTCCGACCCAGCTTCGCCCGGGTAGATTCTCAACGAAATAATCAAGAGCAACAAATTTCTCAAAATCACATTACTGTATCTCGTTTAGCCAGCGTACCATTAACTTAGTTCTGAAACTGCGCGCGGGATCGCCGACTTCAAAAATAAATTTATCTTCAAAAGATCGTTTGAGTATATGTGATTAGATTTTACCTCGATTTTGTCCGAACTCTAACTCAATTCGCCGAAAAGTTAAGATGGGGGGGGGGCACTTTAGACGCGCAGTGTATATTTCAAAATTATAATAGACGTTTTTATGTTTACTTCAAAAAAAAGGACAAAGTATGTTAACAGCCCACACACCAGCTATTATATAATTTAAAAGATAATATACATTGACACACTATCGAATATTATGTCATTACTCAATAACAATTGATAACATGCAACTTTAGTAGATAGTGTTTGGAAATCATGTTTTATCTTCATTGGCAGAGTAATATAAAATATTGTAACATTATTATAGTAGTACATACAGAGCCGTATTTAGCATATTTTTTCTTTGAAAAAATATATACTTCTACTCGACCAATCACATCTATAATATCTAGTAGCTACATTTTACGGTACCTACTTATATTTTCCATCCTAAAATAGTGTTGACTCTACTATAGTCTACACTCTACAGTGACACACTATTACTCTACAGTGTGGACTGTAGAGTAATGAATCATTTTGGCTTGAAGTTTTTGACAGATTCCCGTAGTACCATACTCATAGAATAGGTACCTAGTCTTCTTTTCAATCATTCCCAAATTCAGGTAAAGACTTAATAACCAATAAACTTTAAGACTTCTGATTATAATATATTTTACTTATAAAATATATACCAAGCTTTGTCTATTTACTCATGAATGTGCGGTGAGTGATGCCAACAAAGAGAGAAAAAATATATCTGCGTCTCTTTTGACGAAGTAATTCCGCATTTATTCCGATTATGTCATTGGTCGATGTACGGGCGTTCCATTTCTATTTCGTTCGGCCAAAATGTCTTTATCTATGACAGCAGCCAATCAGGAACCAGCCAGCTGAGCCCGCATAAAAAAGACAAATATATACCTGCACCTATGTTGGCTTCACGATTTTTGATCTTATCAGCAGTACAGGTTACATAATATATGTATACATGATTTTCATAAATTGTAATAAATAGATAACGTTCAGAACAGTCAAACTTTTATTGGTTATTAAGTCTTTACCTGAATTTGGCAATGGTTTAAAAGAAAACTAGGTATCTAGTCTATAGTACCAATGGAATCTATCAAACCAAAATGATTTATTACTCTACACTATTTCAGGATGGACTATAGTTTTACCTACCCGTTAAAATCGGTCAAGTGAAAGCCGCTAAAAATTTTATGACAAAAGTCTTGTTTTTTAAAACATACTTATAAATTGGAGTCTTTGAGGTACCTGACGTTTAGTTTCAAAGACTGATTTTATGTGAGAAAAACATAAATTATCAAAACCTAGCAATGTTATTAATTCCGATCCAATGTGACTTAGGTTTTCTGGTAGTCATAGGTGCTTGTATGCGTTACATACAGCAGCACGTTATATGTAACATAAGCCTTCAGTAAAATACCACATTTTTTTGACAGAACATGCATGTTCGACATAAACTATTGACTTCTGACATAATATGCCATCGCAGATCATTTTGTAAGAAATTTATATTAGATTTTTTATTTCTTATTACTGTTATTAGTGGTCACTTGTTATGTGTGTAGGTACAAATATTTTGAATGGGCGGAGTCGAAAATCAGCTTTAATGTTGTGTATCTGTACCTAAATAAAGAATTTATTATTATTATTATATCTGAGCACAGTGGTTTAAAGACGCAGTTTTAGTAAGTTCCATTGCAATTATTATTAATGGCAATTCTAGTTTAAAGTATTTTTTCCTTTTTTTAATTTGGCGAAAAAACGGGTTACCTCGAATTTGCCTTTGCTATCAATGGGATATAACATGCCGCCATTTGTAACGCACAGGTACCTATGGTGTAGGTACCAGAAAACGGCTCATAGACTGAACGTCGTAAAACGAACGCATTGTATGTTAACATACCGGAACCGGTTTGGAGGTGTACAAAGAAGAAGGCAGGTATTCTAACCTATAAATATTCTGACTTAAACGTTCTACTATTATGGAAATACAAAAATAGAAAATCTAGTACAAGTATTGATTTTACTAAACAGCACAACAAACAATAACCATAATATTAAAATGAATCAATAGTACTCACGTGAATGTTAATTTTGAAAATATGTTAGCATTAAGTTCAGGACTTGGGTTGTCAAACTTCTTGCTTGAATCCATAGTTCATTTATAACAAATTACCACGGATATTTTAATTCTTTTGTTGGTCTGAGCAACAATAGTAAAATTTATATAAAAAAATAATTATTTATACACTTTGGTATCGCTGAATGTAATAATAATATTTATTTAAATATTTGATAATTAGGCACTGGTACTAGCAAATGTTAACATGCAATTTTATTAGTTACACAATATTATTTTGTGTAAACATTAAATCACTTGAAATACTAATACGTCGGTCGTGATAATGAAATAATTAAAATAATGTCAATAAAATAAGTATTAATTTATATACGTTCACTTGAAAATTAAAACAACCGATAAAGTCAAGACGATTTCTGATAAATCGTCATAAATCTAAGTAAGTTAATTAATTAAGAATGACTGGTCGCAAATAACTTAAGTATGTCTGCCTCCGACTGCGTCCAGCTGTCGACTAAGCCTTCGACAACAAATTTTGCTCACAAAACAATCTACCTCACTGTATGTAGCGTGCAGACCACATGGCTAGGGTTTGACACTGTCACATTTTAGAAACTACAAATATCTCCTGCACTCTCAAATCCTTTATTCCTTTCCACTCCCCTAAAAACTGTTATGGCTCTCCCGTCGCTTATTTTTAAAACTAAGTAGTTTGTGAAACGCCAAATGAAGGATCGAGAATAGAAAAAATTGAAGAAAAAAAATCCTGGAAAAATTTACATAAAAAAAATAAATTACGTAATCTTTCACACATAACTAAATATCTTTTTCAAAAAATTCGCCTGTAGGATCTGTAGTCTGATTCTTGGTTCCTCATTTGGCGTTTACCGGAACCCTTTAGCTTTAAAATAGCGTCGGGAGAGCTACAACCATTTTTAGGCGAGAGGAAAGGATTTAAGATGAAGAGTGCAAGGGGTATTTGTAGGTATCGAATACAAGAAAATTATAATGTTGATACAACATTATAATTTTCTTGTACTCTGAAGATGGTATGAAGAATACCGAAACGTTAGTATAAAATGCAAATTTTGAATTAATCAGAATTGCTTTTTATTGATCCTACGTGCCACGGAAGTGCTCACTTCCGACAATTTCTACATTTTTGTTAATCTCAAATCGATACAATCAAATTTTAAAATGAATAACTTTTAATTATTTTTCCTCATCCCTAGGTCCGTGTGTAGTTATAATGATAATAATATATTCTCACGCATATGCAATGACGTATCGATTTGTGTTCCAAAATTAAATTCGAGTCTGGTCGTGGTCCGTGTAGACTAGTGTTGCCAGAATTGGGCAAAAAAACGAGATTTCATTTTTTCACCCAGGACAAATGAAAAACAAAATTATTTTTTGTGATTTATTGTTTTTTATTATATTTGAAGAATGTGTAAGTTTTAACCGACCGATTTCGCAATAATAATCGAACAAGGTTGAAATTCGGGACAGAGCCTGTTCCGGCGGGACATTTAAAATTATATCTGAAATGCGAGATGTCCCGGGAAATACGGGACGTCTGGCACCACTAGTGGAGAGGCACCAAACATTCAGGTACAGGCGTACACGTTAATCGTGATTTCCCGCTCGATCTCGACATTTTAGGTCGATCGCTAACAAACGAAAACTCATAAAATCATTCAAACTGAACCTGTGTCTCAAACACATTTATAAAATCCACAGGGCATTAACGGCATAATGGCTGTATGTGAAAAAATGAAAATGTAAAGTAGATCTCCAGGAGTCAAGTAAAAAAGTAGACCTCAATTGAAATTCCAAACAATCTGGCCACCCTTCCCGACTATAGAAGAAGAAGAAGGTTGTAGACTATACAGAAGTGAAAGTCATCAGCGTTTATCTTCCTGACTATGTCATAATAATATATTAGTATGATAATTTGCTTCATTCTTCTTAGTTCTTAGTGATTATGATTTTATGATTATCATTATGTGTCCAGTATGCAGGCCAGGATTTCTGCCTAGGCCAACAAGGCACCGGCCTAGGGGCTCAGCCGCCGAGGGGGCCCCGGTCAGGGCGGGGATGGAAATTAAAGAAAAAAAAAGCTCAAACATTTTGTAAGATAACCCAATTGGCGACTTTTTTTGCTAAATTTCCATTCAATTCCATTTTTTCCCTTTTTTGGGCTTGGGGGCCCAACTGTCAAGTGCCTAGAGGCCCTGCGTCTTTATGTCCGGGTCTGACAGTATGCATATCATACATGTGTATAACCAATCATATAAGTCATAAGATATAGGTACGACATTATTTTTAGTTTTTATCCAAAATGGCCATTACCAAGAAAAACCGAAGCCATCCAACCATTTTGTTCTTGCGTCTCAATAAGGGAACGTTCAAACATTAGGTAACAGTTTTTTTCGCTATCCCCCCTCCTTGCATCTCATAACATATCGTAACATTTTCAAAAACAACCTCCCTTCGGCTTCCACTTGTGTTACGTAACATAATTTCGTTTTATATATGGTTTCGGGTTTTTTTGAATGCTAGTTTACCAAGGGGGGGATCTTAACGCTACTTTGAATTAAATTCCCCTTCAGACTCCCCCTTCCGCCGCCAATGGTAATATTTGAAGTTTAAAACGTTCCCTTTTTCAGGTTTTCTGTTAAGTATTCCACGAATCGACACGTGTAGCTATAGAAAGAGTAAGCGCCTGCGCCAAGCACACTTCTGAATGATGCAAGTATTGGTGGTCAGATGTCTAGTCCTGTCCGTGTGTGTAGTCTTCGCTGTGTGAGTTGTGACGTAAGGCGTCGACATTGACCTTAATACACACATGTAAATGCGCACATTATTGCCGAATATTAGCTAAGGTTATGTAATAGACGAAATGAAACTCATCGTGCTAAACATAACCAGGGCCGTTTTTAACATATTGGAGGCCCTGGCGCCTGGGCAGTTTCGGATAATGGGGCCCCTATGATTATGACAGAGGACTATTTTATTTAAAACAGGCAAAATGAGTAGATAAGCAAAATTCAAGATTTATTCAACTGTTACCCGGAAAAGGAACTCTTTTAGCATTCACAGTGTTAGGCCCCTTGTTGGTTAGAATACCAAAAAGCTAATAAGTTACTTATTAGCTTTTTTATAACTACTGACTATAATACTTACTTACTTATTATAAGTAAGTAGCTATTATAGACTATAAGTCAGTAATTATCTGTTATAAATCGTGGTTATCAAAATTTTGCACGATGCATTAAAACATATAAGGTAAGTATATACGCTGTTTTAATAAGCGGAAACAATGAGCCATATTCTTGAGAGTATTTCTTTCAATTATCCACGAGAGGCAGCATTTGTGGTAGGTACAAACATTTATTCCCCATTAGTATCGTGTCACTGTAGTGGTATAACTTAATTATTAAATTAATTAAATAAATAAGTTATACCACTAAAATGACAAGACACTAATAATTATTAATAATGTTTGTACCTACCACAAGTGCCTGCCTCTCGTGGATAATTGAAAGAAGTACTCTCAGAAAAATGGATCATTACCACCGTACGGACTGTCTTTGCATTTCAAATCGACAGGAAAAATAATGAAATTCCTTAGTCCAAAAAGAGTAAAGTACCCGAGTGTTTTTGCTAGTAAAGGATAAAGGACAAAAAAAAAGAAAATACGTCTTCCACTTTATGTATATACAAGCATTTATTTTTATAATAATTATTAATTATCACCAATAATAATTAATTAATTAATAATAATATAGCCGTTGGCCTACAACAATTCTATATTTAGTAATCAAAATTTTTAAAATAATATAAGTAATATTTTTATCGTCACAACAGTGTACAATAGAAAGCAAAATTCAGCTTAACAATACAAATACTTAGGCCTTCTACAAGAAGAAATATAATGGTAACTGTTTAAACTTTTTTTTGTAATTTCTTTAAAATTATTGTACGCAGGCAGATTTGGGGTTCCCTCTCGGCTTGGTTTAGGTCCATTAAATATTTTATTTATACAACTTTTATCACCATTTTAATGAGAAACTTACAATTTAAACATTTAAATCAAATAATATTTTAAGGTTAAATAGTATATTTTTAAAATAAATAAAAATATAATATCCTGAATAAATAATGTCATTAAATTCAAGTCTCTCATTGAAGGGAAGATAAATCCAACCAATGAAACAGCTTCTTTGCACATAGACTTTCAGCTGTTTCAATGAATTGAACCTCATTTGTTTAGTTTCTTGTTACGTAACTCATGTTTGATTGTTGGGAACTCCGAATGTTTCTTATATAAATATTAAAAGGTTATTCCGTAACTAGAAGCTTTTTTTAAATTCATTTTTCGTATTTATATGATTCCAATTATAGAATAGGTATAAGCAAGCATTTTCTCAAATAAATATTTATGTAAAGGATATGTACGTTTTGGTTACCATGTTTAAAGGTAGGTATAGGTACAAATGTCACAGGAATATATTATTTATTTTTTAAATTTCTTCTCAAACAACAGCCACTTTCACAAAAAAACAACTTAGTAACGAAGACGGTCACTGAAAACTTCAATTTAAAATTTATTTAAAAAAAAATAGGAAGGTAGCCTTTGAAGTACAAACTATAAGTTTAGATAAATTGATATCTACTAATGTTTATTTTCAAAAAATATAAATTATTTTAAATTCTCCAAACTATAAACTGTGATTCATTTTTATGTTTACAAATCTTATAGGTTATATTTTGTAAAATACATGTTTTACTATTCTATATAATTTAATCACAGTTTCTGTTAGGTAAGCATTCGTTTTTAGAACTTAAAATAATTTTCAGTTTTTGACACAAAAAACTAGTTTGGAGTAAAAATACACAAGGAGGTTTGTGACGAATCGACAGACTAATCATCCGAAGTTTTCTAAACACACACAGGGCGGTGGTTATTCGTCGCCAATATACAGGGTGGCACATCTTAAACAATGCAGTGAAATATCTCGTAAACGGTACAAACCATAAAAAAATGTTTTATACAAAAGTTATAGAGTATCAAGATGGACAGAAGACTGTGATATCAGATTTAACATAGGTGGTGCTATGAAGGTCAGACGAAGGTCAGCTTCGATTTTTTAATTGTAACAGTGCATTTTTATTCCAGAATACGATACAGTATTTAATAGTGAACAATAAATTATTAAGGTACATATCAGCTAAAGTTAATAAATATTGAGATATTTAGAAATTAAATAACTGCCAAAATGAACGACAATTAGATAAATTATGGCATAGCAGATAGCCATGATAATACGCACCGGCCTTCTTGAGTTGAATTCAATTCATAAAAGAACCGAATTGACAAATTAAATTTGCTATTTAATTTGTAAATATCTCAATATTTAATAACTTTAGCTGATATGTACCTTAATAATTTACTGTTCTTTTTTAAATAATGTATCGTATTCTGGAATAAAAATGCACTGTTACAATTAAAAAATCGAAGCTGACCTTCGCCTGACCTTCATAGCACCACCTATAAATCTGATATCACAGTCTTCTGTCCCCCTTGACACTCAATAACTTTTATATAAAACATTTTTCTACAGTAAATAATGTAATGATCCGACGCTTGAAGTAATAAAACGCTTTCGTAAGGTCATCCATATGGTCCGACGATTCGTCGTGTACAGTTCAACTGGTATGTAGTGAACCACTTGCAGAGTCGGCGGACGATTCGTCTGCGGTCTGCCGATTTGTCAGAAACCACCTCGAGTGTTTTTGCTCTTATTTTCCGTAATATCAATATTTTTAGATCAATCAATTTAATTAACATGTTAATTTTCTTAGCATTAAGATAAGATTGGTCCAAGAGCCTTTATTAAACTACGAAATCAAATTGGCTGTTATTTAGCAAGAACATGAACATATAATAAGAAAACATTTTTTAATCACATTATAATATATACATAATACAAATACTACGTACACATGTAATGTTATGCGTTGTACAGGATGTTTCATATGTCATGCACTGTAAAATGTGATATAAACATAAAAAGATGCATTCTTATAAACGCTTTTAAAAATTACGAATTTTTAAAATAAATAAAATAAAGATCGTTAATTGTAATGTTGTAGATTCTAAAATTTATTCATCCAGTGCAACATTTTTGAAACATCCTCTATAGTCAATATATAAATCTATAATTTGCATTACTTTTATAAATACGCACAGATAACATTTTTGTTTATTTTCTTTTTCAAAAACTAAATCATCAAAAAAATAAATAATTTTAACATAAAGGAGCAGGTACCTGTTATGGAAAGAATATAAGTTCTTGATTTAATTAAATTACAATTAAAGAAAATTACCTATATCGTGCGTTAGAGTCCAATTAATCTTAGAATGGTACCGATACGTCATCAATGTATTGGCGTCAATCATCAAAAGGCCATCTAAAAAGGCGAAAAAACAAAAAAATGACTTTTTTTGGTTTTATTTTTTTTTCATTTTTTTCAGTAACTTTTGCACAGTACGTCACTGGGTCAGGTAGACGGCGTCCAGATAAATAGGCGTTTTCTGTCAATGATGTAGCGGTATCATTCTTAGAGTAATCGGATTATACAGATTTGGTTTCATTTTATTTATTTAATTTAATTAGTTATTAAGGAAGTCGTTAAAAGTAACGTTCCGAATAGATACAAATATTGACTAAATAATTTACTTTAGGTACGGAAGGCTTAATGTGTGCTGTTCGTAAATATTATGCAGTGACGTGCGTACTACTTTAGCGAGGGAAATTGTCACTGATTTCGTTATTTTTAAACTCTTAGCTCGACGGGTCATACTTCATAACATTTTTTAAACCTACTAAAAATCGTTCAATTTAGTTTTTACGAAACTAGAATAACATTTGCACAATAATTTATTAGTACGTAGCAGTGGCGGAATAACAGAGAAGCACAACAAACACGTGCCTGGGACCCCTATCCTTCCCAATTTTTATTTTGATAAACGTTGTATTACCTTCTACATTCTAAATCAAAGAGCCGAGGGCCCACATTCTGGGGGGGGGCTGGTTTCCAGGAGTTCACATATTTGGGAGCCCTTCTAAATCAAAGAGCCGGGGGCCCACGAGACCTCTGTGCTTGGGGTCTCCAAAAGTCTTAATAGGTTACTGGTACGAAGGTTATATTATATCTGATCTGCAGCTGTTCATAGGTTGCCATATTTTTTCAGCAAATATCAGTTACCATAGTAAACAGATGCACGTTATTTGGGTCAGCATTGATCGATAAACGAGATCAAAATAAGTATAAAAGAATGACAACTCTGATAGTTTAGTGCTTACTCGAAATTTAAATTGTATTTCCCCCACTAGCAACGTCACTGTTACTGCATATTGTATGACTGTCGGCTATGTAATAATATTATGTTGACAACAAGTGCATTAGATTTATCAAATTACAAATACTTAGTACTTACTTCACGCTATATTTAAAAATTTGGAATGAAATTTTGTCTCAGTTTTATGCTTTTTTCTAGAAATAAATAACTGAAAATAGTTTCAAATGTAAATCAGAAAATGTTACGATGAACAGTTTTAGAAAACAATTGAAAAACTAAGAGATTTTAATTTATGCATGGTAAAAATATCTTTTATTTTTTATAATGATACGAGTTTAAAAATCGATAAAACTTTTCATTGTGACAAAATTTTACTCCCAACTGATGCTTTTGTATAGTTTGTTCACTAAATATTTAGAAATTATAAAACAATGAAATGGGCGGCAGCTAAATATATAAAAAATATTTACAAAACAAAAGAAACAAATGAGCAATGTTTGTTGACTAAACGTTTATGACTTATGAATTAGTCATTATCGTACTTAACATAAATGAAATTAATTAATATTAAATATTTATAATAAATTTACAATAGTGCAGCTATTTTTTTTTCCGAATAAAAGCAATAATTATTCTAATTTTGTGTTGGTGAATTAACAATAAGCTAATTTTAAAAGTGAATAATCTACAATTTAGTGATCAAACTATACAATAATGTTTTATACAAAAACGTTATTCTAATTACTTACTCGTAGAGGAAATACAGCTTTTCATATCGCTTTTTAAAAATTATTTGTTCGTTGTTCATTTATAGGCAACTGTTAATTTATCAGTGCAATCAACTAAGGGTGTTATGGAGCTCCGTAACCGTAACCATCGGATATCCGAAATAATTGCATATCCGCATCCATAACCGAAACCGATAAAATACTCCTAATATATCCAGATACAGATTCGAAATCTTTTATCTCTAACACTGAAGAGCAAAAAATAATAGATTTGTTGGTACAGTTGCCCTAAAGTTGTCAGAGTAGCAATGATGGAGCGTTTTTTTTTTGCTGAAATTCGGCATATCATCCTAGGTATGTTAGAGATATAGACAATCGTCGTTGCGACATCTTTGCTCCGTCGAAACGTCGCTCGAAACGACACGACGCGACGCTACGAAGTTGTCGTCTCGAAATTTGATTGTATCTCTTACAAAAGACAACGTACCGAGTCAGCAGAAAATATTAGTGCCCTAAGTGTGTTTCGTTTATTTTTCGATGAGCTATTATTTGTAAAAATAGACCGCAATATCTTGGTAAGTTTTCCTAACATATAGATAAGATAAAAGCTAAGCTAAAAACTAAATGCGTAGTTTTATAATACGCTTTCCATAAATACTTGTTGAAGTTATACCTCATTTAGCGAGGGTAATGAAATGGAATGACCTCGAGTCAGAAAATACCGACATAAAAATTACCGACTCAAAGAATGAAACGCTGACAGGGATCAATAAAACGGTTCTAACGATTTGGATGAAAATGACTGAAAAAGGGTTTTGGTGGCAGAAAATCGATTTAGCTAGGTCTCATCTCAAGAAAAATTCGTTTTCTTATAGATTTTATAATTTTAAAAATCAATTTTTTGATGTTTCAATATAATATTGTAAGCAGGCTTTGGATACTTATATTTCCATGGCTTAAGGGAAATTTGATAAATTATCATGATATGTCAAAAATAAAAATAAGTAAATTGTTAAATTTAAAAATGCCAAAAACCTCAACGGAACGTGTTTTGATGAAAAATTTATGAAGTATAACCGTGCACTTATGTGGGTGAGGCACACAGACCATTTTTTTTCTAAAGTAGCTAAAGGCGTTTCGGTATATTTGGGTCAACAAATGCTTGTTAGCATTATACTCACCGTAAATAAGTACGATATGAGTTTAATTTTCATTGAGCACTTTGCATTGTATATTTGGTAATATTTGCGTGAAATCATACGAAGTTTTTAATAACTTGAGATTAGAGATGGGCGGCCCAGTTCCTAAGAAAGATTCGGTGCCTTCGGATTCATTTCCCCCTTTCCTTTGGGTCCGTTCCAATGGATCTGAATGACTAGCTACGAAACTATAGTGACGCCATTAGGGATTTTATACCTAACCATCAAATCGAAGATCAGGGTCCGGAGTGGCAAGTCGAGTTCAGTCAGCCCCGACGAGAGTGGAGCGATGGTAGAGATGATTTCCCCCGAGCCCAGATTTTCCGACGGCCAATTATTTTAACAATTCAGTTTTCTTTTGTAAAACAATTCAATTTGATTGAAAAAATCTCCCCAAACCCGGATTTTCCTTCAACTACTGGATTCTTTCAAATGAAACGAATCTGGGTAGAACGAGACAATTCTATAAATACAAAGAAAAACAGGGAAAATAATTTTGGTTTTAACTTAAACGATTAACAAGTATCAAAACGTAAATTTTTGCTTCCAAGTTCTATCATTTTGAATTTGAGTTTATTTTACTGTCCAGTGTAAAACACGTTATTAAAACTCAAATTCGTTTCAGCATATTAATCAGACGCTATCAATGTGTGCAAGTTTTTACGGCCGGCATTGTTCCAAATCTTCATGGTTTCCGGGCTTGTAGGCCGTGGTCCGGTGGTATTTCTACCTGACGTTTCGTCTACAACTGCAGTAGACATTCTCAAAGGCGATGTGGCAGCGGTCGAAGTGTCGTTCTTGGCGGCTCACAGGTCAGTGTGTCAGTGACTGGTGTCCTCCCTTCTTTTATGCTCAGTACCAGTGTGTTCTCTGTTCGGTCGTAGTCCGTCTCTCCGGAGAAACGGACTACGACTGAGCATAAAAGAAGGGAGGACACCAGTCACTGACACGCCAAGAAGGACACTTCGGCCGCTGCGACATCGCCTTTGAGAATGTCTACCGCAGTTGTAGACGAAACATCAGGTAGAAATACCACCGGACCACGGCCAACAAGCCCGGAAACCATGAAGATTTGAGACGCTATCAATATTTTTAAAAGGTGATATGAAATAGTCAGATTTCCTTACCCATAAAATATCTTTCTTAATCATTTATTTTCATACCTATTTTTTGGAAGATTTCTTCATATCATTTTTGGCTTTGGTACTTCATCCAATTTTACACTGAGCTGAAAAGATTTAACTGAATCGCACTTATTCAGTTGCAATGTAGTTAACAGTTTTCAGTTTAATGTAAAAAACGTTGCATTTAATTTTAATTCTGCTTAAATTTATTCAAAATTTTTTGTATTTTTGTAGTACTTTTCTGCAATATGTATGCAGGCTTATGTGCACTAAATTACAATTTTTGAACAATACAACACAGAATTAAAATCTAATTCAATTGTGTTCATATTTTTTTAGGCAACGTTTCTTTCTCGTTTTTTTTGTGAGCAGTCCCAAATACTTATACATTTGTTTCTAATTGTTGTACTTTATATTTCCACTAACCCTAACAAATTCAAAGGTTCACAGTTAAGATTAATTTGTCGTTTCTCGACAGGTTTATATAAAATACTAAAACTATATTTTTCTATCTTCTCTTTTCTTTAGCACATCAATCAACAACGAGAACTCAGATTAAACACAATTTTAAAATTATAAAATGAAACAAAAAAATATATGTACATAAAATTATTTTAATTTAAAAACAAAACGATTTCAAATTTAATTTGGATCATTTCTTTGCTCAGGTATAGGCCCGGCAGATCATGTTCGGCCGGAGTGGGTAGTTAATTGTAGTCTATACACATGCACCAAGTGCGCGTGCGGCGTGTTTACCGGAATTTGATCATATTCATAAATATGTGAGTACTCTTGGAATTTTTCGTGTGTATACTGTATAGCTACCCACCATACTCACATTTGCCGGGTTTGACTGGGTATATTTGGCGAAATTAAAATATATAAAATAAAAAAAGATTTTCAAAGATATTTCTTCTCTAAAAACTGTGCGTATTATTATTACAAAATAAACCGAAAATCTAAAACAGAATCCAAGGCTGATTGTCATTCGTCATTCATTTTTCACTCTCAACTTATTATATGCTCTGTTTCTAGTACAACTTTCAAAGTATTTTTAACAATAAAGTAGCATGCTAAAATTCAGTGCTAAATTAAAGGGGCGGATTTAGATTTTGGCTTCCTTGGACAAACCAGTATTTGCCTCCCCTTCATTAAATTTTTCTCACCCATCCTATCTCACCCTCTTCAATGTTTTCCCCAATTCCGCTCCCAAACCTCCTTCCATACCCCACTCACAAACATCGTATATATAAAACACTAGGGTAAATGCGGGAGAGATGCCGCGGTAGGAGAGACGCCGCATGGCTATTAACTTACCTATTTACCATTAATGGATGGTGCTACAAGTACGTATGTTCGTTCATCTTATCTTGACAAGATAAAATGAACGAACATACGTACTTGTAGCACAATCCATTAATGGTAAATAAGTAAGTTAATAGCCATGCGGCGTCTCTCCTACCGCGGCATCTCTCCCGCATTTACCCTATATACTTTCTTCTTTTTTGCCGCCCCTACGAACTTGCGGGGCTATAGCTCTCTAATCCCCCTTGTAAATACGCCCCTGTGCTAAAAGTACTTTTATCTTAAATCTACTTTTAAAGTCGTACCAGAAATCTAACATACATTTACTTTCAAAGTACTTTTAAAACTGAAAACTACTGTGGAATCCATGATAAAATTCAGTACTAAAAGTACATGTAACTTATAGCGTTTTCAGCTGGTATAAACTTTTTGACACTAGTGGCGCGTAGTTTTTTCACTAGCACCGTGTCAGTGTTGAGTCGTGTAGGCCATTACTCTGTCATTAAACCGCTGTCATGTTACACTTTATTTACACGACCTCCCTGCGACGGTGATAAAAGTGTTACACTGGAGGTCACACTAGCATTGCATCGCGCCGCCCAACCGAACACGATACTCTGTAGCATTGCGTTCTACACTGACCAGTCGAACACGGTTCTTGGTGCGGTCTAGTGTAACAAAGTGTAACCAGCTGAAAACGCTATTAAACTTTATATTCAACTTTCAAAGTCAAAAGTGAACCAACAGATTTGCATTTCTAATTTAAAATGTCTTATGTATAAAAAAACACGCGTGATTCCAACGCGAAACCCTTCGAACGCCTTATTCTATAGGTATTCTGTTCTACCTTGTGGATGGTAAGGTAACACATACTTCAATTTTTGACTTCAGGATATGCCCTAAAAGCCCAAATTACAAATCTTATTCCTTTCACTTATTATAAAATAATACTACCTATTTCAACGATTTTTTAAATTAATAATTAAAAATTAAAATTAAAATAGTAAAAATATTAAATCATTATTAAATACAACAATGAGTTAATTTGTGGATATAATATAATAATTATTATTATTAAATCATTATTATCTTGATCAAAATTTGATAAATAAAATAGTAAGAATTTATTATTTTCCGCCATTTTTGAAACGTAATGTAAATGGTGGAATTGCAGTTACACGATACTATGTTAAAATGGCGACCGTCCTTTCACCATATGTGGTGGAAGGACGGTCACAATTTTAACGCAGTAACGTGTTACTGCACTTCCACCATCTAAGTTCCACCACATATTATGCACAACTTGTACACCAATAGGGAATGTTTGTAGAAATGAACTTCATGTCACAGACTCACGTACATGTCTTAAGACGTTCGTGCGCACATGAAACATTGTACATGCATCTCCATCAAACGTGTACGCGCGTATTTTTATCACATCAAGTATGGAACAATTTGTTCGCAATTTCACGGAGATATTCACTGTTGATGAACGCCATATTCTTTAAATTATATACCACGCATTGTCCATTTACTCAATGTGCGGTGAGTGAAGTCCACAAAGAGAGCAAAAATATATCTGTGTCTCTTTTGACGAAGTAATTCCGCATTTATTCCGATTATGTCATTGGTCGATGTACGGACGTTCCATCTGAACAAAATGTTGAAATAAAGATATCTTTCATTTCGAACAAAATGTAAACAAAACGATTGACAGCTGTTGTGATTATAACGTAACCTAGTTTAATTTTGTTAAAAACAGTTTTTTTACTCATATTTCTTGAAATTCATAGTGATATATCACTATCAACTGAAGTATTCCATGAACTGAAGTATAAACAACACTTGAAACGTAATATATAAAGACAAAGAAAAATGTCATGGTGCCAGCGTAAAATCTCAGTGCCCCAGTGGTCAATAGTATACCTGCTCTGTTTTAAAAATTCTATCTTTGTCTATGGAAGTAGCCAATCAGGAACCTGCCAGCTGAGTCCCCATAAAAAAAAGACAGAAATATATACCCGCACGTATGTTGGCTTCACGATTTTTGATCTATCAGCAGTATAGGGTAATATGTATATGATGAACGCTCAGTTTTGAAACATGTGCGCGTATTTATTATTATTATTTATTTTTAATTATGGCTGGCCTTAAACTAGCGAACATAATAGAATGTTAATATAAAGATGTAATATTTTGAGTAGCTTAATTACATTTGACCTAGTGACAAAATGCTTACAAAAACTCATTCAAAACTAATCTTGGTGTACAAGATGATCGAAATTGAGATCGTACATTCAGCATAATATATGTAGGTAGGTATATAATAAAATAAAATTCGTTTCTACTTTATATCTTTATAAAATGGCAAGTAAAAAGTATACAACGACTTATAAAGTTGAAAATAAAATAAACACTAATATATTATTAAATTATTAGACAACAGTGGCCATAATTTGTTACCTTGCAGTACTGTCTACTAAATATGAAAATAATTATAATATAATGAAAATAAGTGAACTACTGGCATGTTACTGTTAAAAATGTCAGTAAATTTCTAGGACGATTAATAATAATTTTTAAATAGAACTACAATGTGCATTTGTTTGAGAAAATACTTGTTTGTGCATAATAATAAAACATTTAGGAATACAATTAAAAAAATTTAGAAATACTTAAGATAACTTTGTTTTTTTTCTAAAAAAATTAGTAAAATAAATGAAACAAAATTAACGTTTAATTCAAAAATATTGCATTATTTTTTTGGCTATTATATACAAAAAGAATATAAAATACTCAATTCCATTAACTAGCCGTCAAATTCTATTAAAATTTGAAATAAGTTGTCGGTTTTCTTTTATAAATGACACACACCAAAGAAAAATAAAAGTCATGTTACCCATTACCAACTAAGCGCTCCTAAATGTCCTAAACGTGCATCTAAACACACAAAAATCGAAATATGAATTACAAAAATAAAAAAAGGTAGAAATATTTCCTCCTAACCTTAAATATTTTTTTTTAATTTACGTAATATTATCATTTATTATAGTACTAGTGTGTTTTCCTGCAGTTCAGGATAAACTAATACTATTACCACAAACATAAAACAAACGACTATCTACATCTAATTATAATTTTATTTATCTATGTAACATTAAGCTAGACATATTCAGCCTAATTCTGTAACGATTTGTGTTCATTTGTTGCTGACGACGCCATTTCTTAAACAAGTACAAAATACGAGAATTTTCAAGTAAAACATTTATAATTTATCATAAGATTATGAAACAGTAAAGAAAATAATCAGCATAAAATGTACGAATTCGATCAAATAATTAGGCTGAACCTAAGTAATATTTATTGAATACACTTATATACAAATTATTTGCAATAATAGTTGTTTCGTCTTTTTTTTCAATAATAATTTTATTAATTAAAAGTATATACTTTTAGTGATTTTTTTGTTTGCACCATTACGAGGATATGTTTTTAGTATCTTTATATAGAGAGTATAGAGGATAGTTTTACAGATTGCGGAAAACAAGATTTCTGGATTTTATATTATTATTATTATATATAAACGCCATTTTGTGGTATGATAATATTGATATGTGAAAAGGACAAATTCACTGTTTATTTCGTCGTCGTATTGAAACAAATGCAATGTATCAAAACAGTTGATAACGAATATTCAAACATCTGAACATCATCGTATAAAAAATATAAAATATTAGAAAAAGATATTGTATTTCTGATTTGCCACTTTTTGTACTAGTCTAGCATAAAAAATGTAAAAGCATTCTACATTCTAAATCACATTAATTATTATTATTATATTAAAAACTTTGACAACTATATGAAATAACGGAGCTTTAAGTCTAAGAATTGTGTGTTCGATTGTTTTTCAGATTATATAAATGTTTTAAAGGAGTGATTTTCATGGTACCTACATATTTTATTTGAATATGTTGGTAATTTAATTTCGCTGACAACAACGAATCTAAACAGTAAATAAGTCTACGCACAAATAAGGGAAGTTTAGTGTGTTTGTAAAATTTAGTACAATCGATTCGATTTTGTTATTGATTTCTACACAATATTAGTGATCTAATGGAGAGGCACTATAGAGTATAGAAGACTAGACTATCTAGATATCTAATATGAGAAAAGTAGTTCAATAAAGTCAATACAGTAAGTAAATAATTAATAATATAACACATATGTTATGATCAATTAGGTCACCAAAGTATCCCTTGCTATCAATCCAATCGTAGATGCTTCATATTTCTGTAATTTAAAATGAATCGGAGTTGATAAAAAGTTTGCTTTTCTTGCACAATAGACCTCTTTGGTCGCAGTGTATACCTCCTAGTCCCTAATTTTAATTCTATATTTTCTTAATCGCGCTTAAAGGTGGCATGATAACAATAAGTGTAGGATTGCAGTTAACAAATCTCACGATAATCTGACTTTAATATATATATGTATTATGTATATATTTTATTACTGGGAAGTCAATATAATTTTTGTGATCGAATGACGTAACGTTATAAGTAATGCAATATTAGAAAAAAAAGAAGTAGTTTCAAAACTGCTTAATTTCTTTTTAAAGATAAGAAGCTATTTTTAACAATTATAGTGTTACTTTTTACAACCAGAAAGACGACGTCTTCTATCTTAATCAATTTTGAAAAAAATACATTACAGTGAAACAGCCATATTTGAATTAATATCAAGGGTAGATACTTTAGAGCCAATATTTTTAGTTTATGATAGTAACTTTACTTATTTGTCGACTATTTAGTAGTATAAGTTAGTTGATAAGGCAGCAAAGATAAGATTGCAAAACTATTTAATTGTGTTTGATGGATGCTTCACTCACTTTATAAGTACTCTTTCAGTTATATAATAGTGTATTATAATTTCAACTGACTTTATTATAGTTCATTAACGCGTTTTCGCAATACATTTTTAAAGATCTTTTCTATTTCTTGTTTCATAAAGTGCAATTACTCGAAATACAGATCTTAGAATAGTTCAAAGTTATCGTAAGAGAATATAAAGTGCCAGTGAAAGCATTGTTGAAAGCAAATTTGCCATAGATCAATTTGTTTGAACGATCAACCTGAATCATTTGAATAAAAACAAAAAAAAAACTAATTAACAATACTCGTATATGAGTTAGGTAATTGTGGACAACAATATAATAATTATTAATTAATTCAACAATGAATTCAATCCACAAAGCATTCACTTAACCCGTATAGTTAGTGAATAGTATTTCTTAACTTTATATTAGAAATCTTGTCCATCGTGATTATAATAAAATTAAGAAAAATCGCAGGATAGTGGACAAAATATTGAATTTATTTAATTAAATGTACGACGTTTCGTCTATATATTTAGACTTTTTCAAGTACACAAAAATAACAATATTTATGAAAATTAATATTAATTACTAACCATAGCAATTAACATAAGATAGGGTACATAAGACAAAAACATGGTAACATGGTAACAAATTATGTTGACTATAAATTTTAACAATCAATAATAATAATAATAATAATAATAATAACATTTGTATTATTATTATTATTATTATTATTGATTGTTAAAATTTATAGTCAACATAATTTGTTACCATGTTACCATGTTTTTGTCTTATGTACCCTATCTTATGTTAATTGCTATGGTTAGTAATTAATATTAATTTTCATAAATATTGTTATTTTTGTGTACTTGAAAAAGTCTAAATATATAGACGAAACGTCGTACATTTAATTAAATAAATTCAATATTTTGTCCACTATCCTGCGATTTTTCTTAATTTTAGTATTTCTTAACATTCTGCTGATTGATAATGTTAAGAAATACTATTTACTAACTATACGGGTTAAGTGAATGCTTTGTGGATTGAATTCATTGTTGAATTAATTAATAATTATTAAAAAAAACTATTTAATTCTAAACAAAGATATATATTTACTTTATGACCATACTAGCGCAGACATCTGTTTTTGTCTTCTGAATTATTAAATAAAACTTGTTATCTACTACGATCGAAGCTGTGCCTGTGTTTTGCTCTATCACCATCATAGCGAATCATCTGCATTATCTAGTTTTAAGAGTATTTGATAGCGGAAGTTACCCCCTGCACTCTGCACCTAAAATCCTTTCCCCTCGCTTAAAAAACGGTTCTTGCTCTCCCGACGCTATTTTTAAAGCTAAAGGGTTCGGGTAAACGCCAAATGAAGGACGAATCACACTACAGATCCTACAGGCGAAAAATTGAAAAAAAAATTCCTGGAAAAACTTACAACTTTTTAAAAAAAATTATAAATTACGTAATCTTTCACACGTAGCCAAAACTTTTTTCCAAAAATTCGTTTGTAGGATCTGTAGTATGATTCATGGTCCTTCATTTGACGATTACCCAAACCCTTTAGCTTTAAAAATAGCGTCGTGAGAGCGGAAACAGTTTTACAGGCGAGGGGAAAAGTTTTGTGGTGAAAAATGCAGGGGGTAACTTCCGCTATTGAATACTCTTAAATAGATAATCCTATACCATAGACTACCGACAGTATTCCTACCTATTGTTTTTTGGATGGCTCCGCTAGCGACAGAATAGCACACCTTCGTTCATAGTGAACACTGAACGGTATGCTTAACGTTTATTTTTAACGACACTTACTTTCTGCTTATTATATCAAATAGTTAGTTGAATTATTCGATAATTTATAAAATAAAAATAATAATAAAATTATTTTTAAATATTGTTCAAATAACATAAATTACTGATGAAATTGCATAAAGCAAACGAAACGTCCAATGGCAATATTCAATTAAAAATATATCTCTAGACTCTAGTGTTATATTTTTAATACCTATGATCTATCATTTATTATAACGTAATTTTGTTTTCATTACAGATGATTGGCAAAAAAGTAATCTGTGAAAATCTGCTTTTAGGATATTTATTCTGTAGTTAAAAATGGAGAATCTCGTACACACAAGACAAGTTAAATGCCCGCAGTAAAAACCAGTTGTAATTTTTGGCTCCTAGGAGTAGGTTATAAAATTTTTGATGTCCTAAACTATTCAGTTTACAAACTTTTTTTCTGTGTAAATGGTATGATAGTATAGGATAAATGTATTTGAAACTGTGATTATTAAGTCTCTAAAATAGTTTAGAGCAAAATGCGATCCTTAGAATTACTACGAAGATCGAAGGAAAACCTCTGTGACATAGGATCAATAATTACAATACTTAAAATAATTGCATTTATTCACTGACGTTTCGGCGGCACTCTTTGTGCCCATCTTCAGAGTATCCAATCAGTAAATAAATGCAATTATTTTAAATATCAGTATTGTAATTATTTATTCTGTTCCACGGAGATTTTCTTTCAATCTTCATATTTATACAAAAAACATTACTATGCAATCAAGGTTACGTTTTATGCGTAGAAACATGCCTGAATGAGCCGTTCGGCGTCATTTAATGTCGTTATGTATATTCTTTCTAGAAACATTCGAAATGTCATTCCAAAATGTGTTCAGTACTCCTTGACCATTGCATAAAGATGCTAGTTGAAAATTTTTATAAATTGTTCAGTTAAAATTGCAGCTGAATATTAAAGATCAATCCTACGAATATTTATGAAGTATAATATTTTCTTCACAATAAACTACAATATTATTAAATACATTTCTTTGAGACTGCGGTATTCAAAACCTTTATTTTATTGCGACAAGTAAAAGCAGTAGCGGCGCTAGGGTTTTTTGTTAGAGTGGGCCAGTGTTGGGCATGGTGATCTGAAGATGGGCCAATAACATGTATTCCCAAAATTTCAGTGCTCTGTAAAATTTTAACCCAAGTTACTTGCTATAGAATTTACAAGAAATATTGTTGAAATTTCGAGCGTTAAAAACCTATTTAAAAAATAACCTAGAGGTTTGGGATTATGCCAGGGTGGGCCAAGACAGTTTAAGGTGAACCATGGCACACCCTCTGGCGCCGCTACTGACGTCATGGTATGCATAACATACGAGGTTCTCCATTTAGAACTCGGATCAAACACAATTGGTTTATGAATGTATGCTTTGGTATTAAACTGTTTGAATTTCTCTTAAGACGCAACATAGACAAGTTCTGTTTACCTGGTAGTTATGAAAAAAATTAATTCATTAGAGAAAACCGTTTCACTTAAAATGCAACATCCACTGAACAAAAACACATATCACTAACAATAATGACTTACAATATTTAAATTCAAAAAAAATGTTGTAATTTATTTCTTTATTAAAATATTGATAGTGATGCATGTTTTGTTCAGTGGATGTTTTTCTCTAATGCATTAATGTTTTCTATAAATACCAAATAAACAAACCCCGCCTATGTTGCGTCTTAAGTGAAATTCATTGTATATTAATTTATGACATAATAATAATATAGGCCTAATAATAGTTTAAAATGCGAACTAAAAATATACATGTCATTTTATGAGATGATTCCAAACTCTTTTCATAAATTATTCTACTATAAGATATTAAAAATTTAACAATGCGATCCACAACGTTCGGAGTCATTCTTGAATTTTTTTTGTTGACCATATCCTGGACAAATTTAACGCACCTATTCAGTATTTCTGTCATATTTTTAATATTGAAGGAATTATTTGACTGGAAGTAAATTTTACTTCCTGATGAAACCAGGGTGAACTTAAAATCATCAAGTCGTCGTGAATGAGTATAACGAAGACCAGGAGGTAATTTACTACCTGCAATATCTCTGCAATGGAACAATTCGGTGGTGGGTCAAGAATGTTCTGGGTTTTGGGAAAGCATTTGTTTCAACGCCCATGTAAATATTACCCATGTAGATATTGCAGGCATTCGCCAAACTAGTTTCTAGCTCACAGACACAATGACATTAGAAAACAAAACATGCTTCCGCCTTCCATTCCAGTTATTTCTTCTATAAAAAAATGTAACAGAAAAATCGAGTGATGCGCAAAATTACTCATCATTGCCGTAACTAGGTCGTTTGCAACAGGCGCACGAAATTTAGGGGCGCCATTTGCCTCTAGTTATCTCTGTAAATTTCAGTAGTGTAGGCATTAGACTCTCCTCAGCAAACCACACGTAACGTCTTAAAGCTCTCACAAAACGCAATTTGCCACTGGAATCCGGCAAGTCTACGGCATTGTCACTCATTTATAGGTACGAGTTTACTTTTAAAAACAATTTATTTGTTAACAGTGACAGGTAATCAAATAAACCTAGGTTCTTAATGAGAATTTTTTAGACCGAAATTTAAAAAATGAGTCATGCACTTATACCGGCACCGGTTGTAGGTATGCATGGGACGCGTATACTTCACATGCATACAAATTGTGTCTGTATAAATGCATGACTCACACCTTAAATTTTGGTACAACAGTGACTTACTATACAAATGAATAACAATTTATTATTTTTAAAATATTTACCTATTTTTGCACATTTTGTCGATTTTAAATTGTTTAATTAAACAATGTGGTCTTTATAAATATTTTTTTAATAATTCTATAGTAGAATAGGAAAGCTGGTTTCCATGTACACTCGAGTTATCACCGGCATCGGTGGAAACGAAACTTAACATCGGGCGTCACGTGACCGTTGTTTTCAAACGCGCGCGCCATTTTTGACTACACGTTATAACAAACAGACATGTCACGTGTACAATTCCTAACGTCGCATTGCAGTGTACCTCGCATTAAAGTGTGTGTCCTTCCTAAATATTGTAATTATTGTAAGTGATGATAAACTCTATGTCATATCGAGATAACGCAAGGATAGTTAACGACACGATCCAGAGAAGTCGATATTGAAATGATTTACTTTATATTAATTTTAACAATAAGATGCAAGATATTACTGCTATTGTTGCAACTATTTTGGGAATATAAATTCAAACCACATACATATTTCTTCGTATGAGTCATAGGTGTCATCACTGTCCAGAAAAACTAACTCAATTCTATTTTCTAAGGCCCGTATTCACCGAGCCTAGTTAGTTATTTATTCCGTTGATTTATTCCCCGGAATAAATAGTGATAATTCAAATTACCAAACATAGTTAAGTTTACTGCAGGTATAAATCGTAAGAATAGTTATTCTGTTCAATTTCAAGGGTATAAATATTTATCCGCCTAGTTAAATAGGGTGTGCATGAAATGCATAAATTACTTTATGGCCTGGCGACCTTTTCAGGTAAATATTAATTTCATATCTTACAGGTAAAGGTTTTTGTCAGTAAAATATGTCAATATTCACCATTTTACATTTTTGATAGATGCGCCATCGGTCGGATCTTTGGTAAACGTGCTTTATTTGACAAAATCTGTAAGGCGTATAGTATATAGTAAAATTTTACCTGCAGTTACTATTCTATCGAATGAATTGCTTGGTGAATAGAAAGTTTATTTTATTCCAAGGAATAAATTTATTCTAAGGTTAGTAACTTCTATCTTTAACAGTGTTTGGTGAATACGGGCCTAAATGAATTAGAAAAAATACATTTGATAGGCATAGAAGAATCGTCCGAATAGATGGAAATTTACGTCTCAAAGGATTATGCCCTGGAAAGTTCTATAATGCAATTTGAAAATGTCCGAACGTACAAAAATAATTGGATTTCGATAAATATTGAGATTCCTAAAAATGTTTCTGAATCTGAATCCAGGTTTTTGAAAAACAAATTACGGTAAAAGTGGCGAAAATAAGTAGAATTCTGTTTTGTCTTTTATGGACATTTGAATCTTTTTTGTCGTTCAAATTATTCTTGCGTTCCTCGTTCATAAAGATGCATCTGCTGTTCAATTTGAATCCAAAAATAAATTCGTCTTTTCTCTATTAAGTTTTTTTAATGTACTACATATTGTGCGTACATATTATTAATTCTTGTTCAAAAAGGGAACATTATTAGTATTAACGATTCGATAAAATATTTAATGCAATCATACCAATCTAATTTATACTGTACGCTACTTAAATACAAAAATACGATATATGCTGACATCTACGTAACTACTCGACATAATGTACTGAGAATTTCATAGTTTTTTTAGAATATAAAAAATAAAGCAATGAAAAAAACTTAACTAAAACGAACATGTATGTATATTATATATTTGTTATATTATACTTTCAAGTCACCATGTATTCATATCTCAAAGCTTTACTTTATCGTGGTTCTTTAAATTGAACGAATATACCTGCGAGAACTAGGGCTGAGCGATATTTAAAGTTAAATATATCAAATTTTGTCTATATTCAGCTAAAATAACGATAATAAAATAACTTGAACGATAATAGGAAGTTAAGCGAATGGAAAAATAATAATGTTAATAAAAAATAATAACATTGGTATATTATGTGCTTTGTCGGTACAATAATATCAAATGAATGTATCAGATATTTTTTTTACAAAAACTTAATAAATCGAATGTGAAATTTCGGAGAAAATCTATTGTTTTTGCTCAAGGATCAAAAAACGGCAATCCTAATGTTTAAAATTGCATTTATTATTAACGGAGATGAGAATTAAATCTCCCGGAACATTAGCTATAAATGCTTTTAAAATATCAGTATTGCTGTTTTTCGATCCTCAAACTGTAATTCAGACGATTTTCTTTGAAATTTCACATTAGAATTACTTCTAGGATTGTAGCAATTCATTCAAAACTTAAAAACTCACTTATGGTACTATATTTAACGTTCAAGTATAATATATTTTTAATAAATATCGACATCGACAAAAAATTATAATTATCGTTACCTATTTGATATTTTTTGACAATTATTATCGATAAATAATCCCAGCCTTGACAGGGTCTTTATAATGTGTTAATTTTATGCTGTTATAGTATAATATGTATCTGATAAGACGTAACAAAATTATTTTTGGATCAATATGATGTGTTTTAGGCCCGAAATATTTCAACATGCAACCACGGAAGTTTGCTAAAATCCACTATTTATTAAAACTTACCTACCTTATAATAATCTAAAAATAAACTTACAAAATTTAAATGCTGAGTAAGAATTATTAAAGTATAAAAAAACTGAAACTAAAATTGCTTATCTTTAAAAAATATTCATATAAAAAGCTATTTAATTATTCACAGTTTAGCTGAATATATATTTTATAAAGAAAATGAACTTGTAGGCAATAAAAAACCAACAATAATAATATAAATAATGGTCAGGAAGATTTCTGGAAGTAGTAGACTTGTCAAGTCAAAAAGAGGAAGGTGTAAACGAAAAGAGATGGTACTGGGTGTGGTACTAATAATATAGTTGTTTATAATTATTATAATTACCTATCATACAGAGAAGTCGGTATGGTTTTTAAACTTGTTTGAAATCTCAATTCAAGCATGCATTTGTGGATTTTAGCTTACATTAAGGACATTATTTCAAGATAAACTTATCTACAAGGCCTGAAAGCATTATTTATTTTATTTATTTATTTTAATCCTATAATAGCATTTAAGCGTTTATCGATATTATATCTAGTACGGTTTTTGAACAAAATCTTCACTCTGCTTCAACCTTCGTCATCAAGAATGCTCTGGAAATCTTAGTTCAGCTGCATTTTTTTCTGTTTTTCCGCTTTCAAAAACTCGTTTTTTCCTAGATTAAACTTTCATCGTGTACCAAATCAAGGGCTTCGTAGCAATTTTTGTTTATTTTTTTTTTTAACTAACAATTCTATGCTTAGCATAGTGATTTTAAATGCACTAAGCATTTTTCTGGGGAGGTGCAATTGTTTCTAATACTTTTTAATTATACTTGTTGTTTTTTTATATTACATGATATGTATCAAAACACGAGTGACTCTCGTGACATCCGGACCCAACTTAGAGCCATGTGCGGTACAGGAAGGTCAGACCCATGACAGCTGTAGTCCATATGGTCCTTGTGTAGCTCGCAGGGACGCTTCTCGTCGCCGAGTACGACCTTGACGTGCTGTTGCATAGCTCGGGACCTTGAATCGGTGTCGGGTTTGCTGCAAACACAGAAAGAGATAATTGTCATTAGTTTAACGTCTGTGTACCTTGTAATGTGAGACAATACTTTGCAAATTGATTTGTAGCCAATAGTTTCAGGATTGTGTACGATTTTTTTTGTCTTCTGTTAGTGCCATATTTACGGGTTGGCCCGCGCCAGAGGCGTCGGGATACAGTATGCAAACTGCAAATTTCAAACAGCGTTTAGACATTTTACAACTGTTTGTCAAAATTACGCTGTTTTTAGGGTTCCGTATCTCAATAAAAAAAAACTTTGTCCGTCAGGCTGGCTGGCTGGTTGGGTGTCCGTATTTCAAGACCCATTTTCTCCGTAACGGATAGAGATATCAAGTTGAAATTTAAACGAAATACTAAGGTCTATGGTCCCTTAAAGTTGTAAAGAATTTAAGCTTCTAGGTCAACGCAATCAAAAGATACGGCCATTTCGTCATCTCTTCAAAAACCTATAGGGTACTTCCCGTTGACCTAGAATCATGAAATTTGACAAAAAGCAAAATGTCGCAGCACAAGTAAAGGGAAAAATCCGAAAATCACAAAAAGTAAAACTTAAAGGGGGTTCCCACACAAAAAACGGAATAACCTTTTAAAGGCTGTATCTTTAGAACCGTAACATGTAGCAGGTTGGAATTTTTAGAGAATATGTCCACCTAATTTAATTGTTGTAACGGTACGTAACCCTCGTAGCGCGAGTTCCACACGTACTTGACCGCTTTTTTTAATAGTTCTAGTACTAGTTGTACCTTGTGTGAATTTTATGACTGCAGAGAGGGCGCCAAGTTCTTCGTTCGTCAGAGATGCCAGAACTTCTAGATACGGCTTTGTCTTCTGTACGTCATAAACTAGCCAATACCTGTTTTTTCCACATATTTCTTATTACCTAGTAAATTAATGTTTTTTTACTGCTAGAAATTTACTATAAATATGCTTATACTACAGTGTCACAACTTTAAATTTTGAAAATGTTTTTAGGATCGTCTGTCTGTCGAAAATTAGCTTTCTTGCGCGTGTTGCGTCTTATAAAAATATAAAAATATATGATAAAAATATATGATTTTTTTTTTGTTTCAAAATTCTCAACAAAAAATTAAGTCATACTCAATACTCTTATCCCCGACTACATTGCTGTGTAGTCTTCAGTTGTAAGTGTCCATGGGTGCCCTGAGGGGGGGGGGGTGCAAGGAGGAGAAGAGAAAAATAGAAAATCCGGGAAAGGGAAAAGAAAAAATATCAGAGTTCCATTGAATAAACAGAAATTTTAATATGTTAATATTTAACAAACAACACTGAAAAAAAACAAAATAAAATATAATTACTTCTTACCACAACAGTTTTATTGATGGGTGTACATTTCGAAAGCTAAGCTTTCATCTTCAGCGAACACTACATCAAGGTATAAGAAGTAACTATTTTTATTTTGTTTTTATTCCAACCACAGTGCTCATATATATTTTTATTAACACTGAAAAACTTTCTGAATGTAGGTACTTGGAAAATGCATGACCTTGAAGTTGAAAGAAAAATTCACTTGCAGTGGCACGATTGCATTTTACGACACAAGCATTCAAGGGCGTAGCCAGGGGGGAGGGGAGAGCACGTGCCCACCCCTGGCATGAGCAAAAATTCATTAAATGTATATGTACAATGTACATAACATATTTCATATTAATAAATTCAATACGGTTCATGGGTTCTTGGATTAAAATAAATTGTTATTGATTAATAACTCTTTTATTTATCATCGAACGACGTTTCGTCTCTTTCGAGACTTTATCAAGTACTGTAACAAAAATATAAACGGATACATCAAGTCAAGAAATGTGAAAATTTACCTGATTGGTTAATTTTAACAACATATAAACAATAATAATTATTATTACGAACAATGACAATTAAATGTCATATTAATTTTTTTTAAATATACACGAATTTGATCATTTCATTTCCCATGCTCAAATCATCTTCATTTGTATGTACCTAACACTTACTACTAAGTATTACAGTCAGTGGTTACCTCAGGGGGGCTTCGGGAGGTCCAGGTCTCCCAAATTAAAAAAAAAATCGTCTACAGCGTTAACCACGGGAACTGAACGGTATGATCCCGGGGGTCCAGACATTCTTTCCCCCCGTCACCTCGCTTTGCCCCTCCCCCTGTTCAAAATCCTGGCTACGCCTTTGCAATCATTTTTACATTTTGGAATGATTTCTGCCGGTGTTCATGTAAGTGTTCATAAACGCTAAATATGACCTGAGCTGTGGAGCGTCTGTAATTCACATTATCTGCCTGTAGGTCTGTGCATATTATACGACTTTATTGGTCAGACTGTGTTATTTGTACAGCCTGTGCCGTGATCAGTCCCAATGCAGGTGGCCGGATGTTTCACCGCTAGACGGTGCTGCGTATTGATCAGTTCTGAAGCTCGCTGCCCCGGCTTGTAATTATGACTGATTATTTTTTAATTGGCGCTGAAATGGTCTGAGGTGTGGACAGTAGGCAATAATTCTCAGTGTTCAATTGCCAATTGAATGCATTTGATATTTTATTAAGACGTTTTCAATTTCCTTAGTATACATAATAATATGTCGTAATAGTAGATTGTATATCTAGTGGTGTAATGAGGTATATTACTGACGCTAGTTTTAACAGTCACACGAATCATAATATAGTTACGCACGAGATATTTATGCTATTTTTTGCCATATACCTGCTATAAAATAGCTGCTTTTTACTTCATTTTCAGTATTTTCAAAACATGTTGACAGTTCATTTTGTGTCGCCAGCTTCACTTCTACAGTAGACCGAGAATAGCTGTCAGTAGATAATAGCGGGGGATTAGGGCGAACAAACATATCACTATAGAAATGGTTTGTTTTCCCACACTAGCGTGGTGAAGACACGTTCCCACCCATGAATAACTCAAAAATTACTGAATTTTCGAGCATGGTTTCCCTTACAATTCCTACTTATTCAAATTTAGGTGCAGAATTGACATAACAAATAAAAACAGGGTGCTAGGTTAAAAAAACATAACTTTGATCTGCCACGCTTAAATGGGACCGGCTGTATAATTGAAAATATTTTTAGGTTATACACCATTAAAATTTATACAACTTTTGTATTTAAACTTCTTTTCTATCTTCACCCAAACTCAATATATCGGCCGACAACGCAAGTCTTGGACACCCTGTATACTTATAATAGTTATAAGTATTTCAATACACAATAAATGAAGAATACGTGTGCTTAGCTACCTTAGTTTGACACCGATAAATATCAAATACTTCACACCTTCGTTTATTACATGGATTAATTGAAATAATCACATTTGCATGTTGCATTTACATTATTATTATTGTAACTTGTCAGCACATATTTTATGTATACCAATACCTATTTATAATTAGGGGTGTGCGAGTACTCGAATTATACCCGAAAAACTCGAGTAGAAAAATACTCGAAAAAATCGAGTCTAGAGTAATAGTACGGGAGGCAGCGTTGCAAATGAATAAATTATTTCATACCGGCTGATAATTATACCAATGTTTGTTCTCGTCCACCTGATGAGACATCCAACCGTCAGCTGCGCTAGTAGCGGTGGGGGTGGTAGTTAGAGGGTGTCAAAGTCGCTAAAAAATTAGATTTTAAAATTATTTCATACCGCACCAAATTTGGTGTGGTGATTCTTTATATAATAAACAATAAGAAAATAACTGTCAGCTGCGTAGACAGTGGGGGTAAAGACGTCAGTTTCGCCGTAGAACATACCGTGTCTAGATAATTTAAACGCCATTGAACAGAAACGTCAAGGTGTGTTCATTTTGAAATATAGATGTCGCCGATAATAAGCATTTGTTCTCCAAAGAAACAAACCCACGGTGCAAGGAGTACTTGCACCTGATTTGCACTTATCATAAACGTGTAGTTGTTTTGTCGAGGTTAAAAATTATTTATTTAATAATTTCAAATATAATACTTGCGACAAATACGTTTCTAAATAAAGTTTAATTTAAATACAAAGTTTTTGTATTCAAAAAAATATTTGTTTGTTGTTTATTTAAAATTATTATAGGGACGATTTTTGCTTTTGCTGTTATTAGTTTTTGTCGTCGTTTCGCGTAAAACAACACAAACAAACTAGTTCTAAACATATATTCTACATGGAAATTATGCGATTTGAAAGCAGAATTGAAGAGAAGATGTGCATCTGTCATTGGAAAGGGTTTGTTTCTTTGGAGAACAAATGCTTATTATCAACGACATCTATATTTCAAAATGAACACACCGTGACATTTACTATTCAATGGCGTTTAAATTATCTAAACACGATATGTTCTATGGCGAAACTGACTTCTTTACCCCCACTGTCTACGCAGCTGACAGTTATTTTCTTATTGTTTATTATATAAAGAATCACCATACCAAGTTTGGTGCGGTATGAAATAATTTAGAAATAATTTTAAAATCTAATTTTTTTAGCAACTTCGACACCCTCTAGCTACTACACCCACCGCGGGTGCGACGACTGACGCTCACTTTGATTGCTGTTGATACTTAAACAATTACTAGAAATATGAATTGGTCGGTATGAAATCACTACCTAAAATGCAACGCTGCCTCCCGTACTATAAACAAAGGAACAACATTTTCGTTAGCTGTTTTTTGTAGAGCTGATAAAAACGTGTATGGCTGCTTTCAAGCACACAACCTAACCTAAAACCTAAAACTAAATGATATATTTTTGAATATAATAAGCTCCTTAAAAATTAGATCATTTATGTTATTTGAATAAGGCGGCACATTTATATTTATGTGTTATAAATAATATTATATGATATTATTTTTCTAATTTTATCATTAAAGTTAAGTTGTGTATGTGCTATCAATTAACTACTTAGAAAAAATTATGTATATACATAATGATTGTAAATCCTTCTGTAATAACGATTTTTTTGTTAAATGCAGTACATATTATTATTATTATTATTTTCGTTAGCTAGTAGAACTGTGAGATTATATAGATCTTAGATAACCGGAACTATTTTGAACTGAGTCGAGTAAAGGCGGCTCCAGACAACAATGCCAACGTATGCCAATGTTGGCGATTGTATTGGCGACCAATTTTGGGTACGGTTGGGTATGTGTGATGATCGGTGATCGGTACAGGTCTTTGGCCCTAGTGAAGAGAAATATATTTCTAAAATTACATTGACTATGTACTGTAAATTTCAGAAAAGAAAAATTTAATATAAGTATTATTATTATTACAATTATTTGAATATGTCCAGTATCCACACGACAGGATTCCCATTCTCGAGAATGAAAAATGATATCGACTACGTTAGAGTGCCAATCGACGCGTATTAACGTAAATATGATCTGAAAGAAATTTTTTCAAAATCGGTTAAGCCGTTCTTTTTTCTTAACCAAATAGACTCCAAAAAAGTAGATTTTACACAATATCTCGCGAATAAGAAATTATATCGACTTCGTAAGGGTGTCATGTGAGTCGTCATTTTAATCCGACATAAATTTTATAAAAATCGGTTAAGCCGTTTTTTTTTTTTTTAATTATTGTTAAAAATAAATAATAATTATGTTTTAATGATTAAAATGATTACTTTTCTGTATAATATCTAATTTAATTATTATTATTAAATATTTATCAAACTGAGAAGTTCGTCGTGTGGACCTCAAGGGTCGCACTTTAGCCCTAATAAACGACCCACCTCACGGCTTGTTAAATACATTTCCATTATAATGAATGTGTCATTTATGATCATAATTTTTCATACAACGAATGTAATAATTAAACTGCTGAAAGTTGGTGAGAGACTTTAATTACTTAAGCTCCACCCGAAAAAAATTCTAGCTACGGGCCTGTCATCCCGCTTATAACATAGCTCATGCTTCGATTCAGTTGACAGTTAAATGCCAGTAGTGTAGTGTTTTCTCTATTGTTCGATAGATGTCTCGGCGAGTCCATGAAAATAAATCAGATGTATAATAAAATAAAAATATGTAATACTTATCAAATTGCATAATGTTCGTACAATTTTGAAAATTCCTGTTCGCTTGTCACATAGTTTGGTTCAGACTTAGACGTTCTAAAAGTGCAGTTGTAATTTTTTATCGATAATCGTGTGGGTTTAGTTTTCACAGTTTGACGGTTTTATTAATTATGTTAGCCGCATTAATTATGAAGTGTCCGTTTTTCGTAGTTTTTGTGGTAGGTAACTGTAAATTGCAGTATTTCACGAACTGATAACATGTGGTTGTGTAAAAATAATATTTTACTAATTTTTTTGTGTTGTTTTTTCTATACGAACGTTTAGTGTATGTTTATTCGATTTAATTCAGCTTAATGAAAATCCAATTTACGATTCAGTAACTAATTTTGAAAAAGTGAAAAAAACTGTTCAAGTTTCTGGGAAATTTGCATCATTGTTCCGGTAGTTCCGGCAGTGACATCAGGCAATTTTAAACATCTCGTTTGAGTCTCCGCATCAGAAAATAGAAATAATAAGTAATACTAATCAGCACTGAGGTAAGTAACAATCCAAATTATATTTTTTTTTGTATCTTGGCATTTCTAAACAGCTATTTTAACAATTATTATCGTTTAAAGAGTGACAAGAATAATTAAAAATATGCTAAAAGTATGATAGTTCAACATCAGTTTTTTTTTTGTAAATTTAAATTTCATTAATTTTGGGCATTTGCAGTGTTTTTTTGTGAAAAAATATTGCATGAAACAGAACAAAAAACGCTTTTAACTCGTAATCGCCGAAAATATATAATTTTGTTTACATGGTTTTGGTAATGTAATTTGAACCCTGATCACTACGGAGCGAACGAAGAATCCAGATTCTATCCGTTGGTGGTCAATGGATATTTGATGTGATGCTCTACTCACTACTATATTCGTACGGTATTACATAGTTATGTATAGAACTATAGATGTACATTTATTATAGTTATGAACATAACGTCGCTACTTTTCGATTAGTACTGGTCTGGTCGATCGCTTGGATTGGACGTGACGTGACGTAACGTTTGACATGCGTAACCGAACAAAAAAACCGAAGCTATTAAAGTTCCACTTTAAAAATAAAAAAAAATTTCGTCTGTTTTTAAAAACTGGTACAAAAAATAACAAAAGAAGTACCAAATTATAGGGTATTTTTTACATAATTGGCATTAAAAGGGGAGCGAAACTGTGGGAAGAAACCAGTTTTATTATATATTTTTTCTTATTTATTAAAAGATACAGAAGTAATATAAAAATATTTTCTGTTCATCTATAACTCAAGAAAGAGTTTACCTCAAGAAACTCAAAACGCCATTAGCAAATAAATGAATCACGTTTCCTTAGGCCTAGAGCCTAGGCAGTAAGCGACTTCTGGTAGACGCAACTAATAGTTCTAAAGGTGAACACACAAAATGTGCGCGTATAGAAAAGGAAGCCGAAAACACACTAACGCCGGGTTTCTGATACGATAGATCTGAAAGTTGTATCAGAAACCGATCATTAATGCTTCGTGCTGGAAATCTTCTATTTTTAAACGGTTTTATTTAGCTTGACCCCGTATATTTGTTTGATTGTTTGTTTGTTACTATTTTTGTTTCAAATCTTGCGACAGCTTTTTCAACTACTAGCTTCTACTTAAGCGATTCTTATGAAACTTTGCACACACATTGAGTTCCCGTGACAATACAATATTATGATAATTTCAACTTAGTAACGAGGTTTTGATGATGGAATCAGGAGGTGGACAGCTGAAAGGATGAGGAGTTTGCATAATGATACGGGCCAGAAATCAAACTAAAAACTAGAAAATAAAAATAGGTAAAAAACTTTTAAGTTAAACGGTTTTATTTTAAATCATCAGCTGTACCAAAAACTAGAAAATATAATTAGGACACAAACCAAGGGGCACTTTGTGTCGCTGCGTCAGCGGACTAAGTAATGAAAACGTGGGGCGCATAAAAATCTGTATAACGACTGTATAATTATTAAATAAGAACGGCTTGTCTAGAAAAATGTGTTTCCAAGCCCACCAACAGAAATATTTCAAATGCGCCCCACGTTTTTATTACATATTCCGCTGACGCAGCGACACAAAGTGCCCCTTGGTTTGTGTCCTAATTATTTTCTAGTTTTTGGTACATCTGATTATTTAAAGTAAAACCGTTTAACTTAAAAGTTTTTTTACCTATTTTTATTGGATATGTACCTAAACATGGTTACTGCCCGTTGGTAGAAATTCCAAAATTCTTTTTGTCCTGTTGAGTTTATCATTGGTAATATCGTATTAATTGAATCTACTAGAGTTTCTATTATCCCATTAAAGACCAAACCGAAAATTCACCCACCAAACAGTTTTCGATCTCCTAGATTTAGTAGAAATTCTACTACTTTGGCATGCCTGACTGAGGCAAAACTATATCTTTAATCGACTCAGTATATCTCGGTTGTTTCTAGCACCGAGAAAAGCCGAAGCTGTTTGTCTCGTTTGGGATAAAAATCGAAACTGTTTGTGTGGTTTCGGATCAAAACCGAAGCAGCTTGTTTCGCTTCGAATATGGAGGCCATCCATAAATTACGTAACGTACTTAAAGGGGGAGGGTCATTCCACTTGTTACGCTTCGTTATGCCTAGGGGATAATTTGATCTAACTTTTATGTTGCTAAAAAATAACTATTAATTATTTTGTCCAAAAAATAATTCATATCTTCATGATATGCTTTTTTCTTGATTGAGAAAAATGTTACGTAACTCCGCATCAGGAGGAGGGGATCTGACAATTTGTTAAAATTGTTATTTAGAGGGGATGGGCGATAAAAAAATTTTCAAAAATGCGTAACCTAATTTATGGATGGCTCCATACACATGTGTCCGCTGCTGGCTATTCACGTGTGCACCCACTTTAACAACTTTAACCTATATATAGAGATACAATGTATGTATACCATACATGGAATAGAGCTCTTCGGGGCTTAGCGCTACGAGGTCTGCCCTCGCTACTCCATGACCCAACAACACATGAACACGCCTCTTGCATCAGTTTGCGGCTCAACGTTTACGATTCATATAAAACAAACTATAAAAATAAAAACCACACACTTGCTGTGCGCACTGGAGTTAAATTGGACGACGTAAGGTAAATACTATCGTCAATATACAGTGTGTCCACGAGGCACGAATGTTTCTTGTTAGAATGGGGTTGATCCAGTTATTTTTGAAGTTATACTCCTTTTGGCGCGTTATGAAAAAAATATGAGAGTGAATTTTTACGATGCGCGCGCATCGCGTCACGAAAATTTATCACCATGAAGTTAGTCGTTAGTAATAACTAGTCGTTACACCAGTCTTAATGTGACAAGAGCGTTTTCGGTTTTGAATAACTTTAATAAAAGCTTTTGCCATATAATTGCTCGTGTGTGCCGCTTTCATTAAATATGAGTTCGTACTCCAAACCGGACTGATTTCACAGTATTATTTTTCTTCATTATAATATCAGCTATTATATAGCACTGCTATAAAACGTCTCTGTGGTTTAATGATAACGTCGTGGCTTCATACGCAATAGGTCCCGGGTTCAAATCTCAACACAAACATGCATTTTTTTTTAATAAATAATTAGATATAAATATAATAAATAATAAATATATTTAATAAATTAATAATTTATTTATTTATTTATTTTATTATTTTATCGTCTTTTTTACAAACGTTTAGTACTGGCACGCGGGATAAAATTTTTGGAATTATTTTTGTTTTGTTACGTAAAAGAAGTATAACTTCTGACGTGCGTACATAGTACACACACACACTCTTTTTTTATTTTTTTAATCGGCGGTTTTTTGAATTTAAGGCGAGATTTAAGGCTATCAAATTTTTTTCGGAATTTTTAGAAATTAGGAAAGGCCTTAAATAAAATTGAAAATTGTTAGTCGGATGGCGTCATAGGACTATATTTACGCTTGAATTCTAACAACCAATAAGAATAAAGTCAGCACTCAGCAGAAATGAATAACACTGCATTGTCGTATTAACTGTCAAGCGTCAAGAAGCGTGTTTTAGTGTTTTTGTTACTTCGTACGTTCAACTATCTATAGTGTTATATTTACACATCATTTTCAGACGTTTTTGCTGAGAAATTAATACGGAATTAATTAATCACGGAATTTCACATCACGACAACGCTGTTTCAGCCATATTTCGCAAGTTGAATAGCGCACGTCTTCTTACTGACCCTTTAACTTTTAACTGGCGGCAATTTTAAATTACTGTAAAATTAAATTATAAAAAAAAAATAATAAACGCTTCAAAATTCCTACCAAAAATGGATATTGATTAGGTATACACCTAGAGTTCAATGATATTCGTAAAAAACAGCCTATTTTCAATATAATCCGGGTCAACCCCATAGGTAGTATTATAAGCGACTTGAAAACGTGCTATCATTTTAAATTGTAATTTATAATAGTAATCAATTTTAACGTTAAATTTAATTTATTTAAAAATGTCAGTTTATTAATGTAAAATGTTCATTATATAATGTGTGACAATATGACATTCTCGGAGATATTGTATATCAATATGGAAACTTCGCATCAATTGCATATAACACGAATCATATAAAATATTTTTGAAAGTGTTTATTCGATTTATCGGTAAGAAAGTTTCGAATTTGTAGCCTCTACAGAATTGGAAAGCTTATAAAAAATATTAAACAAGATATTGGAGAAATATAAAGAGCAAATTCCAAACTCTACCTAAACTGCTTTTTTGTCACACTATATTAAGTTACATTGTTACAATATCTAGTAAATTTGACTCCGTATTTTCTTAAAGCGTGTACCTAGACTTGTAATGGCGGATTGATCATTCGAAGGCCCCCATGTAAGTGCAATATGATTTTGAGGTTACAAATTTTAAATTTTTTAGGATTCCGTATCAAAGTGGTAAAAAGGAGCATTTATGGTGAGACTACGTTATTCGTCCGGCCGTCTATCTAGTTACTCATAGGAAATTAAAACTTGGTATTTTTATTTAGGTGGAAAGTTCTCATTTCGAAGATACTAAATTTTTTTTATAAAAATTCATCAGTGGCGGATTTGATCGTGAAAGCACCCTAGGCCCGTACTGATATACCGCTTTTCTTGTAACGTCAAAATTAGTGTTGCCGTCTAGATCTAGACTTTCTAGACTCTTGTCTTGTCTAGATTTTCAGGACAAGACTTGCAAAAGTCTTGTCTAGAAATTTTCAAGACAAGACGAGAGTTTTTTAATCTAGACTTAGACTTAGTGAAGTCTTGATATTTAAAAAATCAGGCGTATAAAGAAGTTGAGGACATGAGGGCAGTTTGGTGCTGTAACCTATCCTTTCTTAGCGCAGTGGAATTGAGGGAATAGGTTAAATTATTATTGTAAATAAAATGTGTTTTGTTAATTTAGACTTTAGTTTAATATTGATTAATATATTTTTAAATGTAGAAATTAGAATATAATTATTTAAAATTTGCACATCAAGAATATTAAATACATTTTATTAATTATTATGGTGAGAAATTCTTTATTAGCTTCAGCCCCCGAGATATTTAGATATACGCAATTAAATGTAAAATAATGTAAAATGTAACTGATTTTAAAGCGTGTATTGGTCGTTAGAATCCTTCAGGATTTTATTTTTCACTTATTAAGTTTAAATGATTGTAATTAATATAAATTGAAAATATATATAAGTATAACTTTACTTCGATAAAGACCGACTTTGCGCCTTTTGGTATCAGAAACAGACTGACTACCTTTTTTAAGATTTTTACATTTTAAGAAATATTTCATCTTTAGAAAAATTGTATAATTTATTGGTAATTATAATATAATAACGATTGAAGTTTGAAATGAATCAGGGGCGGCTTAGGCTAATAATTTATAAATTTGTGCTAATAAATGTGACGTATCCAAAATAACCTTTTGGATCCGTTACAGTGCAATGGTTAGCATTAGACTTAATTTGAAGGTTTAAATCTCATCTCCGTTCATGGATATGTTGTGTGGTCGTTTTGATCCAACTGCAATTTAATATAATATACTGTCGGATAACTTAATATATTCAGGCCACCCCAAGGGATATCCTTTAAAATATGTGCATAATGTATTTGCATATTATGTTCTAAACATGGTATTAATTAATTATGTATGAGACAAACTTTAAGGAATGAACATTTGATTTTTAAGACAAAAAGATCTTTTTTTTATTATACGGGTTTTTTGGCTTCTACGCTTATTTACGTAATTAGCCACGTCCTTGACAAAAAGATCTTATAAATGTAAGTCCGTAATTCCTCCGTTTTCGAGATACAGAATGTTAAAGTTTAAAAAAACTCTGGGGCAGTATCGCGTAAACGGAGTAGTTGAGGGCCCATGTTTATGAGATCTTTTGTCTTAAAATCAAGCAAAGATTAATTCTTAAAGTTTGTCTACATACTAAATTTCAATCGTGTGTGACGCAATCTACGCTGTTTTTATGGCATTTTGAAAAAAAAATATATATAGGATGTCCCATGACGATTTACCCAGGCTCTAGTTCCTAAACCGTAAATTTCGTGACGCGATGCGCGGGCATCCTAAAGATTCATTCTCATCATTTTTCCATAACGCGCCAAAAGAAATATAACTTCAAAAGTATAGTCCTTGTCCCACTCAAATATTTCAAACGGTTTAGGAACTAGAAGCCTGGGTAAATCGTCGTGGGACACCCTGTATAAATCTTTTTTTGAGAACATAATATTTAATTGGATATGCCCACCATTTTAAAATAAATAAAGAAATATAAGGCATACTTACAAGTGACTGATATGAGCTGAGGTAGATACTTCTTCCAGAAGGCGCACTGCTTCAGACGCGGCCCGCGACCTATACTAGACATGTTTGTGTCCAGGGTATAGTATTCTCTCCCGGACGATGTGTGTACTGGCCAGTATGGCGACATCCACGTGCCATCCGGCATCTGGTTGGGATTTCTGGAAAACAGTATAAACTTGCATTATTTTTAAATTTTAACAGACTTAAAAAAATAGGAGGTTATCAATAATTCAACGCGTACCTAGATATATTTATAATTTTTTTTTGTCCCTAATTGCTCGAGGGGTTAACCGATTTGAATGATTTCGAGTTCGTTGTGTTCAAGAAGATGCCGAAATAGATCCGTATAGTTTATACTTAAATCGGTTCAGTAGTTTTTTTTCTACTAATCAAATATCATTTTTTTATGTTCGTTCAGCATTAATTTCTCGAGGGGTTGACCGATTTGAATGATTTTTACTCCGTTGTGTTCAGAGAGATGTCGAGGTGGCTCTATATAATTTTTATTTAAATCGGTTCAGTAGGTTTTTTTCTAGTATAATAATCAAATATCAAGAAAGAAGTCGGATAATGACGTGCAAACTACGTGTCGTAAAGTCATTAAAAAGTGAAAAATAAAACTTTATAAAAAAAATTGAACCTCCTTCAGAAAAAAAGAAAAATAATAAAATTTTGATGTCGGCGCCAATTCAATAATAGCAGGTATATAAAAAGTTTTAGTAATTAAATTGGTGCTGACTTCAAAATTTAATTTATTATTCTCTTTTTAGTGGCTTTTTTTGAAGGTGATACAATTAAAAAAAAAAGTTTTATGGTTAAATACACAATAATGTCAGACTTCAGGACGTTGAGAAAACCAATTTTTAATCTGTTTAAAAAAAACTGTAGTTCTGTCTGTCAGTTCCGAGTTGGCGCAAAAATGACTGAATCGATTTTAATAAAATCCAAAATAGAAGATCCTATAGAAGTTAAGCTGCATGCTATATGATACAGGCTGTTTCAGGAGGAATGGCACATATTTCAGTATATCGTTCATTTTGAACAAAAAAGTTCAGGTACCTATAAGTACATAAACATATGGTCAATTCTTAGTTAAAAATGCCACCCATTATGCAGTAATTCAATTTGATGTATCTCAGTAACTAATTGAGAATTGGCCACATGTTTATATGAACTTTTTTGCTCAAAATGAACGATACTATAACATACTAAAATATGTACCATTTCTCCTGGAACACACTATATTATTATACTACGATGCATTGGGAACGAGCAATGATCGATAAATATAAGAATACTTCGGTGTTAGTTTTTGTAAGCTAATCCCTATCCCTATATTATTAAACGAGCAAATCTTGTATATATGTACCTATGTACCTATATAAATATTTTCTCGAAAACGCCTCTAACGATTTTGATCAAACTTACCGAAAAGGGGTTTCGGGGGGCAAAAAATCGATCTAACTAGGTCTCATCCTTGGAAAAATTCGTTTTCTTATCGATTTTATCATTTTAAAAAACAGTTTTTTAACGTTATAAAACAGTGTCGTATGGTGAGTAGGCTTTGGAAAAACAAACTATTTTCATTATTTATGTCAAATTACTCTGACAGTCAATCTTTAACTTATTAAAATAATCAGTAATTATTTGAAAAGTAAAAAAATAACAACAATAAAATCTAAACATAATTATACTTACATAATTATGTTTAGATTTATTTGTTGTTATTTTTTTTTTAACTAATATTTAAATAAATAGGTAGGTATATTACTTTTATATTACCTATATAAAATATGTAGGTACATACGTTATGTAGTATGACGTATACTGACTAGCGTTGGGCGAATACGAGATGTTTTTACAATCGAAACAATCGCAATCGTTCATAAAAACTCGGGTCGCAGTGCCAAACCCTGCCGACAATATAGTGTATTTGCTAATGCAGGCCTTGTGGCTTTATTATGTAAACTTAAGTTTGTTTTTGGCAAAATAAAAAATTTAACCCCTTAATACATCCCTTAAAATAATATATTTTTTCTTAATTTCAATAATATTATCAATGCAACCTTTGTACCAAATTAAATACACCCTTCGGTAAGTAAATCACTATCCGCAAACCAGTGTTTTCATAAAATTTTTGTAAGTCCGGTCCTGTCGGGCCGATTTTATTAAAATTTTAACAGCACATTTTAATCTTTACTAAAGGGTTAAATTTCAATTTTGAAACGATTCTGAGAATTTTTTCGGTATTTTTGGGCCCAAAAACTTTTTTCAACCCCTAAATACAACCCTTAAAATGGTCTGATCGGGCCCATTTTAAATAGGCTTCGTGCGGTAATGGGTTCCAATGTGTGTACTAAATTTCGTTTAAATCGATTAAGTCTGTCGAGAGTTATCGTGTACACACACACACACACACACACACACACATACACACATACATATATACATAAACATTTTCAAAAATGGTGGCAAACTGTTCAGGAGGCTATGAAACGTCGAGAAATTTTGGTCTGACCCCTAGGTCCCGCCATCCGACACTAATAACAATCGAGTCCACAATCGACTCGGAGTTTGATTTTACAATCGAAATGTTCGATTGCTCAAGTCGATTATTTGCCAGCGAATGAGAATACATATAATCGCGATTCAAGGTTATATGCTGGTCGAATGAAGTCTGACGTTTACGCTACTCGTTCATCGTTGATTCACTGTTCACACTGTTCAGTCGGTCTCAGAGCACTCGATTACTGCACAATCGACCATCCATCGACTCGACCACAATTGTTGAGTGATGAACGATTATATATTATGTGGCTGTCGACAGTGGACATCGTCTGTACGATTCAGTACTATGCAACTTGGTCTCGGTGAAATATGAAACAACAACAATCGAGTCCAAGTGAAAACCATCGAGATGTTTGAACAATCGAGACAATCGACTAAAATATCTCGTAATCGCCCATCACTAATACTGACGTATAATAATATTATCTACTTATAGGTATGTAATTTTTTTTCTTAAAAACGACTAACGATTTTGATGAAATGGGAACTTTAAGTACTATTTTTTTTGAACTCATTCGAGCAAAGCTCGGTCATCCAGATATTAATTTCTAACTCGGCTTCAACCTTATTCTATGTTTTTTTTGCGATTGTTATAGCAATTTAAAATGGCTTTTTACAGAAGCATTAAGCGCTGACGTGTTTATACTATAATAATTATAAATTATTAATGGATTTAACTTGTCATGATTTACTCGAAAGACCACCATAAACAAAGAAAAGGTAATAACCGTACCATTTATTCGTTAATAGTCATTTCGCGATTTGATAATTTCAATAATAAAACCAGCCTAGCAGTAAAAGTTGTGTGTAGGTAATTACATTATAGGATTGCTATAGCATTATATCATGCAACACCGACATATTTGAAACAATTTAAAATGTGTATTGTTTAAACATATTAAGGCATTAGAGGTTTTATTACTCTACGTTATTTTAAACCCATATGAAAGCACTATACAGAGTGTCTCAAATCGATCACCCACGGACAGTACGGTGAAACGGAGTGCTAGGGAAATTTCGTTAAATCTAGGTAACATTTGGGTATGTGAGGAAAAAAGGGAAATTTTCGATAATCTGGAGAATTTTCCAGAATTTGCATCAGATGTCAATTTTTATTATTTTTTATCAATTTGACACACTAAACGGTCTCTTGCTTCATCGTTACGTTATCTACATTATTTTCATGATTAGTCTTAGATTTTCTATTAATTTGTGTTCCTTGTAAATTTATTGTTGTTGGTCCATGTTCTAATAATAATAAATCTAGGTATATTTAATTATAAATTGTGTTTTTTTTTTAAAGACCACCAACAGCTAAGATTATTTGGGCCTAGCACCAATTCATATTTTCAATTCATTATTTTTTTTAATAATTAATTGAAAATCCAATTGACACTTTTACCAGCTCTCGGGCTAGAACCCGGGAACTTGTAATAGAGGAACCATAGCAACGCCATGAAAACAACAGCATTGCTACACTGTCAGCCATTCTCAAGCCCTATATGTGATTATAGTTCAGTGAGTGAGCAGATTTATTAATTATTCCGTGCCTTTATTGCCATTTTTCGTATGTGACTGAATAGTCCAGTCACGAGAGCTTAAAAAGGTAGGTCCACCTTACGTTCTGCGCAGCAAATGATTTTATTTTTTTGTGTCCTCAAGCATATTTAGGCGATGTCAAATCCAAGTTTGCGACCTCTAAAACAGAGCGGGGGAGTTTTGGTGGGCTAAAAACCATGATTTTTTTGCACTTTTTTCGGTTTTTTGCTTATAACATAAAAACGGCTTGTCCTATCGAAAAAATGGTCCTATTCAAAATTAAAGAGCACAAAATTTGCTTCAAAATGCAATATGTTTTTGTTCCGATTTTACCGACTCTACAGAACTTAGAAAAACAAAACAAAAAAATAAACTCTTTTTTTGTTTGAAGGCGCTAATCTCAGGAACTACCAGTCTATAAAAGAAGCAAAGTACTAATCAATGAGACCCTATGCGAGTTTTTTAAAAATTCAATCCCAAAGAGTGAAAACGGGAGTGTAGGATTTATTGTAATAACAAAAAATCCTACATCCACGTTTTACTCCCTGTGGGATTGAATTAAAAAAAATAATCGAATAGCCTATAACCTTCCTTAATAAACGGGCTATCCAACAAAAAAATTTTTTTTCAAATCGGACTGGTAGTTCCTGAGATTAGCACGTTCAAACAAAAAAAGAATTTATTTTTTTGTTTGAACGCGCTAATCTCAGGAACTACCACTCCGATTTGAAAATTTTTTTTTTTGTTAGATAGCCCGTTTATTGAGGAAGGTTATAGGATATACGAGTTTATTTTAAATTTAACCCCGAAGGAGGTAAAACGTGGGAGTAAGATTTTTTGTAATAACAAAAAATCTTACACCCCCGTTTTACCCCTTTTAAGATTGAATTTAAAAAAAACTCGAATTGCCTAAAACCTTCCTTAATAAACGGGCTATCTAACAAAAAAAAATTTTTTTTAATCGGACTTGTAGTTCCTGAGATTAGCACGTTCAAACAAAAAAAGAATTTATTTTTTTTTGTTTGAACGCGCTAATCTCAGGAACTACCAGTCCGATTTGAAAAATTTTTTTTTGTTAGGTAGCCCGTTTATTAAGGAAGGTTATAGGCTATTCGAGTTTTTCAATAGTTAAAAGCTTGAAAAAATGCTTTTTTTTCATTTTGGTAAATTTTGGCGATTTTCTAAGTTCTGTAGAGCCGGTAAAAATGGGAACATAAACATATTTGACTAGTACATTTTGAATTAAATTTTGTGCCCTTTAATTTTGAATAGGACCATTTTTTCGATAGGACCAGCCGTTTCCATATTATAAGCAAGAAATCGAAAAAAGTGCAAAAAAATCGTGGTTTTTAGCCCACCAAAACTCCCCCGCCCTGTTTTAGAGGTCGCAAACTTGGATTTGACATCTCCTAAACATGCTTGAGGACACAAAAAAATAAAATCATTTGCTGCACCAAACGCAAGGTGGACTTCCTCTCGTGACGACTAGAATTAGAGAGGAAAATAACTATAAGAAATTGGGATAATTAGTAATACTCACTCAGACAGTAGAATTAAAACATAACCTTAAATCTGAAATGAAACATTTTTAGGGAAAGTCTAAGGAATGCTCATTTTTTAGGGATATTCTATCTAATTTTGAAGCTATGAGATCTAGGGAAAATCTGGGTAAATTTTCAAGATTTTACAAAGGAAATTATAGTTTGACACCTGGCAACACTGATTCATGAGTTTCTTGCCAAAACAGGTCACCTGTTATAATTGCCAAAGTGTCTGCGACGACTATCGACGCTTATGCACGCACGTGTGGATATATCAAAAGAGAATAAGACGTTGCAGGCGACTATCAAGCCAGTAAAAGTATAAATAAGTCCAATAAATGAACAAGCAAGCAAGACACTGCGTTATGTAAGTTATGATGTTTGGGAAAACGTGACGATCTCAGGTGCCCCTAATAACAAACAGGCCTTGAAAGTTTGTTTTAGTTCCGCGCAAAGCTCTCTCTTGTTTATATACAACTTAATGTAAATAGTCGACCGTTTTTTTTTCGTTTTGTCTGTATGATATATTATATCAGTGAAATGAAAGTGTTGAAATATAGCATTATTTTTTTAAACGTCTAATAAATTAATTTTTTTTCTCAAAAATCAGAAATAAGTAATTGGAAATTGGAATACTTTTTGAATACCTAAGTATATCAATAAATTAATTTTTAACTTCCCGTTAGAAGTTATTGTAATGGGTTCGATTTGCGAATGAAAAATTTTGACATATCTGGACGTTTTGAGGTCCCTAGAGTCCTAGAGTCCGAATCTACTGTTTTTAGAGAGATGTCTCTCTCTCCCTCTCTCTCTGTGTGTGTGTACGTACGTACGTTCTTTCGTACGTTGGTGAACTTTTTTTCGGCTCGCATATCTCGAGAACAAATAATGACATCGACTTCAAACCAATTTCATTCCACACATAATTACCTATACATAATGAACACATGTTTAGATTTGTAAAATAACATTTTTTTTAAATAAAAAATGGCATCCAATGTTAGCTGTGTGGTTTTACCCACACACCAAGCCTCTTTTCTAATAGCTAATATTGGAATTTTTTTGAAATATTATTTAGTACTTTCGGTTTTTGGATTTCAGTTTAAGAAATGATATAGAAAACTTATTTAAGAAAATTTAAACTAAAAATTAAAAAACCCCAACGCAAAAAAGCAAGCCTTTAAAAAGTAAGAAATAATTATTAATATCAACTATATCTGGTCCGATGCACCGTTTATTTCTTCGTTTAGATGAAATATTTAAATCATATAAATGCGTCGGGGACCACTGTAAAATGACAAAAATATCAATGTCTCAGATGTCCCCAACGCATTCATGAATTAAATATTTCATCTAAACGAAGAAACAGACGGTGCATCCGGCCATACATAGTAGATATTAATTATTTTCTCACTTTTTAAAGGTTTGCTTTTTGCGTCGGGTTTTTTTAAAATTTTTATTTTAATTTAATTTTTATTTCATACTTTTTAAACTAATTAATAAAAAAAAACTGAATATTTGAGCTCAAACTCGAAGTTTCTAGCTGCAATACTAGCCGAGATTTCTATACAAACTGTGACGAGAGCTGGCTGAAGCGATTTCAATCAAACATGGCTAAGAATCATCTCGCAAATACCAGTTTTTAAACAACAACAAAAAAAAACATTGAAATCGGTCCATGCCACAGACATAATATACACAAAGGCTTCAAACTTATAACACCATTCTTTTTTCGTTGGGGGTTAAAAATGCACACTGAACGAAGCGATCATAAAATGGTTATTAACATAAGAGTCAGGTAGAGGATTTTTTTTTTTTGTCGTGAATCTTGAGGCTTTTGCGTAAATAAATGTGAAAAATATGTTTCGACTAATTGTGTCACTTACCCAGTTCTGGCAAAATTGGACCAGTATCTCATCATACGTCTCGATAATTCAATCTCTTCTGGAGCATAGTTTTTGGCCGGATTTAACGGTTCTCCGAATATGTAGCTAATCTCGTCCCCGTGCATGACACCCGTCCAAGAGGGCCACGGATTCGCCACTGATCTATGCTTGAAATAGTACATGTAGACGGTGTTTCCGGTTTCGGCGTACCGATGCGCGAACTCGTTCACGTTGCAGGTGAAATGGTGATCGCCGACCATCTTGTCCAACGCGTCCCTGTTCTTCACCGGATCGTCTGGATTTAACCAATCCGTGTACTCAAACACGATTGCTTGTCTCGCTGCACTGTTCACATAAGGATTTAATTCCTTAACCGCCTGCAGAAACTCTTCTCTCGAAACATACACGTTCTCTTCTTTTCGGAACAGTTCCGTTAAATAATAAATAATAAAATAATACCCTTCTTCCGTATTTGATCCCATCAAAATATTAGTTTTTTTGAAATTTTTCATAGCTAAAGACTTGTGTGGTGTTTCATCTAAAAATGAACCATCTATCACCGGTACAAATGGAAAATCACATATTCCGAGTGTTCCCCATTCATTATTTACTAAATCTACAGGATCTTTTCTTCGTAAACAATCTATAACAGCCGGAATATCGGTCTTGTTGTGTGGACAGCCGACTGCTTCGGCTAATCGGAGCCCGCGCAGTATCGATTCCTGACGCGAGATGATCGCCCATGGCGCCGTCGCTGCGCCCGATTCCATGACAGCTTGGCTGAACAGATTCCTCGACAGCGGCGATAACAGGTGCAGGGAAACGGACACGGCTCCAGCCGATTCGCCGAACAGTGTAACGTTGTTCGGGTTGCCGCCGAAAAAGTGAATGTTGTCGTGGACCCATTGCAGCGCCATCTGTTGATCGAACAGACCCGCATTTCCCGGCACGTCGGCCGTGTCAAAAAATAAGAATCCCAATGAGGCGACGCGGTACTGCATCGAAACTAGTATAATATTTTCTTCGGATACGATCGTCTTGTGATCGTACACGTCGAGTGTAGCCGTGCCTGAATAGAAACCACCTCCGAATATCCACAATAGTATTGCTGCATTCTTAGGCCTTGGTTTCGGAACGACTATATTAATGTACAGGCAGTCTTCCGATAGCGGCGTGTTTGGATTCCACATCATAGCGCCGGGAAAGTCTCCGAATACCGTGTCTATGATTTGAACACAGCTGTTCGGCGGCGACGTGGCATTTAGTATCTCGTCGCCCCATGGATCTATCGGACGCGGATGACGGAACCTCAGATGACCTGTCGGTTTCTGCGCATAGGGGATTCCCATCCATGCGTCTACTTGTTTACCTGATGCTGCTGTTAGGGTGACGCCTCTGACTTTACCTTTGAGCGTTTTGACTACCAGCGAGTCATCTTCTGAGTTTGGATAGGACGGTTCCTCGCGACGCCGGAACTCGCGACGCAATTCCTCTGAATCGCGCTGTGGATCGAAGCGATCGGGCGCGCCGAGGAACACCCGGTCGCCGGTCGGATGATCCAGGTGTCGTCTACTGTGGTGGCTGCCTGACGGAGATGACGAGCATGGGGATGCTGCCAGTAGCGTCGCCAACAGGCACGTCGTCGCTCCCCACCCGCACACCATACCGAGCTCACGGCTACAACAAAAAAAAGACAAACAGTCACTATAAATAACCATTATTAGACTAATATTAAAATTGAAAGTCCAAGTTGGGCTGTGACTTCTTCTGCAAAAAAAGTTAACCGCCGAGGAGAAGTTTGGTTGATGATCAATAAAAAAGCTTTACCAAAGTTACGTTTGTGTTGGTAAAGTTTTTTAATTGATCCTCAGCCAAATTTTTTCTCGACGATTAACATTCTATTGAATCAACATTATACCGGGTGCTGATTTGATTTGCGGGTAATAGGGATTTTACATGTAAAATCATGTTTATGAATTTTCCTGCTTCCCTATATATTTTGATGGAAAAAAACAAATACAAAATTTGTTCATAATTAATATTTTTTCTTCATCCACTAGCCGGAAGTACGGCTTTCGTGCCGCATTTCACTCCGGGAACAGCAGCTTTTGTGACCAGTTAAATGTGGCTTATTGTCATAGTAACGTATATTACAATCGCCCAAACGTTGCTGGAATTTCGGCTAGTGGATGAAGAAAAATAGTATGTGATATAAAACCTCGGCTTCGCCTCGGCCTTTTAAATTATCACATACGCCAGGAAATCCAACTTTCTGGCCTTGGGTCGTAATATACTATATTCGAATAACCATGATTTTGTTTAAGTCCCATTTATTCGGATAAAATATTTTTAATTATTTAAACTTAATCACAGTTCCTTAATAATTATTTTGTAATTAAAAGAAGCTGCATATTGGTAATTTGCAAACATTAAGCTATGTGACGTCATTCTAAAGACTAAAAAGTAAAAAAGAAAAAAAAATATTTATAAGAAAAGCTTTTGTAAAAAAAAATGTTCTAAAAAGTAAAAAATAATTTTCATACATCTGGAAACTAAAAACTTTAGGGCGGTAATTGAGCGAAGTACCTAACTATATATGAAATAGAGTGTTAAAGGACCGACCCAAAGCTTTTAGTTTCCAGATGTACGAAAATTATTTTTTACTTTTTAGTACATTTTTATAATTAAAAGCTTGTCTTATAATTTTTTTTCAATTTTTTTAAATTTTATTATTTAATGTTTAATACATAGGTATTTTAGTTTTCGGTTATTTTATCAATTTCGTGAATAGCCGTTATTAACGCTCTATTTTTTAGTATTTTTATTTATAGCAAAAATAGTAGTAAAATTGTAAAAAAAACAATTGCAATCAGTAATGAAAATACCAACCTTCTAAATTCTAAACAAAAGAGGATTTGCAAACAAGACTGGTTTGTTCGTTTATTCTAAGCGAAGTCATCGATGCACCATCAAATAAGCTCGCTATCAGACTGTTGTTCATGTAATGTAATAACTTATGTGACAAACACAAGCCGGATACTAGCAGTTTGAGTTATAACTCGAAACACAGGGATGGACAAAATGTTTATTTCCAATAATGGTCCTAGTAGAGTGGATCTTAGTTATACGTGGGAACAGAGCTGGAATTAATTAATTGTAGATTATAGACGCGTCGACAACTCAGGTCATTAGCGTCAACAGAGCTGGAATCTTGTATCCAAGATAATAGGGTACATGCCAGTAGACAGTGATCAATATAAAACTTTGTTATAATGAAAGTTTATGCTCTAAAATATTTATTAACTATCCATTGGAAGTTATTGTAATGGGTCCGAAAATCGAAATCAAAACGGAGAAAAATTTTTTGTTTCAAGGTCACTACATTATTTTTAGAAAGATGTCTCTGTGTGTGTATGTGTGTGTGTACGTATGTACGTACGTACGTACGTATGTGTCCATTTCTTTCTAAGATGAAATCTCGAGAATGAAAAATGATATCGACTACGTTAGGGTGCCAATCGACGAGTATTAACGTAAATATGATCTGAAAGAAATTTTTTCAAAATCGGTTCAGCCGTTCTTTTTTCTTAACCAAATAACCTCCAAAAAAGTAGATTTTACACAATATCTCGCGAATAAAAAATTATATAGACTTCGTAAGGGTGTCAATCGAGGCGTGTTAACGTCATTTTGATCCGACATAAATTTTATAAAAATCGGTTCAGCCATTTTTTTTTTAAATTATTGTTAAAAATAAATAATAATTATGTTTTAATGATTAAAATGATTACTTTTGTGTGTAATATCTAATTTAATTATTATTATTAAATATTTATCAAACTGGGAAGTTCGTCGTGTGGACCTCAAGGGTCGCACTTTAGTCCTAATAAACGACCCACCTCACGGCTTGTTAGAATTTTTATTTTTATTAATTAAGTTTCGTAAACATATTTAAATTTATAAATAAAATCATGGTTTTTAATCTATTTGTCACGTGACTTAAAACACCGCGTGACGTCAATTTTAAGTAAAAAATACATGTACCCATAGCAACGCAGCTTAGATTGTTTACATTATGTTTACAAAACGGTATTTTTCAACACTCTGTTTCTGGGTCTTTAAATAATATTTGTAGCTAATATAAACGAACTTTCATAAAATTATGACGTCATATTTGAGTAGAGCTAAAACGATTTTTAACGGGCGGGGCTAATATAAATATTTCAAAAATTATTTTTGAGCTTATTAAAAAAAATCAGAATGAAGTGATTTAGGTGTCATTTTGTTCATAATTTACTGATCTATTAATATAACAAAAAAAAATAATTTTAGTCATCTACCCTATTTTTGTATCTTAAATACTTTTTATTGACAGTATCTGTGTCCGAAAATGAAGATCCTTCTCAAAAGTATTGTAACGGTACTGTTCTTTAGGCCGTCTCAAAAAGGTACTGTTTGGGTCCCTGAGCAAATTTATTACTGGCTCTAAAAAACTCCCACCGCGTAACTTATTGTCTGTAATCTTAAGAGACAGACGGACGTTCGTTTAAAGCCTGTGGACAGTAAAAACAGGATCGGTGGGTCCGCATACAAGGAGTTTGTGGGTTTGACGGATCGTCCTAAACCACTTAGGTACCCTATAACCTTTCTATGCTACTCCTAAGTTGAAAATTGTAATTTAAAATGCCAAGTTCGAATATAGCTCTCCAGCCGCGTAACGTTCTGGTGCTAGGGTGTACGTATGGCGTGTGAACCTCTAGTCGCCGGTATTATATCCAGGCATACTAAACGCTCTGTCTGAAATGTCACGTGTCTGTAATTGCTTCGCGTTAGGGCGCATACGCCCGTTAACCGCTAATCAAAAAGGTGTACTTTACGGAGTCGTCTAGAGGATACAGATATCCGTTATAGACTTGGCCGTGGTGTGTGAGTGCTCGGTTGTATTTTACGGAGTCGTCTAGAGGATACAGATATCCGTTATAGACTTGGCCGTGGTGTGTGAGTGCTCAGTTGTATTTTACGGAGTCGTCTAAAGGATACAGATATCCGTTATAGACTTGGCCGTGGTGTGTGTATGTGGGTGGTATAGGCGTGTACAATGCTTCACTGGCTGGAGAATATTCAATACTGAAATAAACAGCTGTAATTCAAAATCAATTAGTTTTAAATGAAAAAGTTTCGGTAATTTCAGCTAGTGCCGATTTATTGAACGAACAACTCAAACATAAATTATTTACAATCAATACACATTTACAAATCCTTAGAAACACATTATCGTGCATCAATCTAGACACATTTTTTATGTATCTTTCATTGAAACCGATAAAATTTAAATGAAAATTACCATTGTACTTAGTAACTAGTGACAGAAGGTCAAAATAGCATACTTGACAGATGGTCAATGAAATTATAGACTACAGTCACTGTGTGAACTAGACACGTAAACCGATGGCCTGCAATTAGTCCAACATTGGTAGAAATGAATAGCACGGTGTGACTGATAGTCAAAAAAAATAAAACTCAGCGGTCGCGAATCGCGACGATGAAGAGAAACGAGTCCGAATTGAACTGTTGTGCGAGTTCACAAAAGGACCGACGCTTGAGCTCTGAAAAGAACTGCCTTAAGCAGCGTACCGCTGGCGTGTCGTATGGACGCTTAGCCGTGCATATGTCGAGTGTTGACGCTTGACTTGTTTTAAGTTGACTTACGCATTCCACCTATGGACATCTGTGTGCGGCTTAGCACACTATTCTAGTTACTTTTGATGTAATATTTCATTTTTGATATATTATATGTTGCAACCTTGATTTTACGTATTTATTAAATCTGACAGCTACGAAACTTATAAAATGTTGCTATTTGCTTTAAGCATACCATGGTAATTCATAACTAATATAATTATTATAATTCATTTTTACTTAAATATAGATATATTTCATCTATTCTTAGATGTGTTTAACACATTAATACCTTAAGATATTTTTATACACAAAATATGAGATGTCCCGTCAACACTAAAGAGTTTAGTTTTAATTTTAACTATAAAATCGTTTGCTATGAAAGTAAAAATTGTTTATATTATAAAATGTAATCTCGATACGTCTGTTTCGTTACAGTATCTATGGACACTTTTGAACTATCCAAGTTAAAGTATCCAAGATACTTTTAAAAGTACCTATATAGGTAGGTAAGTATCTAAAATATTTGTATCTAACATGCTTTTAAATTTAGGAAAAAAATCATTCGGCGGCACATACTTTTAAAGTATCTAAGATATAATTTTTAAAAGTTCTAAGATACTTTTAAAATAGGTAAGTATGAAGTATTTTGATATGAATAACGTCTAATGTCTCATACTGGGATGACATTTCAGAAATATTAGATGTAACATATTAATGTTTGAGTCCATTGTAATTTAATATTAGTAATTTGATGGGAAAGATGGACAATTATTCGTATGTAAAATAAATAAAAAAGTTTTACATACGAATAATTGTCCATCTTTCCCATCAAATTACTAATATTAGATGTAACGGAAATAGTGGAAAGTGGTTGACATGTGAAACAAAACACAGCATGAACTGTGCTAAAGTCTCAGACACAGTAAGCCAGGTGGCCGTGTGGAAAGATACGAGTCTACTGACAACCCTGCAGGTTCAAATCCCAATGGCTTTTAATTTTTTTTTTTTTTTGATATTGAAAATATATAGGTAATGGACAACAATTTAAAATATAAAAAAATAAAATCAAAATTATTTTATTTATTACATATATTTTACGAAATTTGATTTTAAAAGTGAATGTACCTATTCATTTCCATGACAACGAATACAACCATTTGTGTTTAACAGTATTCACGTCATCTATCTGTACCCGCGATAAAGGCACGCCCTTTTTTCACCACGCAAGACTATCTTAACTTCCTATAATAATAGTTTTTTTTTATACGGCTGTATGCAATGTAGTGAAAATCTATTGATTCTGAAGCATATAAGGAAAATATTAATTTAGCAATCATGTCACAGTTGAGTATTGTAAGCTCATTCCGACGCGAAATTGGAAAGGTTCAGGTTAGAATCATGACTGTGACCACTGGTTGGTAAAATGATTTTTTCCTATATGTTTCGAAACAATTATATAATTGTTTACTCTCTATGGTTGTTCGAAAATAAAAATAAATGCCTACAAAAATATGTTCTGTATGATACATTTTTAGAGTTTTGTGTCTCCAAGTCACTATATGAATATTATGAAGTATTAGAAATACCTTGTATTACGTCCGTCTTGTGACTTCTTGTGATTTAACACGACGCGTTTCAGCAACGAGTTGCCATCTTCAGGTGTGGTTAATTATTTTTTTAAAAACACACATTGAGTATTCGTAACACTATATAATATTACGATGCTAAGCACTGTGTATTATGTCGTGGATTGTGAAGTACTGATTTAAATTTCGAGATTTTATGATTTATATAGTAGGTAGATGAAATGGAAATGTATGTATACTCACATTTTCATTTCATCTGAAACGCGTTGTGTTAAATTACAAGAAGTCACAAGACGGACATAATACAAGGTATTTCTAATATTTCATAATGTTCTCTATATTATACTAGCCGTCACCCGTGGCTTCGCCCACGTATATTTCGATTTGATTTATTATCCGCCCCTCGAGAATTTCCCCTCCTGGGAAGCGAAGTCGGGCTGGTGGTGTTTATTCGCTCGAATTTTATTAATACATAACTCACTCGCTTCGCTCTTTCGCTCGAATTTTATTAATACATTACTCACTCGCTTCGCTCGTTCGCTTGAATATTATTGATATATTACTCACTCGCTTCGCTCGTTTGCTCAAATTTTATTAATACATTACTCACTCGCTTCGCTCGTTCGCTCGAATATTAATAATAAGTACATTGCTGACTCGCTTCGCTCGTTCGCTCGAATTTTATTAATACATTTTTGCTCACCTACGTTATATAAGGAACTCCTGTGCAAAATGTCATGCTTCTAACTTCATAAATGATGAACTTCCATACAAACTTTCATCCCCTCTTTAACCCCCTTAAGGGATGAATTTTCAAAAATCCTTTCTTATTACTCATCTACGATATATAAGGAACTCCTGTGCAAAATTTCATGCTCCTAGATTCAAAAATGACGAACTTCCATACAAACTTTCATCCCCTATTGAACCCCCTTAGGGGATGAATTTTCAAAAATACTTTCTTATTGTTCACCTACGTTATATAAGGAACTCCTGTGCATAATTTCATGCTTCTAATTTCAAAAATGACGAACTTCCATACAAACTTTCATCCCATTTTTAACTCCCTTAGGGGATGAATTTTCAAAAAAACATTTCTTAGTACTCACCTACGTTATATAAGAAACTCCTGTGCAAAATTTCATGCTTCTAACTTCAAAAATGAAAAACATCCTTTTATCCTCTATTTGACCCCCTTAATTGATGAATTTTCAAAAATCCTCTCTTAGTGGGTGCCTACGTCACAAAAGGAACCTACTTCCAAATTTCAAGTTTATATCTTCAACGGTTTGACCTGGGCGTTGTCTGTCAGTCAGTCAGTAACGGAACTGTTTTATATATATATAGATTGTTTGACCCAGCGATGTAGCTTAGTGGTACAGCACTAGACTCGCATTGGGGAGGTACTGGGTTCGAATCCCGGCGGGGGCAGATGTGGCTAGGACTTTTTCCTACTGCCTCACGCCGAGAAACGGTAATTCCTGTACCGGCCATCTTGTTTGAGGTTTTCCATGGTTTCCCTCAATAATTCCAGATGAATATCGAGATGGTTCCTTATTCAAGGCCATGGCCGAATACCTGTCAAACTCCTATGCTCCCACATTTGCCTACCTTATCCTAATTTCCTATAATTCCTCCATTCGCACATTGCTAATAAAAAAAAAAAAGTTGAAGTTTAAAATATGTAGAAAACAACGGGAAGTGGTAAAATGGAAAATAGTAATGGTGCGAATGGCGTCTGTTATGACATAATGTCGAGAAACGGACGTTAAACGCATTATTATTATTATTATTATACATCGAAGCATTCGATGTATATTAAATTCGCCTTTTTCCTGTATGTATGTATGTATGTATGTCTCAATCCTTTGTCGTACCATAACTCGAGTAACTGTAATTTGTTTTTAATGAAATTTTGGACACACATGCGTTCCCATCATGGCAGGATCTGTATTGTTTTTCATTTACGTAGCTAAAAAAATAGTGCCCTTTTGGCCATAAAATGTCAAAAAATCTTCCGTATTTTCAATACGGTTCAACCTAGAAAAAAATTTATCGAAGCAAATTTGTTCGTTAATTCATTATCTTTCCGACTGTCATATCAAAAATAATGCCATATATCCGCATCTAATCATATTTAATTGATTTGTATCGGCTTGCATGAAACTAGATTTTTTCGTTATGCGCAATATTTTGTCAAATACCGCTTCGATCGTTTCGAAATTTTTTTTAAACTGTAAGAAATTGCCTTTGAATGGTAAATCATACAATTTCCGATGTTAAAAAAACGTTAAAAATACCCTTTAGCGTAATTATCAGTAATTTTTTCCAAAGAAAATAAACCAATCGTTATTCAATTTTTTTCAGTTGCGAAGAATGTATCAATATGAGGAACTGAACTTTGTGGACAGTTAAATTAGATGAATGAAATAATAGATAATTTTCAACGTAATAGGTATAATTTATCGTTCAATGAATAGTCATTATTTTATCACACTAAAAATAATCATATACTGATTTTAATTTACACGTAACCTAAATAAACAACTTTTAAACTGTCAGTCTAAAATCGAAAAGTCATAACATCAAAAATGTGAAATTTTTAGGTTAAATTACCTTGCCTCCCAAACTTTTTTTATGACGAACGCGCTACTACTGACTTCGCATATCCTAATATTTTAACGGAACACCTTGGTTATTCCGTGCCATCTATACAGTAAAAATTCCATTCTAAATTTAAACAGTAAACAGTAATTATTTATAATAATGGATCAATTAACAAACATGGATTTTTTCTTGGGTGACAGTATTTTAAGACGATTACAAAATTATGACGTACCAACCAACACAATTATTATGAAATTTAAAAAAAATAAAAATCTACTTGAAAGGTTTGTATAAACTATAAGTATACATATTTAATGGGTATTAGTTATTTTAATTAATATTTATGTGGTTTCACTGATTGGTGTCAAATGAAGCATTAATTATTAGTTAAGCTTTCTAAAACCATTTACAAATAATAAAACGATGCTGTTGGATACATCCTTTGAATACAAAAAGAATTCAAGAAAGTCGGACGTCCGATCCGATATCAAATCGTAAGTGTGCGATATGGTCATATAATCTTATAGATATTTGAGCGTTAGACACCCGGATCCGACAATCGGATCCGATAGTAGGAAATGTGCGGCCGGCCTAACCACAATTATTAATCTCCCTTAGTAATTATTAATAAATAATAAAAATGTTGATTTAATATTTTTAGGGCTTCATATGAGAGCTATGGTGATCCAATCAGTTATGTTCAAATGAAGCGAATGGTTCATTATGCAGAGACTCCTGAGAGGTCCCGAGCTTAAGAACACAAATATATCCTACTCACTAACATTGGTTTTGAATGAAGCATAGATGTAACGGAGTTTCGAATCCGAAAATATGGGTAATCCGATACTCTTTCACACACGATTCCTTATTCAAAATAATTGTGACCGATCTAAACGTCGATACCGTAGATCGTTGCTTGGCACGATATGGCAGGGTTACATTATGAATCTGCAGCCTGTACTAATCGTGGAAGTTTCATTCATCATTTGTATTCGTAATTGCAATTTTTTATTTTAAAGAAAAAGATCTGTCATAAATTTGTATTTATTATTTACCAGATGCACACATGCAAACTGAAAGTCAGTTATTTAGTGTGCAAATAGATTTAGAATTACATTTTTATAATTGGTAACAGAGCTGCAGAAAATACTTGAAAACAGTATCTTAGTGGAAAATGTTATATAAGCTAACTGTTATATGGGTTCCCTATAACTATAATATGGAAATCTGCTTTTTTAGTGGCTGAATTGAAAATTTGCACACATGTGGTTCCGATGAAAATACAATATTATAGTAACCAGCTGACCGGGCTGGCTTTTGTCTGGGTGCAAATCGCACTTTTGGATTTTTTTAATGTTTGTATGAGAACGAATAAGATTATTTTGTAGATTGTATTATAGAATAATAATTTATTTTTTACCTATTTGTATTAATTTAATAAATTTTAGTAAAAATTAAAAAGTTATCTATTTATAAAATTATCAATCTTTTCAAAAAATGTTGTCGACGTTTATTCCGGATATTCAAAAAAATCCTCGCACGATCCTCCGTTTCTTCAGGTGAGAGCAGTCACCGCGACAGCCGAATTTTGGCACGCTTGACAGTAACTCGGAGAATTACGACGATAACTCAGAGCCCGGACATACAGAATAGAATATTTATTGCTTTGTACAGGTTGTCACGAAACAGGCCTATCTTTGCTATATATTATATTATTTAATACCTTGTACGGTTCATTTTGTAGTCGTCAATATTTGCTAGAGAAAGATCGATGGTTCTTTATCGGGTGAAACTGATCTTTCGTGTTGACATCACAGGACAGATGTGTCATCGCTACATATTATAGAAAAAACGTTTATTACTTTTCAAACATTGATGCCTGAAAAGTAATAAACGTTTTTTCTATAATATGTAGCAACGACACATCTGTCCTGTGATTTAAAAAAAATATAACCAGGGAGAACGTGACAATAATCATCGGATAAAAGAATGAAAAAACATTAACCGGTTGAAATAAAACAAACGAACTTGGCAATATTCGTATATGGACAACGGAACAAATAATGAAGATCAAGGTATCCCTGGTCGGAGAATGAACCCACAGGGGACAAGAAAAGAGGTATAATTCGGATACTGATTGACAAAGGGTGTTCCATTGGCACCTTATCATATACCGAGTTATATAAAAGATTAAAGGAAGAATACGTAAATATAAAATGTAAATTAATAAAAAACAGAAAATATTAATACATTGTCTAAAGACCACTAATCAAAGATAAGTAAATAGATAAAGAAGAAAGGAAGAATGAAAGTAAAAGAAACGGGAATGCAGAAGCTCCGAATTAATAGTTAAAGAATTAATAAAATATTATATATTTATAAACTAAAATTAAAACTATGCTAAGAATAATTAATCTTATGAACTAAATTAAGAACTTAAATTAATGTAATGGTCTGAGTGTTTTTTCCACTAGAATGACTCGGACCAATTATGTTGTAGAATATGGATGATGTAATTTGTAGTCGTCAATATTTGCTAGAGAAAGATCGATGGTTCCTTTATCGGGTGAAACTGACCTTTCGTGTTGACATCACAGGACAGATGTGTCATCGCTACATATTATAGAAAAAACGTTTATTACTTTTCAGGCATCAGTGTTTCGATTTAGTTTTGGGGGAAAATCGATAATAATTTGAATGAATCAGTAACCTAACCTTTAGGTTTTCAACATTTTATATGCATACTTTTAATGTAAATAACATGACAATATTTACATAATATTTTGAATGTATCTGTAAAGAAATGAAATGTACAGTTAGTAGTTATGACATTATGTTTAGATTGCTAAAAATGATATTATATTATATATGTAAAATACCATACCATGTGAGATCAAACCCCATTTATAAGTTTGTATCGGGCCCGTGGTTTGTATTTGACACTTCCAATAGCTGACAAGGTTGTAACCTAAAAGATAGCTAAAACTCACAATCCCTAAAAAGTAACTAGAATTCAATGTTTATCGTCTGTTGGTACGCTCAAGCGACCAACAGATGGCGGTAGGCTCAAATCGTGACCTGCGCTGTTGAAATGCGTTTTGAAGTACGGCCGCCATGCGTGAGATGCAGCTATTTACTAAATCATGCGTGTTTTGCAATGTTAGTCAGTAGAAATTGAAGTTCAATTTGAATTCCACTCATACCGTTTGTTGCTTCTCGACTTATCGGTAAGTACAGCTGCAAGCCAGAACCTATTGGGAAATTGCATTCTAATTTTCTAAACAACTTTTCTTAATGGAATTTTTTCATATTTTGAAAAATAAAGGTACTTTTTATTGGTCATTTGTACAACTTATAAAACACCTGTAGAGTGTAGAAGACCGAATAAGTGACGCTTCGATGTATTCAGATAAGGGCCGTTTAGGTCCCTTTTCATTCAATTAATTTGAAAAAAAACACACTGTAGACACACCGTTTTGAAATTGCATCCATTACTGTAAAATCTAATATATAATGCAATATACATAACTTTTTAGCAGCTATGATTAGCGTACCCAGTTTCAAAACCAACACCATCCTAGTGGGTACTCACTATTCAAAAATTATACTTTTTAATTTCTATGCACAAAGCATGTTTCCAAATACTCATTCAGAAAAAGCCGAAGGCTTTTTAAGAGGAAGCGCAGCTTCCTGAGAAGCGAAGCTTCTCTCGCGAGTGTTTGCCGTGCAAACACTTGTTATACTTTCTAATACTCACATTTCCATTTCATCTGAAACGCGTCGTGTTAAATCACAAGAAGTCACAAGACGGACATAATACAAGGTATTTCTAATACTTCATAATGTTCTGTATATTATATTGTTTGGCCAACCCTAGAAGTAACTTGGAAGCTCAGAGGAAGGAAGAAAGTATTTCCATTTGCGAATACTAAATACCCTTGTCTGTTTTTGACAGTGATGATACAGAAAATATTATATTATAGAAGAGTAAGGAAAGTGGAAAATTGCTGTACAATAATGTACCATACATTCAATAAGACTGTGACTTAATCAAACAATCCGGATGCCAATTCTATTGACAATGGCTTGAATAATAATATTGAAACATATAATAGCTATTTATGCTACAGCCTACACAAGTGCGGAAAATGACTTATTTGGCATGGGGTAGAGCTCTGCAGACGTAGTACATAGGACAGACGCTAATGACCTCTGTTGTCGAGCGTCTATAATTCACAATTCATTCTTTCGTAGTACATATACGTGTAACGTACAGACCAACCGACAACTGCGGTTCACGATTTTAGAACTTAGTATGAATTCGAATAATCTAAAAACGGTTCCATTTTAAAAAACAAAATTTCCCATTTTTGCAAAGATGCAATTTGAATGAATTAAGTGCGAAATTAACTTAGATATAAAATAATACTTGTGAAGGACGTATTATATCCTAACTATTCTGATATATTGTAAGCTTACTCAGTGTATTCATACACTGTAAAAAATGGATGTAAAAATACTTTGAAAGTTAAGGTAGAATTCGCTTGATTTTCTAAGTGATTTTACAATATTATTTATTTTTACACAGAAAACTTCATAAAAACTTGGACTTTTACTGTAAGGTTAAACAAATTTGTGATTTTTACATAAAGTAAATTAAAATTACATAATTTATAATATTCCAATAAAGTGTGTAAAAATTACAAAATAAAATGTATAGTTACATAATATATAAAATGGATGAATACAAAAAAAATTAATGTAAAATTAGTAACCATGCATGCGCAGTGTGTTTTTATGGAATCTACGCGATGTGCAGGCGATACCTGTTTGCGACGCCATTGTCTCTTTGTGTGCCATTACCAGATTAATCGCTGGCTACAAATGAACCATCGATAATCTATGTAATCGGCCTTCTCATTTCTTACAGTGTATACACAATATAATTAAGTATTACTCATGTTAGAGTTTTGAATATTTTGTATTTTTTAATTATGTTTTACCTACATATAATTCGGCCTTGGCAGCTGTTTATAGGGTACTTATATAAATAAATAAATAAATGAGCGAAACTCAGCTATGACGCGCAAATCGATAATAGAGCAGATCCCGCTGATAGAGTGGGCACTACGCTGTGCAATTGGGAATAACAAAATAACAAGAAATCGATTCTGTGTCTTGTGTAAAAGTAGCCTTACCCTCTCAGCTAGAGAGATACATTTTATACAATAACAGTATAACGATCGTAATAATATAATAATAATGTATGTTGTATTGTCGTCGTGAAATCCGATTGTATATTATAGAAATTGACTGCCATTACGGTGAAACAAACAATAATAATGATCAAAACAATATAACAATATAATAATAATATAGTAGGACGACAATGAAGTAAATACGAAAATAAAATAGGTATGAGTCGAAATATGTAAAAACAAATTCGCAATCAAATATTTTTACTGTTAAATAGATATACTGTAGATTATAGACGCTCGACAACAGAGGGCGTAAGTTTTCTTATTGCCGAGTGTGACCAGAGCTGAGGAATCGCTGATTTCGGGCATTTTTTAGAAAATGGTACATGGTATTCAGTTATTATAATCTTAAAAAATTAACGAACAAAACAAACTTCTTTTAAAATGTTGGTATATTAATTCAAATTAACAGTCCTCAGTCCATGACACACGAATCCATGACTGTAAGTCTTCGATGACATTGGATGTTTGCTGCTCTATGAATAGCGCGCGGTAATTCCCCTACTCGGTTCTTTTACTCGGTTCCAAGCGAGTAAATGTATCCATTGTTTTCAGGAATCTCTGAAAATGAGTTTCGTTTTCAAGCATAGACAAGTAGGGTTGTCATATGTGTTCAAACCAAAATCGACTAAATTTTGTAGAAAATCCAAAAAAGTAAAAAAATAAATACTGCTGACGTAATCACCATCCAGACCCTCCCATCCTCCATGTCATCAAAAATAAGCAACGCAAAGACCCCCCCCGCCCCCCTGTAGGCTTACGTAATACTTGAATGGCTTCTTAGTGAATATACACCAACCAAAATGGAAAGCGAAAATGACGCAATTATTGCGAGTGCTTCAGCGATAATAATTTCTTTTGCCCAGCTCTTAATACATGTTTCATGCAACTCATAAAAATCACACACTGACAAACACCGCGTAGTAAAAACTGTCCAGTCGTCTGCATGAAAACAAAGTCATATTTGCAAGTCAAACCCAGCGTTGGCCAATCTCTTTGATGTGTGTTCAAAAAGTCGTCTTCAAAAGCGAATATCTTCCAGTAACGGTGACTGTTTGTTAAATAATTGGCCATACACTGTAAGAAATGAGAAGGCCGATTACATAGATTATCGATGGTCCATTTGTAGCCAGCGATTAATCTGGTAATAGGCACACAAAGAGACAATGGCGTCGCAAACAGGTATCGCCTGCACATCGCGTAGATTCCATAAAAACACATTGCGCATGCGTGGTTACTAATTTTAAATTAATTTGTTTTGTATTCATCCATTTTATATATGTAACTATACATTTTATTTTGTAATTTTTACACACTTTATTGGAATATTACACAAATTATGTAATTTTAATTTACTTTATGTAAAAATCACAAATTTGTTTAACTTCACAGTAAAAGTTCAAGTTTCTATGAAGTTTTCTGTGTAAAAATAAATAATAATGTAAAATCACTTAGAAAATCGAGCGAATTTTACCTTAACTTTCAAAGTATTTTTACATCTATTTTTTACAGTGTATGAAAACCACCCACACGACATGCAATTGCCCGAATGCCAACATTGGTCGACATTTGCCTTGTCGTTTGGAGCCGGTTTTATTTAGTCGCGTTTGACGAACGAACAACGAATAAATAGGTACTGTTTTAACTCGAAATTAATTGAATTATTACGAACACGACGATTTCTAATCGTAAACTACGAAACGAAGTGGTCTGTAGTCATCGCATAGATAGATAGATAGATAGATAATTTTATTGTCAATAAGAGATACATAGATCTTTATGACACGTCAAAATATAGTTATGTTAAGGTGCATTAGAGTGCCAAAAAAATAAACTCTATTTAAGAACGATTTACTGTTTTGTTACCGCCGTTTTCAGAATGTAAGTTCCAGTTTATTATCACGTATTGTTGTCTTACTGGTTTGTTAGTTTTCTTCCATTGCTAATGAAACCATAAATAATACTTAAATACGTAGTGGTGTAAAACTTCTTTGTTTTATAAAAGCATATTTTAAATTAAATTTGTATTTGCAAGAAACGTGCAACACAGAGCTTTCTTAAATTTATTTAAAGCCGCCATACTTATCTTATCCCACCATCAAAATATAAATATGTTCCGCGCTCTAATTTTTCAATATGTCGGAGTATCAATTATTTTCTGTTTGCTATTTATATTTCGTAAGACCCGGTACGTCCACCATCAAAACACAAATGGTTTCGGGTTCTAATTTGTGAAATAGATCGGATTACCAGTTATTTTGTTAGCTGTGCTTTGCGCGACCTGATACTTCCACCATCTAAATAAAAAAGGTTTCCGGTTTTAATTTGTGAATAGATCAAATTACGAGTTATTTTCTGTTGACTATGCTTCGTACGACCCGATACTTCCACCATCCAAATAAAAAAGGTTTCCGGTTCTAATTTACGAATAGATCAAATTACGAGTTATTTTCTGTTGACTATGCTTCGTACGACCCGGTAGTTCCACCATCCAAATACAAAATGTTTTGGGTTTTAATTTGTGAATAGATCAAATTACGAGTTATTTTCTGTTGGCTATGCTTCTTACGACCCGGTATTTCCACCATCCAAATACAAAAAGTTTCGGATTCTAATTTGTGAATAGATCGGATAACCAGTTATTTTTTATTAGCTGTGCTTCTCACGACCCGATACTTCCACCATCCAAATACACATGGTTTCGGGTTCTAATTTGTGAAAAGATCGGATTGCCAGTTTTTTTCAGTTGGCTATTTACGCTTCCTACGACCCGGTACTTCCACCATCCAAATACGATAGGTTCCGGGTTTAAATTTGTGAATAGGTCGGGGTTCAATTATTTGCTATGCTTTTTATTTATATATCGTGCGGCCTGGTATTTCCACAATTTAAATCCAATATTTTCCGAGTTTCTAATTTGTGAACAAATCGGAGTGGCAATTATTTTCCGTTTGTTAGTTATACTTCGTACGACCCGATACTCCCACCATCAAAATACAATAGGTTCTGGGGTTCAAATTTGCGAATAGGTCGGAGTGTCAATTATTTTCGGCTTGATATTTAAAATAAATATTAATTTGAAAATATGAATTGAAATCAAGTCCAGATACATAATAATATTATATCAATTTATAAAGAACGCGTAGGTATTATTTTTTGTCATTTCGTAATGGTAGTTGTAGGTACATTATATAGGTACAGTTACCTACTATTTGTATGAACAATTCAAGACAATTAGATTGAATATGGCCCGAATAGTCACTACTATTGTATTATAATCAGTATACTATTCAGTAATAGATTTGAGGGCACCTGCAGTTGCTATATATAGTCCCAGGGCCTCCATCAGTGCCGAATTTAGGCATTACCAAAAGTTAGAGCTTACATTACAGTCCGCAAGGGCCTAAAAAAATTCAGATTTTTTTTGAAGCTTTTTCCAAAAGTATAGAAATCAATTAAAAATAATGATAAAATAAAACTAGATCAAGTTTTTCGAAGCAATAATAGAAAAAAAATCAAATCTGCCGCATGGCTGTTATTTTTTCTTAAATACATACCTACTTAACAACGTTAAAAACAGAGAGAACCGACCTAAAAATTTTCATCCCTAGGGATGAAAATGCTCAGTTTCAGCCCGCTAAACAGGTACCGAAAATCGAATTTTCAATAGCGGCATTGTGGAAAAATATATGTAATAATAGAACTGCAAAATTTCCTAAGCACACTACTGTAATCTGTGCTTTTATAACGAAAAACGTTAGCATTATACTAATTAATGAGAGAAGCAAGGACTCGTTTCTATATAATAATATTCTCGAGTAGAAACTTGGGTAGGTAGCTAAGGTAGCATCGCCGTTAAATTATGTACACTGCTAGCTGCCTGAAGCTGCATCTGCAATATAATAACTAAGTACAAGGTTTCACGACCACACCTAATGCCAATAAGCTTTATATTATTAGATTTTGTTTCACTCATTCTTTCTACACGTCTTAAGGTGAGGTTATAGTCAATTATACCGGAACACTCTTGCTGGGTTTCAGAAATCATTGTCAAAAAATCTGATTTTACAATGAGCTTATATTGTAATCATATATAATTATTAATTACAGTTTTTATACATGCAGGAATAATTAGTATATGTGTGTGTGTGTGCGGGCAGTAACTTTCGAAAGAGTTAATTGATTTTGACGAAATTTGGTAGCCACGTTGCAATCCATCACCGCACGAAGCTTATTAGTGTATTTGCCATAATATGGCACATACACTATTGGCGTCGGTCGGATGGCGGGACCTAGGGGTCGGACCAAAATTTCTCGACGTTTCATAGCCTCCTGAACAATTTGGCACCATTTTTGGAAATGTTTATATATATATGTATGTATATATTTATATATATATATATATATATATTTATATATATATTTATATATATATGTGTGTACACGATAACTCTCGACAGACTTAATCGATTGAAACGAAATTTGGTACACACATTGGAACCCATCACCGCAAGAAGCCTATTTAAAATGGGCCCGATCGGACCATTTTCATGGTTGTATTTAGGGGTTCCAAAAAGTTTTTGGGCCCAAAAATACCGAAAAATTTGTCAGAATCGTTTCAAAATTGAAATTTATCTCTTTAGTAAAGATTAAAACGTGCTGCTAAAATTTTAATAAAATCGGCCCGACAGGACCGGACTTTCAAATTTTATGAAAACACTGGTTTGTTGATACGGATTTACTTATGAAAGGGTGTATTTAATGTGGTACAGAGGTTGCATTGATAATAATATTGAAATTAAGAAAAAAATATTATTTTAAGGGATGTATTAAGGGGTTAAATTTTTTATTTTGTCCAAAAACAAACTTAAGTTCACGTATTAAAGCCACAAGGCCTGTATTTGCAAATACACTATATTGTCGGCAGGGTTTGGCACTGCGACCCGAGTTTTTTTAAAATGGACCCGATTGTACTATTTTAAGGGTAGTTTTTAGGGGTTAAAAATGTTTTTGGGCCCAAAAATACCGAAAAAATTGTCCGAATCATTTCAAAATTGAAATTTAACCCTTTAGTAAAGATTAAAACGTGGTGCTAAAATTTAAATAAAATCGGCCAGATAGGACCGGACTTACTATTTTTATAAAAACATTAGTTTGCGGATACGGATTTCCTTACTGAAGAGTGTATTTAATTTGGTGCAGATGCTGTATTGATAACAATATTGCAATTAAGAAAAAAATTATTATTGTAAGGGATGTATTAAGGGGTTAAATTTTTTATTTTGTACAAAAACAAACTTAAGTTCACATAATAAAGCCACAATGCCTGTACTAGCAAATACACTATATTGTCGGCAGGGTTTGGCACTGTGACCCGAGTTTTTTAGTGTCGTTGTGAAGCTCTCTTGCTAAGTTGCAGAAAGCGCTGTTAAAAAATTTGATTTGACAATGACCTTAGATTGTGACCTCACATATACGTGTAAGAAAAGAATTGTAGAATTTTAAATGATCCTGCTCGAAAAATAATTGATCAATTGAAACGATATTTTTTTTAACTGTGCATACATGTATTTTTATAGTTTTTTGTACAATTTCCACTTCGCAAGAACATTTTTCTACGCATTTTGATAAAAATTTAGCTTGGAAAGCGATCTTTTTCTAGTGTTGCCGTCTAGATCTAGACTTTCTAGACTCTTGTCTTGTCTAGATTTTCAAGACAAGACTTGCGAAAGTCTTGTCTAGAAATTTTCAAAACAAGACAAGACTTGCTTTATCTAGATCAAGACTCTTGCCAAAACTCTAGACAATTTTCAAGAGTCTAGATAAACTAAGTAGTAGTATGTAAAGGTTTACTTTACCTACTACTACTAATCTAGACTCTTGAAAATAATCTAGAGTCTTGATATTAGACAAGATAAGAGTTTGTTAATCTAGACTTAGACTTAGTGAAGTCTTGATAGTTCAAGACAAGACTTAAGTAGTCTTGTCTTGTCGGCAACACTATCTTTTTCAATCTTTGTGCAACCGAGCATCTGTCATGTAGAACATTAGATTGTAGGTATAGGTACTCACAGAAAAACAATTGATTGAATTGTGTGTGTGTTTTAAAGACCACCAACAGCTAAGGTTATTTAGGCCTAGCACCAAATCATATTTTCAATTCATTATTTTTTTTAATAATAAATTGAAAATCCAATCACTTTTACCAGCTCTCGGGATAGAACTCGGGACTTATAATAGAGGAACCATAGCAACGCCATGTAAACAACAGGATTGCTACACTCTCGGCTATTCTCAAGCCCGTAACAATTGATTGATCTAAATATAGAAAAAGATCGCTTTTCAAGCTAAATTTTGACCAAAATGCGTAGAAAAATGTTGTTTCGAAGAGGAAATTGTACAAAAAATCTATGTTAAATACATGTATATTGTATACACAGTTTAAAAAAAATATCGTTTCAATTGATCAATTATTTTCCTAGCAGGATCGATTTAAAATTCTGCAATGCTTCTCTTATGGAGAAATATGTGTGGTGACAATCTAAGGTCATTGTCAAATCAGATTTTCTAACAATGCTTTCTGCAACCCAGCATTAGTCTTATTTTGGGTGTATTCAACATTTAAAACATGCGATAGGGGAACCAGTCGTCTAGTAAATCGCTCGTAACTAGCAAAACTGAAAATTTTCTCAACAAAACAAATCACTTTTGATCTTATTTGCTTGTTGATCTTATAACGACCAACTAATATCACAGACATCTTGAATAGGCAAATAAAAAATTATTTCCACGAAAAGTAAGACAAGTGCCTAGACATATTTGCATGAGAATGTTTAAGATTACAATTGAGTTATGATTGAAGTAAATTTTGAGATAACTCTATTTCTTTGTTTCTAGCTGTTTTATAGACAGGGCTGGATTTACACTAGGTATCTCCCTTGGGCCACCAATGAAATGCCACCGCCCCTACGCTCCCGCAAAATTTTGTACACACGAATAAAGAGAAATACGTGACTTGGTAATTATTCAAAAGAAACAAATTTCATGATCGCTAAAAGAATTTTTCCATTCGCTTAATTTATTTAAAAAAAACGCAATTTGACAATTAGTATAAATAGATCTCATACATTATCAAAATTTGCCACCCTGGGCAGTGACCCATGTTGCCCCTGTATAAATTCTAAGTTATTTCAATAAACTATAGACAACTGCATTGTTTATTCGCAGATAATGCAGAGAACAATATTATTCTTGAATTCCCCGTTTAATCAATAATGTTTGGAAGCACGCAGCCTCCAGTGGATTTCCGACTGTTGTAGGGCTCCGGCACGTGGCAGAGAACCGGTGTTTGGTTTTACATATAAAGACTGTCTCCTTTAAATGTATCCATTACAAACTTTTTTACGTCTACATTATTTCACCGCCTCTCCCAAAATTTCTGCTAGAGTGACTCGCTGATGTATATGTCTCGGAAGTGTGTCGCCGATATGTTGCAGAAGTGACTCAAATCTCCGCTGTTGGCTATATTGGGGCCTCCTTGGTCATCTGTCAATTTTTTTTCGTAACTTACTCTTCTTTTAAAATTATTTTTTTACACCGTGTGTACCTCAGCTACTGCACTATGGCATGGAACAAATTTATTATAATAACTAGCGGTCCCCGTCCGGCATCGCCCGGGTGCTAAGAATTTATGATTTATTATCCCCCGCGAGAAATTCTCTCCCTGCGAAGTCGGGCTGGTGGTGATTATAATATTAGTAGGATTCCGCTTATACGCTAAAATGCAAAAGAATTTCAGAGTTACGTTTCGTTACTATCCCATAGGAATTAACTCTCCGCGAGAAATTTATCAAAATTAAATATAGCCTATATCACTCAGGGATAGTTTAGTTTTCTATTAGTGAAAGAATTTTTAGAATCGGTTCAGTAGTTTCGGAGATAAGAATGTATCATTTATTACCCCACCCTCGCGAGAAATTCTCCCACTGCGAAGCGAAGTCGCCCGTCGTTGTTCTCGTTTCGTGTACTTGCCTATAGTTTATAATATTAGTATAGTATATTAGTATAGTATATTAGTATAGATACATGACATAAAGTTTAGGCCAAGTAAATCCCTATGAGGCGGCATAGATAAGAAAATGCACTACATACAATATACATTACATTTAGGGCACTTAAAAATAATAATAATAATAAATTCTTTATTTGGGAACACTGATTTCTATTCTGCCTCATCAAAATATTTGTACAGACATAATTCATAAAATAGCAATAATTATAATAGCAACAGGTAAAGATAAAAATGTAGTATAAACTTAACAATAAACTTAAAAATAATAAAATAACAAATAAAAACAGAATAAAACAACTAGGTATGGAAACTTGTTTCAGTAATTTACAAGAAACTGTTCTTTAATAGTTCTGATAAATAATTTGTGACTTTTTAAATGTCTAACGTTAGAATCGATACTGTTCCATAATTTTGATCCAACAACTGAAAAACTCGTTGCGCCGACTGAGGTTTTGCTTTTAGGGATGTAAAACTCTGCATTTTTATCATAGGAGTGGAAACTAGACAAAGGTATTAATAATTCACTTAAATAGTTGCGAGTTGTTACCTTAATAAATATCGTGAATCAGACTTATATTTATATATCAGACTTATATTTGCTTTTTTAGGTTTATTTGACACATTTCTTATTAAAAATTTGATTCATGACAATTTAAAAAACTCAGTTATTTCAATTAAAATACAGCTAAACTTAATACTTTGTATTTAATAAATTATAAGTATAAATCATGGTGCACAAGGAAAAATGTCTGATATCTGTACTTTTAGTTCACCGTTATGCTATGCCTCATGAACAGGTAGATAAGGGCGTTCTATGTAGACTGCAGATTGTGGAGTGCTGTGCAGACCAGTGATTGCCAACGTCTTTAAAACGGAAGTAGATTGACAGTAATTAAAAATGCCTATTTTGACAGTTAAAAATGCGATAATCTGTTTTAAATACATGATGCGTAACTATGGAAACGTAGAACGCGCATCACTATCATGACCTGTCTTTCCAACACTGTAGGTATTTTATCAATTTATATTTTATTTCCTTAATAGTAATGTACCTACATATAATTACAAATAATACTTAAAATAGGATTTCCTGTTCAACTTGGTCAACCAGTGCTAGGGCAGGAGATCAACTTATGTTAGGACGTTTTTCATATTGTTACGGATCATCCTGTATATGAACGGCGGGCAACAGTTGTGAGAAACGGGGGTCTGCTTACCGAACAACTCGTACCTTCACGAAAGTTCTAGAGAATACGAGCACACACTGAGCTTAGGCAACGCAGATATATAAATAGCGAGTGTGTCGTGTTGAAGGAATCAGTGACTGGTGAGTCATGCAACCAAGTGGATCAGTGATATAAATCAATCAACGGTCGAATCAGTCAGTACAGTGATATAAATAGTGGAGTGGATATAAATAAATAGTACTGAAGTAACTGAGTAAATGACCGACATAAACAAGTCGCGTGAGGTGGGTCGTTTATTAGGACTAAAGTGCGACCCTTGAGGTCCACACGACGAACTTCCCAGTTTGATAAATATTTAATAATAATAATTAAATTAGATATTACACAGAAAAGTAATCATTTTAATCATTAAAACATAATTATTATTTATTTTTAACAATAAACAAAAACCGGCTGAACCGATTTTTATAAAATTTATGTCGGATCAAAATGACGTTAACACGCGTCGATTGACACCCTTACGAAGTCGATATAATTTTTTATTCGCGAGATATTTTATAAAATCTACTTTTTTGGAGGTTATTTGGTTAAGAAAAAAGAACGGCTGAACCGTTTTTGAAAAAATTTCTTTCAGATCATATTTACGTTAATACGCGTCGATTGGCACCCCAACGTAGTCGATATCATTTTTCATTCTCGAGATTTCGTCTTAGAAAGAAATGGACACATACATACGTACGTACGTACGTACACACACACACATACACACACAGACATCTTTCTAAAAGTAGTGTAAAAATAGTGCAGTGACCTTGAAACATTAAAATTTTTTTTCCTTTTTTAACTTCCCATTGGAAGTTATTGTAATGGGTCCGAAAATCGAAATCAAAAAGGAAAAAAAATTTTTATGTTTCAAGGTCACTACACTATTTTTACACTACTTTTAGAAAGATGTCTGTGTGTGTGTGTGTGTGTGGTGTACGTACGTACGTACGTACGTATGTGTCCATTTCTTTCTAAGACGAAATCTCGAGAACGAAAAATGATATCGACTACGTTGGGGTGCCAATCGACGCGTATTAACGTAAATATGATCTGAAACGAATTTTTTTTAAATCGGTTCAGCCGTTCTTTTTTCTTAACCAAATAACCTCCAAAAAAGTAGATTTTACACAATATCTCGCGAATAAAAAATTATATCGACTTCGTAAGGGTGTCAATCGAGGCGTGTTAACGTCATTTTGATCCGACATAAATTTTATAAAAATCGGTTCAGCGGTTTTTTTTTTTTTTTTTTTTTCTTAATTATTGATGTTTTAATGATTAAAATGATTACTTTTCTGTGTAATATCTAATTTAATTATTATTATTATTAAATATTTATCAAACTGGGAAGTTCGTCGTGTGGACCTCAAGGGTCGCACTTAAGTCCTAATACACGACCCACCTCACGGCTTGTTATTTCGATTTTCGGACCCATTACAATAACTTCCAATGGGAAGTTAATAAACGTTAGAAATAAATCGGATATAAATACCACGATATAAATTCACCTGATAAAATAAATATTAGTGTAGTCAATTGTATATAGTTCAGTGCTAATTACTTGTGTTGATTGTTAGAACTGACTTTTGGTTGTTGTATTTATTATTGTTGTGTTTTTAATTATTGTAAATATTATTGTAAATAAATATTTATTCCGCCAACTCAGAAAACAGTTTTGTAACAATATTATTATATGCACAGTAGTTTTGATGTGTGGATGCATGGCTTGAATGCTCTCCGTCGGGAACAGTTTTCCGGGAGAGGGCAGTGTAGCCTAATGAATAGCGTACTTGGTACCAGCCTCTAGACTAGACTGTCGTGGGTTCGAATCCCACCTGCGCTCATGGATATTTTGTGATGTTTTTTAGTTTTAAGTTAGTTGTTATTTAATGTAATTTAAGACGCTAATGACCTAAGTTGTCGACGCGTCTATAATCTACAATAAATAAATAAAAGTTTTCCGGGATAAAAAGTAGCCTTTGTCCTTTGTAGCCTAATGAATAGCGTACTTGGTACCAGCCTCTAGACTAGACTGTCGTGGGTTCGAATCCCACCTGCGCTCATGGATGTTTTGTGATGTTATTTAGTTTTAAGTTAGTTGTTATTTAATGTAATTTAAGACGCTAATGACCTAAGTTATCGACGCGTCTATAATCTACAATAAAATTTTCTGGGATAAAAAGTAGCCTTTGTCCTTTGTCGGGCTTCAAGAAATCTCTCTGCCAATTTTCGTCGAAATCGGCGCAGTGGTTAAGTCGTGAAGAGGTATTAAACAAACAAACACACTTTCGAATTTATAATATTAGTTTGGATTTATTGATTTCTGTGAAATAAGGTCTTGCTAAAAAGTGAATTACAGCTTGAAAAAGATTGAGAATGACTGGTATCGACTGTAGCCTACCCGGTACAACCGTCGTCAGAGTCTCATTATGATCGCTCGGGTCGGAGTAGTTTGCTGTGTAGACACTATTGTGTTTGCACGGCTACAGTTACTAACGGCTACGGGGCTACGAGCAGAACACGGTACAATTCAGAATACAGACTCAGCGGGATTTAAAACCGTCCCGTCTTCAAAAAATATTATGTCTAACTATATCTTCTCTACATAGTATAAATTGAAGTCGCTTTTCGCGTCTGTCTGTCTGTCTGTTTAACCGCTAACTCCTCCTAAACCACGCAACGGATTTTGATGCGGTTTTCACTATCAGTTAGATAATTTTTCACAGAAGATTTATATACAGGGTGAGTTCGACCACCCGTATCAGTCGTTTTTTTCGAAAACGGTTAGTCGTAGAGAGTTGTGTCAAAAATTTGTATTATAAAAGCCCTAATAAAGAATCGAATGGTGATAATTTTTTTTTCCGGGACGGTCGGCTTCCCTATTAGTTTGCTCCAGAATGTCCAGAACTCCGGAATTATAAATGTAACGATAGATAGAAAGTGGTATTGTTGAAAAGATCTTTAAAAAATTAGCAAGTTTTGTACGGATTTTTTTTTTATTACTGCCACCCCTGTTAAATAATATTTGTTTGAAATTACTAAATTAAAATGTCATAATAACGAACTTTTTAAAAGTCCGCATTTAAAATCTAGTTACCTATCTATCGATCATTAAACACTGAAGAAGTACACTCACAGCATAACCAGAAGAGCTCAGTAGTATGTATTAAAGAGTAAATGGAAGACAGTTTGAACACTTCTGACAATGTCTAAGGTTGCTAGATTTTTAATGCCGACTTCGATCGTTATTATGAAATTTTGATTTAATAATTTCAAACGATTGTTACTTAACAGGGGTGGCAGTAATTAAATAATTTTTCCTACAAAACTTGCCTATTTTTTAAAGAGCTTTTCAACAGCACCACTTTCAACCTATCGTGCTTTCTAAAGTTCGGGAGTTTTGAACATATAATAATTTATATTTATAGAAATTTACAGGGGTGGCAGTAATAAAAAAAATTTTCCTACAAAACTTGCTTATTTTTTAAAGATCTTTTCAACAATACCACTTTCGACCTATCGTTACATTTATAATTCCGGAGTTCTGGACATTCTAGAGCAAACTAATAAGGAAGCCGACCTTCCCGGAAAAAAAATTATTACCATTCGATTCTTTATTAGGGCTTTTATAATACAAATTTTTGACACAACTCTCTACGACTAACTGTTTTCGAAAAAAACGACTGATACGGGTGGTCGAACTCACCCTGTATATAGCATAATTAATAAATAATAATAATTAATTAATTAAATTCGTAACCCGACCGTATATATCATAAAAACGACCGTACATAGCTGTTCCACTCGTAGCATAGAGGTTACGTCGCAGCACTCTATGCACAGGGACCCGGGTTCGGATACTGATGGCATCGTAGAATTTTTGGCTTTTTTTTCTCTAAATTCTACATGATATTTATTTATATATTTTTTTTATTTTTGTTATATTTTTTCTTTGACAATAATTATAATTTTTTTGAAACTAAAAATTATATTTAAAAGCGGACGAGCGAAGCGAGTGAGTAGCGTATTTATAATATTTAAGCGAACGAGCGAAGCGAGTGAGTAGTGTATTGCACCCGGGCTTTCTTAGCACCCGGGCGAAGCCGGACAGGGCCGCTAGTATTGTATATAAACATTGTAAATCCGTGAGCTTCGTAACTATAGGCAAACTAAAAAGGCTAAGGGTAGGTGTAAATGGATTAATTTGGATGGTATTACGGTACGTCGGTAGACACTGTAAGTTAGGATTGCTACCAAGACTAAATAGGTGTTTTGTTGATCACATAGCAAAGTAGGCGGGCTTGAGAATAGCCAAGCGTGTAGAGTCCTATTACTCTTAAAATGGCACCGATACGTCATTAATGGTATTGGCGTCAATCATTTTGGCCATATAGTAGATGTTCAGTACGTACCTAGGTCGCGGGAGTACTGAGGCGTATTTATAAATTGTTTAGCTTCATCCTATAACTTTTATAGACGGGCGTAGGTATCTATAATAATATATTTTTAAATTTTTGGGTTGTCCCTTTCACCCGTGTTACATTCGACCCCGATCTACCCTAAATGACAGAGGGTTAACCGCAAGGGTGTTGATTTATAGTTTGATTCAATTCAATCAAGACTACAAGATATATCAATTTGAACCCACCAGTTACCACCCATCTAGAAATAACGGATTTCAATTACCTGCCAAACTTTACAATTAAGTAAGCTAAGTTAACAGACGCTTAAAGCATTATATTTTATCTAATTTATTTTATAATTTAACAGAATTTTTTAATATGTAATTTGTTTATCTGACGTTTTCTATACAGAAATGTGTTTTGTCAAAAGAAATAAAAGGCATCTATTCTATTCTATTCTATTCTATTCTATTCTATTCTATTCTATTCTATTCTATTCTATTCTATTCTATTCTACCATGTGCTTATCCCTCATATAGGGGAGCAGAGTCATGTTTGACACACAGAAAAATAATATATGAAACGGAATATTAGATTTAAAAATTACTGAAGAAATATTGTTTAGAATAAATAATCTTACTGGTTTTTAGATTAAAATGTTCAGCATGATTTATAAATAAAAAAACGATCATGTTCTTTCCATATTTTAGATGCGAATATAGATTTATATAGAAAAAAGCACTTTCAATTTTCCCGAAATTTTCCATTTTTCCGGGCAACTTTTCCAATTTTTCTTTCCGTAAAAACCTTATTCGGACTATTACGAACATTTAAAAAAAAATAGCCAAATCGGTCTAGCCATTTTCAAGTGATGCGCTTATACCAACGAACAGCATTTCATTTTTATTTATATAGAAAAAAAGCACTCAGTTTTTCCCGAATTTTCCATTTTTCCGGGCAACTTTTCCAATTTTTCTTTCCGTAAAAACCTTATTCGGACTATTACGAACATTTAAAAAAAAATAGCCAAATCGGTCTAGCCATTTTCAAGTGATGCGCTTATACCAACGAACAGCATTTCATTTTTATTTATATAGAAAAAAAGCACTCAGTTTTTCCCGAATTTTCCATTTTTCCGGGCAACTTTTCCAATTTTTCTTTCCGTAAAAACCTTATTCGGACTATTACGAACATTTAAAAAAAAATAGCCAAATCGGTCTAGCCATTTTCAAGTGATGCGCTTATACCAACGAACAGCATTTCATTTTTATTTATATAGAAAAAAAGCACTCAGTTTTCCCCGAATTTTCCATTTTTCCGGGCAACTTTTCCAATTTTTCTTTCCGTAAAAACCTTATTCGGACTATTACGAACATTTAAAAAAAATTAGCCAAATCAGTCCAGCCATTCTCATGTGATGCGCTTACCAAGGAACAGCATTTCATTTTTATTATAAATTCGTGTAAAATCAAGATGCTGTAAACTGGACGTGCAAACAGCAAAGAGAGGTAATTCTGAACGAAGGCCATATTATTTGCACGGAACCTCATAACATAATACGAAATATAAAGCTTTATTTACGACATTCCTGACCACGATATAAACTCATATAACGCTTTATCGATCACAGTAGTTCATTTGCCGAACAATAAATAAACACGGCACACAAAAACTCTCTGTTTATATAAATAATGTGTTTTTTAATGTAACAACTTATTTTCACATTATTTGGAAATAGCGTGCTTTCGCCTCACCCTCAGCTGGCTTTTATTGTCAAAACAGCACTTTAACAACGGGTTAAGTCAAGGATGAAGACATTAGACTTATGTGCTCTCTCTCTCTCTGTTTGGTTTATTACCACCGATTTATACTTACTGATAAAGAACCAGGTTTTTAAAGACCGGATAATAATTTTGCATGTACTGAGAAGAATCGTTAAAATATGTATACACTTTAATTCTTTAATTAACAAACTTCTCTAGTTTTATTTTTATGACTAAATAGTTAGGTCAGATGTTCAGTTTGGAAATCAGTATAGTAATTCATCCGATAGATGGTAGTTGGTACTGCCTGTAAAATTTAACATACTGTGTAATATGTATGCACCTAGCTATTTTTAATACACTTAAGGCTCTCACGGCCGTATTCATAGTTAACTCTTAAGTAGTAAGGGACAAAAATAAAGATAGTTACTTCTTACCACAACAGTTTTATTGATGGATGTACATTTCGAAAGCTATGCTTTCATCTTCAGCGAACACTATGTATGGTGTTCGCTTTCGAAATGTACATCCATCAATAAAACTGTTGTGGTAAGAAGTAACTATCTTTATTTTTGTTTTTATTCCAGCCACAGTGCTCATATATTTTTAGTAAGGGACACTTAACTCTACCCTCAAATCGAATATGCGTTTCATAGTCAAAATTGACGTCTGTAAGGGCCCTTACATCACCCTCACCTTAAGGGTGGGTAGTATGTCCCTTAAGTGTCGAAAAAGTATGTGCGTCTTTATTTAGACAAAGAAGCAAATAGACGTAGGTAATAATTATTATTATTCTGCTAACCTAACCTGCATTCTCTGTGTAAACAGCATAATATTACATAAATTAAAGATTACAAAAATTGACGATTTTGACGAATTGTACGATAGTAGTGATGAAAGTAGAACGTTTAAAAAAGAGATATATGTATACGCGATCTTGAAAATCCTTTTGAATTTTACGAAGAAAATGAATTTTTGAAAAGATATTGATTCAGCAAAGGAGTTGTAATAGATGTATTGTTAACCGTTGGTATTCCATCGTTTGACGAAAATTAATAATCGTGGCTAAAAACACGCATTTATATCAAAAACTAGCGCACCCGTCCCGGCTTCGCTCGGGTGGTATGAAATTATGATTTAATAGCGGTCACCCATTACTCCGCTTACGTATATTTAGTATAGCTGATCCGGCAAACGTTAATAATTTCTAGGAATAATTACATTATTCACTCGCTTCGCTCGTTCGTTTGAATTTTATTAATACAGTACTCACTCGCTTCGCTCGTTCGCTTGAATATTATAAATACACTACTCACTCGCTTCGCTCGTTCGCTTGAATATTTTCGCCTACTCACTCGCTTCGCTCGTTCGCTTGAATATTATAAATACACTACTCACTCGCTTCGCTCGTTCGCCATATATGTATTTTTTAAAGCTTAATATAAAAATCGCGATTAAAAATCAGGGGATGATCGTATAAGGGTGAGAATTTAGAGTTGTATGTATTTTTCAATGCTGAATCATGAAAAAATTAAAACAAAAAATTTTGTCCAAAAAATAAAAAAAAAAAATTTGGGGTGGACCACCCTTAACATTTAGGGGGATGAAAAATAGATGTTGTCCGATTCTCCACCCTACCCGATAAGCACACAAAATTTCATCAAAATCGGTCCAGCCGTTTCGGAGGAGTATAATAACGTACACCGCGACACGAGAATTTTATATATAAGATGACAACTAAACACAATCGGTCTGCAGTATGACCAACTGTTCTAAAAGAAAAAATCATTGAGGTTTACTATAATTCTTCCCTCACTCAAGGAAATGACTATGAAATGCTCCTTTGAATAAGGTGCCCTCAGCACTCAAGCGACCCTCAGCGAAGGGACCATTATCACTTACCTTAAGGGTTAACTATGAATATGGGCATCAGAGACCAACGCTGGACTGCGAGAGGGAAATCGGTCCGGGATCAAATTATATATAGCGGGAGTGTAAATCCTAACACATCCCGCCATAAAATTTGATTCCGTACTGATGTCATCAAAAAAAATTTGACATAATTATAGCGTCCCCTTCAGGTTTATCGTATGGAAGTAATTAATTACCTGAAAGAGTCATTAAGGGCAACTAAACACAAGCTGTTCTATTTTATTTATTTCTGATTTTAAAGTCAATGAAAGATAGAAAGATTTATTGCCCAAAACCAAATTGGTTGAATATAAATATTCATTTTTCTTCCACGTTCCGTAAGGAAATGGAAGTATGGCGATAAGGTCGAACAATCATGTCCGAATTAGACCAGATTCTGATTGTACTACTCTCAAAGAGGAAAACTGGTTTTCCGCAAATTACTTTATGCAAATTAGAATTAATTACTTTTAACAACATCTTTCACAGTCGGGATTCAAATCCGAATCTTTCCACTTTCGCGGAGAAATGAGTTATCAATTACTCAACCGTGACACTATTAACCGTTAATCATGTCACGGTTGGGTAACTGATAATGTTAATCGCGTCACGGTTGCGTAATTGATAACTCATTTCGCCGCGAAAGTAGAAAGACTCGGGTTTGAATCTCGACTGTGACATAGGTTGTTAAAAATGATTTTTTCTAATTTGCAAAACGTAATTGGTTGCCTATTTCCAATAAATTTCCCTATATAATATTTAATATTGGTGGTTTTCCCATCCTTTAAACGTATTAAGTGTACGTTTCAGGTCGCACAATAGCTGACGAGACCCATTATAAATCATATTGAACTCGTATGAAAGGCCCAAACAATGTTATTATTCAGCTGCTATAGTTCCAGGCTCCTATCTATGTAATATAATATATACCTGTACCTAAGTACGTCATATTATTATACATTGTCTGCACTCGACACTAGGCATGCCAAAATCACAAATTCTTGGCCATTTCGAAACGTTTTAATACAGAATGTTTCAGGGCTTGAGAATAGAAAGCTAGTAAAAGTGTCAATTGGATTTTCAATTTATTATTGAAAAAATAATAATGAATTGATGCTAGGCTCAAATAACCTTAGCTGTTGGTGGTCTTTAAAACACACAAACAGAATGTTTTAATATGTTATATAGTATCGTTAATTTTGTGCACAAAAGTGCTTATAAACATGAGGCCAATTCTCAATGGTAACTGAGATACAGCCAATTGAATTACTGCATAAACACCATATTAGCGTATTCGAAGTGAGTAAAATTGTGTGGCACTTTGAATTGAGAATTGGTCACATGTTTATATGAACTATTTTGCTCAAAATGAATGATATTATAACGTAATAAAATATGTACCATTTCTCCTGAAACACCCTGTATGTAAACATTTTCCCTGTCCCTTCAACAATTTCTCCCATAGTGACTCGGTGAAATATAACGGAAGTGCATCGCGAAAGTGACGCAAGGTTCCGCTCTCAGTTACATTCTATCTTCCTTGATCAACTGTCAACATTTTTTTTGAGGTAATATGTAGCTGTCATGTACAGTCGGGGGACTTAAAAAAGTTTACACCTGTATCATCTAGTTTTTTGAATTTTTGCATATTGTAATTTGGCTTTTGATAGTAATGTATCAATTACTAAGGTTACATCCTAAAAATTCAATAAAAAATTAGTATCAAAACACCTCAGCTGTTTTTTATACAATTGAAATTACTCAATATTATTCAATTAAAACATAAAAGATTTAATAATATTTGATACTAGCAAAGTCCTTCCTCCAATCTTGCAATAATTCTTCTTTTTTGTTCATCGTTTTAATAATTTCGAGGCATTTAAATGACAATTATTTCTTTTAATTTTTGACATTTACATTTACATATTAAAAACTAAATTTGTTGCTAAGCTACTAACTTCTTGTGAACTTACACCGAAAAACTCAAGTGTAAACTTTATTAAGTCCGCGACTGTACATATGAAACCTGTACTGCTGATAGATCAAAAATCGTGAAGCCCAAAGCCAACATATAGATGCAGGTATATATTTCTGTCATTTTTTATGCGGGCTCAGCTGCCTGGTTCCTGATTGGCTTACTGTCATAGATAAAGACATTTTGTTCAAATGAAATAGAGAGATATCTTTAATTTCAACATTTTGTTCAGATGGAACGCCCGTACATCGACCAATAACATCATCAGAAAAAATGCGGAATTACTTGTAATGTTTGAAAACATGACATTGATTCAAGGGTGTGTGCTGTATGCTACAAGTATGTGTCCGCTTCTTAAGAAATGTTTTGCTCTTGATTATTTCGTTACTAAACCAAAATCTACCTGAGCGAAGCCGGGCCGAAAAACTAATTTAAAACACTTGTTATTAGGGTCCTATGAATATAAATTTAACAGGCCTAGTTTACACAGTAGGTGCGCAGGTATTTAATGTAACAAAATATAACGAAGTGTCTTTGAAAACTGTTCCTCCAAACTCCGGATTTTTTAGGGTTCCGTAGCCAAATGGCAAAAACGGAACCCTTATAATTTCGTCCTGTCCGTCTATCCGTCCATATATGTCATATTTACTCGGAGACTATTGCTGAAATTTGGAAGGTAGGTTGTCTCCATGAACCGTGCTATACAATGGTGAAGTGAAATTACGAAAAAAAAATTAGGGGTGGCACTCAATACATATTAATAAGGGATGAAAAACAAATTTACAGTGCACATAAGCGTGTGGGGTATCGTTAGATAGGTCTTCGAAAATGATGAAGAAGTTTCAAGTTACGTTCATTTAGGTGTGTATGCGTGTGTCAAACGACATCAATATAGGGTACTCGATCAGAATGGACCCTGACTGCAGGGCCTAGTCGCTTGTCACTTTTAGACCCCATCGGTACCATCACCATGTACTTTGAAATATAATAATACATTTAAATGTTGGAATGAGGATGGGCACTGTCAAACTTGACCGCTAGGGGCGCCAGCTATATAACTACCGTCATCCGTGGGCAGTTCATAGTAGTATGTACAGAATAAATTTATTTAAAATAACAAATCATTGACAATACCGATGTGCTGTGTTTACCAATGCACAAATCATAGAGGTTTTGTATTTCCAAAGGATCCTGAACTGAAAAGAAGGGAAAAGACTGTAGTTTTTTTGGAAATAAATAAATATGTTAGGCTATAAACCTGCTGCCATCTATGGAAAAGAATAAAATACTACTTCGAGCCTTTTCGAATTTCTTGTACAATTCAACTGATTATCCAAGTGTGCAAGCTTTCACGGCCGGCATTGTTCCAAGTCTTCATGGTTTCCGGGCTTGTAGGCCGTGGTCCGGTAGTATTTCTACCTGACGTTTCGTCTACAACTGCGGTAAACATTCTCAAAGGCGATGTGGCAGCGGTCTAAGTGTCCTCCTTGGCGGCTCACAGGCCAGTGTGTCAGTGACTGGTGTCATCCCTTCTTTTATGCCTCGACCGCTGCCACATCGCCTTTGAGAATGTCTACCGCAATTGTAGACGAAACGTCAGGTAGAAATACCACCGGACAACCATGAAGACTTGGATTCAACTGATTATACTTGTGACAATATTTCGACGATTTTTTATAACAATCTGTATATTATTTGAACACCGTACAGTTTCCAGCATATAATTCTCTAATATTATAATGTAAGCATGTGTATACATTAGTGGGAACTGGGGAAAACAGAATGATGTCCCACATTAAGCATCAATACAGTGGGACATATGTAACCGTAATGAAAACACCTGCGATTTTACGAACGGTTTTTATTTTTCATTGCTCTTTTAACGCATATTTTTTTATATTTGAATAAAACTAGAGTTATTTTATGAGGGTAGGCACTTGCATGAAATTTCCCGTTACATTTTTATTATGCAGAACGAGGAGACGTCAATTTGAACAAAACTCTAAAATCTGAGAAACATTGAACGATTCGTTGAAGCGCAATAATTTATTAAAGTTGATGTGATTTTTAAGCAACAATTTAGCCGCGCTGACGATAAAACTCCGGTAAAGTCGTAAGCTTGTGAGAATCACTTTGAATATAAGTATTGAAAGGTACAAACCAAGAAACCTTAAATTTTAATAAAGTTTCAGTCTTTAAATAGATAATAAATTTGATTGATCGATTTTTATAAAATTTTTGGGACACATTTTAAATTTTATAATTTTTGAAGCTAGAAACATGAAATTTTGCATAGGAGTACGTTATGTTATAAGGAACTCCTGTGCAAAATTTCATGTTCCTAACTTCAAAAATGACGAACTTCCATACAAATTTTCATCCTCTATTTAACCCTCTCAGGGGTTGAATTTCGAACAACCCTTTCTTAGTGGGTGCTTACGTCACAAAAGGAACCTACTGTCCAAATTTCAAGTTTATATCTTCAGCGGTTTAATCTGGGCGTTGTCTGTTAGTCAATCGAAAAAAAAGCTATGTTCGAGTGGCCATATTTCGGTCAATGTTTAGCCCAAAACATTTTTCGACCCAGCATTTTAAAAGAAATTTTGTCTACTTTTTTCCTACAAAGCAATGCCTATACCTATCTTTGACCCAAAAAAAGTGCTACGAAAAAAAGCAAAAAAAGTCAAAAAATGGAAATTTTGGCTTTTTTTTTCTTTTTGCCTCAACATTTTTGGCATAAAAAAATGTTTAAAATTTTTTTAAATAAGCCATTTCGATGGGAAATTTAATTCTCTACAAAAAGTTTCATATAAAGTATATCGAAATTTTGCATCGTTTGCAAGATATATTGAAAAAACTGAAAAGGGTGCATTTTCACCCCTATCTCCAATTTAATAGCACTCCGCAGTTTTTTCTTCTTAAATGACCCATTCCTGACCATTAAATGACCGATTCCTGCAATAAAAACCCGTGAACGTCTTAGTTCCTTTCTATATGACATAATCAATAGCCTATTAAAAGGGTGGCAGATCACCCTAAACGTGTCATGTACCCGACGTAATTTTAATTATTAGTTCAAGATTCAAATTTTAATATGTTGTTACGGTGACTGTTTTAAGCATATATTTCAATTTGCAGAACAAATTGTCGGTATCCCCCTCTCTTAGAGGGAAACTTGCTTGCTTAGGTGTTTATATCGTTCTGCAAGGGGGTTAATACCGACATTTGGTTCTGAAAATTGAAATATATGCTTAAAACAGTTGCCGTAACAACATATTAAAATTTGAAACTTGAACTAATAATTAAAATTTCGCCGGGTACTTGACACTTTTAGGGTGATCTGTCACCCCTTTAATACTGACCATTGATCTACAAATATTATAATGGCATTATTGGATTCACCGACAAGCTATACAAACAGTTTCAGCCTTGAAGCAATAATAATTGTGACAATTTTTTTGTTACATGTTGAGGGCGGTCTGCATCCCTTCCATACCGCTATCTAGCAAAATCCCTTATTCGGGGCATTTTAATATGCCTCCCTCAACATCTTCACAAAAAAATTCACAGATTTCGCAATCCTTGCAACCATCGAGGACATTGGAAATGATAACAGCATATATGAAACATAATTAACTGTTTATTATACACACAATATTTATCAATGTACTGTTTAGTTTTGTCAGGAATAACCCTATTATTCTTCTGTTATATACGCGTTCACTTTTGCTTGATTACTTAACTTTTAAATGGATTTTTCTACAGTATTTATTAACATTTGCTCAAAAATCACCGCAGATCGTCGCAAATACCTCTCAATTAACTAGACATGATATAAAACACATTTCGAAAAAATTGCACTTGTTCAATTTTGCATGATTGCTCCTCACTTGATCGCGACACCGTTGTCTTTTGACCTTGAACGAAAACTCGTAACTCTGCCCCCATATACGAACATAAACATTTCCAATGTTAATAAGGCCTTGAATAAATAACACCTGAAAATTGTTACTAGCTCACAGCCTCACGGTCTATAAGCGAATACACTATATAATAATCAAATGCAGGATTTTAGTAATTGTGGATAACAATATTAAATAGTTAATAATAGTCAAACGATTTAAACCCTTAATAATGTGGATATTAGTGGTTTAAATCGTTTGATTATTAACTATTTAACGAATAACGCTCAGTTTAGTAATAGTTCTTCGCGATCTTAAAATACAATTTAACATAGGTGTTGCTAGAAAATTATGTCCCAATTTATGCAGCCACAAGCATGCAATCTGAGCTTCTTCATGCAGAAGAGTAATTAAGCGTGAATGTGTTCGTGTCAACACTAACTATGGCTATTACGTACAAAATACGCATGGAATATTGCATTACAGTCTGCCAGGGGTGGCGCAGAGAGTTTCCGCTAACTGTCACTTGAAACTTAGAATCTTTTAATCGCCAAAGTATAGGTCAAAATCTTACCGCGACACAACATTAGGTGTAATTCACGTATACATTATTCTTTTTGTATACAGGGTGGCACATCTTAAACAATGCAGTGAAATATCTTGTAAACGGTACTAACCATAAAAAAATGTTTTATATAAAAGTTATAGAGTGTCAAGGGGGACAGAAGACTGTGATATCAGATTTAACATAAGTGGTGCTGTGAATGTCAGGCGAAGGTCAGCTTTGATTTTTTAATTATAATAGTGCGTTTTTATTCCAGAAAACAATACAGTATTTAATAGTGAATAGGAAATTATTAAGGTACATATCAGCTAAAGTTAATAAATATTGAGATATTTAGAAATTAAATAACCGCCGGCTTTCTTGGATTGAATTCAATTCATAAAAGAACTGAATTGACAAATTAAATTTGCTATTTAATTTGTAAATATCTTAATATTTATTAGCTTTAGCTCATATGTACGTTAATAATTTATTGTTCACTATTAAGTACTGTATCGTATTCTGGAATAAAAAGGCACTGTTACAATTAAAAAATCGAAGCTGACCTTCGCCTGACCTTCACAGTACCACCTATGCTAAATCTGATACCACAGTCTTCTGCCCCCCTTGACACTCTATAACTTTTGTATAAAACAATTTTTTATGGTTTGTACCTTCTACGGATATTTCACTGCATTGTTTAAGATGTGCCACCCTGTATATTTTGTTTTTCTGATAAGAGAGATTTGTGATCCTTGGAAGTATTTCAGTTAGTAGGTGAATATCTTCAATGTAGTATAGGATCAGAAATAAAGCAATTTTATTGTATTATATTCGCATTTATTCTACTGACGTTTCGACGGGTTATCATCATCTTCGGAGTATCCGTTACTCGGTTAGTCGGTACATACGTCCATACCTAAATCGCCTGCTTGTAGCCAGCTACGACATGTTTCTGGGTAAGTCAATCTATCTTTATCATCATTAAATTTAATGATTTCAAATTGGGGAAGGTGCATTTATTTAAAATTGTGTTATAGACGTCGAAATCTATTATAGTATTTAATTAAAAAAATATATAATTAAATAAAAACTAATTGCATATTGGAAATGACAAAATATGTATAAAAAATGCAATATTTTTTTTCGGTCGAATGGAGGTTATAATTACAATGCTATTATACCTAGTAATCTACCCGTGTACACAACTGTTTATATATTCAAAATACACACGTGAGAAAGCTTCAAATACGGCATTTAATTCATGCACCGCCGGGATTCTAACCCAGAACCCGATTTCGGGAGTTCTGGGTTCGAATCCCGGCGGTGCATTTACATTTTTCCTGTATAGCCTTCTATATAATATCATGGCTATAATGTCGTCTGATATTCTTATGTAGTTAGTTACGGTCTAGGGAAATTAATCATATTGATTGTTTATCTTTCATTGTTAATTATTGTTTAGATATTGTAAATTATAGACGCTCGACTACATACAGTACTGGAAAAAATTATTATTAGTTTTCATATAGCGATATACAGGGTGCTGAATTGCTTTGCGGGTAATAGGGATTTAACCCGTAAAATCAAACTTTTGCGATTTCCTGCTATCCTAATTATTTTAGGAAAAATATCTTCGAATAAAAGTGTTAGAACATAAAATTCTGCATCTAAATCATTAAACAAAATTAATTTTGCATGCTTTGTAACGGTAGAAATTTGATATGAAAATGTCAAAATTACCTCAAAAACAGATAGCGATAGCCATGATGGAACAATTGAACAAAATGATTAGAAATTATTCTGACAGCTAAAAACGCCATCATTTTGTTCAAGTTCCATGGCTATCGCTATCTGTTTTTGAAGAATTTTGACATTTTCATATCAAATTTCTGCCGTCACAAAGCATGCAAAATTAATTTTGTTTAATGATTTAGATTCAAAATTTTATGTTCTAAAACTTTTATTCGAAGATATTTTTCCTAAAATAATTAGGGAAGCAGGAAATCGCGAAAGTTTGATTTTTCGGGTTAAATCCCTATGTGCAGCAGTCACGGTCACCACCCTATATATTTGCTTCAATTATTAAAAATAAATAAAAAAAAATGAAAACTACATAAAAATTTTAATTTAGATTTTAGATTTAAAAGTTTCTAATAATTTATTTTTAAATTTATAATTGTTTTGTTACGTAAAATTGAAGTGACTTTAAAATCAGGATGCGTTTGAGGGCTTCCAAATACTTATTGGCACTGAGCTGCACTGTTATAAATTTAAAATATTCATCAAATTACAAGTATTAACTTTGCTTGTGACAAAATGAATTATGTCACAGCTGTGTGACACCTTCTTTACTCGGTAAGATAATAATAATTATGAATGGTATAATTTTTATTAGTAATCTTATGTAACTCGCTAAGTTGAAATATCATATTCATTGGACATTTTATTAGTATCAAGATCTCATTCTGAGTGACCAGTTCTAGCGTGATTTATTCATAGTATTTTTTATTATTTCAATCTTGTGCACGGACTAGTATTACGTAGATAAAAATTATTGAACCACGTGTTTTTTCTTTAATTTTAATATAAACATTAATATTGATTTTTTGCAAGTTTTATAATAATTTCTAAAAGATTTTATTATATTAGATATATCTAATAACAGTTCGCTGATGTTGAGCGTCTATAATCTACAGTCTATCTATCTAATAACAGTCACCAGTCGCAGGGCCGCAGCAAGGAAATCTTGCGCCTGGGGCCAACATTTTAATTTGCGCCCCCCCCCCCGCAATAAAAATCAAAAAATGCATGATACAAGATTTTTATAAGATATTCCAACACAACCAACTGAAAAATATAAAAAATGTTCACTAATCGACTCCAACAACTCGCACTTTTAGTTTGAAAGATATATAAACAGCGTCTGAGAGATTTTTGAGTTTTCTTAAAAATGCCAAAAGTAAGAAGACCGCCCTCTTTGTACAAATATGCGAAATTTTTGAAAAATAAATTCGACCTGATTCGTTTGATATTAAGTCAATTTATAGAAAAAATAGCACTGAATCGACTCCAACAACTCGCACTTTTAATTATATAATATATTTCTATAGAAATTATCGCCAAATTCGTTAGCCGTTTCTGACTCATTGAAGATCGTAAATAATTTTTTATGAGCTTCGGTTTACTGAACTATCTCTCACATGAAGTGCAGGGTGGTTACGGGAATTGTTAAAAAAATTCTATATGCTATTCCCATGTTTGAATAGCTTTCCACTAAACCCAAATAATGAATTGTTTGTAGTACTCTAAATGTGACATTTTATTAATATTTTCATTTAAGGTGACTGAATAGCCACAAAAAATATTTATATGCATTTCTGTACATGCCCCGTTATTCACCCGCAGAGGTCTATCTTATAGGCATTTGAATGTATGTGTCGGAGAAAGTACACTGAAGACGAAAACTGATTCGTGAATGATCGGATCATTTAAACTTGATTGATTATAATGACACGACCATCTACGACAGAGTTCTTCATTTCGTGTTGAAACGTTGTTTTCAAAGATGAAATTCCAGTGGCGTAGGCGTTCTTTACTAATTTGCAAACACTGTACCAGACAATAAGTAATAAGTATTTATTATATTTTGTATTCAAATTGCTTTATTTTTATAAATTATATTTGAATTTGAAAATACATTTCAAATACTCCGAATTTCTAATATATTAAGAAAAAATTTTGGAACATACAAGTAATTCAAGAATTACAAGGCGCGATATTCATGTAGGTATACTGTGTGTAAACGGCTTTATCGAACATAGGGAAAATAACACTGAGAAGATTTATAATTTTGTAGTAGGTTATGAGCCATAAGACCTAATATAAATATGTATTGGATTACATAGAAAAAATAGTACAGTGAATTTTTTAAACAACTTTCCGTAGCAACGGTTGACTATTAAGCGTAATTCGTAACCGGCTAAATAAAAAAAGTCATGATGTGTCGTAAGACACCCGACAGAAGCTATGCTTCTTACGCATTGTATATAAAACCGAACTTAACAAAGATATAAATAATACAATTAAAAAGTTATTATTTGATCGCCATTTTGAAATCTGACGCCATTTTATTTTTTTATGTCTTATTAAATTCTCAAATATCAATTTTCAAAAGGATCGGATAATTTTTACAAAGAAGTATATACTTATGACCGCCATTTTGAAATATGACGTCATTTTATTTTTTTGCGTCCTATAAAACTTGCAAATATTAATTTTCAAAAAGATCGGATAATTTTTACAAAATCTGAAGTAATTTTTTTTTGTGTCCTGTAAAACTGTCAAATATCAATTTTCAAAAGGATCGGATAATTTTAGCAAAAAAGTACCTACATATGGCCTCCATTTTAAAATATGACGTCATTTTATTTTTTTTGTGTCCTATGAAACTCAAATACCGATTTTCAAAAAGATCGGATCATTTTTGCAAAAAAGTACATATAGCCGCCATTTTGAAATCTGACGTCATTTTATTTTTTTGTGCTCTATGAAACTCTCAAATATCAATTTTCAAAAGGATCGGATAATTTTTACAAAAGTACATAATGGCCGCCATTTTGAAATTCGACGCTATTTTATTTTTTTGCATCTTATAAAACTCTCAAATATCAATTTTTAAAAGGATCCGATAATTTTTATGAAAGTACATATGGCCGCCATTTTGAAATCAGACGCCATTTTATTTTTATGTGTCCTGTAAAACTCTCAAATATCAATCCGTAAACATTCTGAACCCAACGGCGTCAAAATTATTGCTTCCGTCGCATGTTTCGCTGCAATTTTCGTGACGTTAACTTTCTGAATATAGCGCCTGACTGAAGTGTAAGATGTATCAAAACTAGAAATAATTTAAAACGCGCATAGAATCGCATAAAAAGTTATTCATGTCAAAAAAAATAATGTAAATCGGATCAGTGGTTCTCGAGTTACAAGCGTACAAACGGACCAACAGACAGAGTCAGATTGTTCAGGAGGGTATGAAAAGTCAAAAAATTTTGATCCGATCACTAAATCTCGCCATCCGACCGACGTCAATAAGTTACCAGTCGTTCTAACCCAGCAGGTCATAATAAATTATTAAAATCATAATAAAATCTGTCCAAAAATTGAATGACTATATTAGAATCCAATAAGTGGTTATTGTGATTGAAAATGTTTATTTTTATTTATCACTGCGACCCGACTCACGAGTTCACACTGGAAGTGTGATGTGTAATATATTTGTTTCTGTAAAGTATTATGAAACATCGTTCGATTCAAGTCTGCTAACGACATCTATTGACTTTTCAGTATAATACAACCCCTGTGAAAAACTATTTCGAAAATCTCTAATTTCTATGAAAAACCTTAATCAAACTTTGATGGTAATGCTTTCAAAATAAACTAGAAGTGTGTATCTTTCTTCCCATATGACTTTGAGCCAGATTGTTGTATAATATTTGAACTAAATATATTCTTTAAAATCAGGTAAAAATGACAAAAATAGCGTAAGTTTAACACAAATTTATGTGTAGAAAAAAATTGATTTCAAAAAAACTGTTCAAATAGCCCTCTTCCTTAGTATTTTTTGCATACATTTGTGAAGAAAAAACTTTAAAATGTCAATTTCACTTCCCGTAATTTGAAATAATAAGTCGTACTGTAAAGAAAATATTGATAAAAATCACGTTTTTTGATACAATTTTTTAAACAGAATTTTTTTTTTTTTTTAGTTTTTAAGCAATAAGAGCCCTTCTATAAAGCTTAATGTTAAATTGTAGCTAATAAAAACAGTATTAAAATGACTTTTGTGACCACAGTTTGAAATTTGCCGAGATCATTTTTTGCAATCTGCGTGTGCAGTCACCTTAATGATTCAAGCATTTGCTTTGCGCTTGCTACTTTTGTAATATTAAATACGTAATATGAAATACAAATTAATAATAAGTGTTATATTTCTTTCTTTAGTCCTATTTGGAAAAGTATTATTATTTATTGTATATTTTATATTTGTCGAATTGTAATTAGCCTGGCAATAATCATTGTCGTTTTTCATGCCAAAAAATACCGGGTCTTCGGCGCCCCTTGCTTAATGCGCCCGGGGCCGTCGCCCCCTCCGCCCTACCCTTACTGCGGCCCTGACCAGTCGACCGGCAAGAAGATCACATCGTATTGCCATTCGCCGCTGAAGATGCCCAACGGAGCTTTGGGCGAAACGTACGGAGTAAAATCCATTGGACCACGGTTACTTAGCCCGGAAACATTTGCTACCAAGATATCTAATAACAGTTATTTATTTTGTGTTAATAATTTCTAAAAAACAGACTTATAATGACACATATAGCCTAGTAGCTGCGCGTCTTATTAAAATAAAAAAAAAAACATTTCCAAAAAAGTAAAAAACTTTATTTGCGCGTTTAAATTATACAGTATACTTGTAGTATAGGTACAAACTTTTAGTGCTAAATTTATAAATAAATTACGAATTACGGAAGCGTTCTAGTCGGTCGTATATAGTGCTGCTTAAAAATGACAACAATTATATTATAAACCTCGCGTTGAACGGCTGTGTGTCGAACTGGCTTTACTTTAAAAAAAAAAAAGAATTCGTTACGTCTTCAGTGCTAAACTTAATTGAAAATCGTTTGGTCATCTTGGAAGATCCTTTTAAGGGAAATGGGTAAGCTACTTTATTATCAATTAATTTTTAATTAAGTTGTATTTATTATTTAAGATGCAGTTTTAACAATTAATTACTTAATATGCAGGGTCGTAATAATTAACGATTATCAAGTGTTTATTTATATATTATTTTTAACAAAACTGAAAGGCCTACCGCACACGACATATAGATTGTATCAAATTAAACCTGTGCATAGGGCATTCTGTGTGCAAGACAGAGATCGATACATAAAGCAATAAGTAAGAATGAGATAAATGATCGCTAATAGGATGTTATGTGGTTACTGTAAATACAGTAACCACGTAACATCCTATTAGCGATCATTTATCTCATTCTTACTTATTGCTTTATGTATCAATCTCTGTCTTACACTCAGAATGCCTTATGCACAGGTTTAATTTGATACAATCTGTATACATTATACAGGCGGCGATAGACAATTTTGTCGGTCAGGTCAATAAACAAAATGTCACAAAAACGCGCAAAAATTTATTTATTGACTAACTGTCCGGTCTCGCTTCGCCCAGGTGCTATGAATTTAATGCCTATTTTGAAAGTTAAAAATGCAGTAATAGTCGAATCAAGGAGTCAGACGGATACCGAACATTTTGCTAGAGTTACAAGAGCACCTATTTCCACCGTTTTCGAGGGTGCTGAACACGGTAAAAATAGTGAAAAAAGTTTTAACATTGGAAATGTTTATGTTCGTATATGGGGGCAGAGTTACGAGTTTTCGTTCAAGACCAAAAGACAACGGTGTCGCGATCAAGTGAGGAGCAATCATGCAAAATTGAACAAGTGCAATTTTTTCGAAATGTGTTTTATATCATGTCTGGTTAATTGACAGGTATTTGCGACGATCTGCGGTGTTATTTTTGAGCAAATGTTAATAAATACTGTAGAAAAATCCATTTAAAAGTTAAGTAATCAAGCAAAAGTGAACGCGTATATAACAGAAGAATAATAGGGTTATTCCTGACAAAACTAAACAGTGCATTGATAAATATTGTGTGTATAATAAACAGTTAATTATGTTTCATGCTGTTATGCTGTCATGCTGTTATCATTTCCAATGTCTTCGATGGTTGCAAGGATTGCGAAATCTGTGAATTTTTAACCATTCGCTATACCCCTAAAACGGCTAAAAACCACCCCTTTTTGCTGTATTTCTGCACAGACTCCTGGGTTAACGCCAACATTTTTTTATTTTCCAGTTTGAGGTGAGTGGTCAAGGTTGGCACCGGGTAGGATACCGTGATCACCCTCGGGGGTTGATTCTATCCTCCCAGGGCGTTGAAATTTTAACTTTCTCCTTTCGCGCTAAAAGTTGTGCACTCCCCCGTTTTCGAGGATGCTGATCACGAAAAAAATACTTTTAGCCGGGTTCAACCCTTCCCACCGTAAATTGGGGTGTTTTTTGACCGTTTGAGGGGGTAGGGAGGGCATAACTCGATTAATAGTATTTTTTTGTGATCAGCACCTTCGAAAACAGGGAACTTCTTAACTTTTAGCGCGAGAGGGGAAAATTGAAATTTCAACTCCCTGGGAGGGTAGAATCAACCACCGAGGGTGATCACGGTGTCCTATCCTTCACCACTCACCTCAAACTGATGAAAAGTAATTGAATTTTGGCGTAAACCCAGGCGTATGTGCAGAAATACTGCAAAAAGGAGTGGTTTTTGGCCGTTTTAGGAGAAGCGAATGCCTAAAATTTTTTTCACTATTTTTACCGTGTTCAACACCCTCGAAAACGTTGGAGGTAGGTACCTACTCTTTGAGTTTTTAAAGAACACCAACAGCTAAGGTTATTTGGGCCTAGCACCAATTCATTTTTTCAATTCATTATTTTTTTTTTAATAACAAATTGAAAATCCAATTGACACTTTTACCGGGAACCGGGGATTTGTAATAGAGGAACCATAGCAACGCCATGTATACAACAGCATTGTTAAACGCTCAAGCCCGGTAGGTGCTCTTGTAACTCTAGCAAAATGTTCGGATTTTGAGCCAAAATCCCGACTCCTTGAATCCACTATAATCTGTTTTGCAAAATACACAAGCACATGATGCGTTACTATGGAAACGTAGGACGCATCATTAATTCATGACTTCCTGTTTTTCCAACGCCATAATATGGTATGCACAGTAGTGCGGATGCATGGCTTGAATGCTCTTCCTCAGGGACAGTTCTCCGGGATAAAAAGTGGCCTATGTTCTTAGTCGGACTTCAAGGAAGATCTTTGCCAATTCTCATCGAAGTAGACTCATGCTCGATTGCACAAAAGCGTTGTCAAAAATTTGATTTGACAATGAAAATGAGTTCAATCGTACACTATTGCCCGCTAGCGGCTTCGTGCACACAACCTGTAGCATCCGTTTTTATTATAAGACAGAGCATACGCTATCTTCCGATTTCCATATCACATTGTGCAACAGACAAGGACAACCGAAACAAGTTCGCGATTTATTAAATAAAGTCGCATTTATATTGTTGAATTTGCATATAAATCTGTATAAAAAAAACTATGTTGACACAATATTATACATACAATCTATCTAGAATTTTCTCCTCTTTCGTTTAAGATAGGTTTTGAATCGATCTGACTTTAATTGAGCGAACTATAAGCAAACATTGTGACCACACATATTTCTCCATAAGAAAAGCATTGCAGAATTTTAAATCGATCCTGATCGAAAAATAATTGATTGATTGAAACGATATTTTTTTTAAACTGTGTATATAAGTCTTTAATATAACTTTTTGTCCAATTTCCACTTCAAAACAACATTTTTCTACGCATTTTTATGAAAATTTAGCTTGAAGAGCGATGTTTTTCTATGTAGATCTATCATTTGTTTTTGTGAAAGTACAATCTAATGTTCTACATGACAGGGAGTTTCACAACGACATTAGACTGCTCCTGCAGTACCTATAAAAAAACCGTAATTACCTATATTATCACAATCTAAGGTATTGTCAAATCAAATTTTTGACAACGCTTTTGTGAAATCGAGCATCAGTGGTTAAGCCGTGAAGAGGTAACAAACAGACAAGAACACTTTCACATTAATTATAACATTAGTTTGGATTGAAAAATGCAAATTAATTTTATTTATTTCTTAATAGTCAAAAGAGGAAAATTGTGTGTGCTTCCTGTCCAACTTCGCAATGTCGGTGCTAAGGCAGGACTCTAAGAAACAACAAATTTAAATGACGATTTGTTGTGACGTCTTTAATAATAATTTACACTGTAATAATATTTGTGGCAGTGAGGCAAAAGACATGCAATTATGCAAAGTCGTATAAATCAAAGATTTATTGAATATATTTTGTAGATGGATATATCTATATAATCAATGTCATTAGTTACCAAGTTATAAAGTTACAGATTGTCAGCGTCATTATATACAATATTTGAGTCGTTTCAAGTGAGCTTAATTTGCGAAGCTCAGGTAGAAAATAGGTTTGCTATATAGAACGATATCGTATAGTGACGTGTGTACACTACAGTATACTCACCGTATAGTGGTAGCGGCAGGGTTGACATTATTAGAACAAACGAGAAATTGTATTGAACAGTTCGTTACTATATTAGAACTTCCTCAGTAACTCAAGCATAAGAAATAGTATGATTGAGTTGCTTAGGAAGTCTAATGTATTGACGAAAACAATCAATCGTTCAAAATAAAAGCAGTTTTTTCAAAATACAATTTAACCGTCTCTTTCAAATCTAAAGGTAGCCTACAACAAACTTTAGTATACAATAAAGATACAATTGATCCTATAAATCGTAGTGGTGTTTATAAATTAACATGTAATGACTGTCCTGCATTTTATATTGGAAAAACACAGAGAAAATTTAAAGATAGACTTAAAGAACATACCACTAATTTAATCAACACCAGGTCTAATTTTGGCAAACACCTTTTGAACTCTGGGCACTCATTTGACCCTGATTCTGTAATTGAAATTTTACACTTTGTAGATACTAATGTCCTAATTGACTCTTTTGAAACTTTTGAAATAAAAGCAGCTTGTAGTTCTGATAACTGCCTTAACTCAACAATAGATTGCATGGAATCTAATGTTTTTGATTTTTTGTTTAAGAATAATCCTCCATAAATAATATTGTTTATCAATGTTCAATTACAGTAATCCTCCTACTTTATATTATGTCATTAATTTTACTGGTTTAAATTGGCAGCATTGCTCTCAGATGTAGTCATTGCGTTTAATTTTTACTTCAAAATGTCACCATTTTTTTATTTTAAATTTACTACCACAAGATGCTTAAAGTAACAAAGGTAATTTACTTAAAATTTTAACTAATTTAGTTTTATTGCTAATTTTATTGTAAAATCTAATTTATAATTTCCTTTCATAGAACTTTCACACAGTTTCACACAATTTTCAATTATTGTAAAATCTTGTTTTTAAATTGACCTGATGATGAGAGCTTAAGCTCTCGAAACATGTCGTCCATCTCTTTTTATTAAATAAAGAGTTTTATATCTTGTTCTGGAAGCAAATTTAGTGTTGTACTATTTTCATTCTACTAATCAATTTCTGTTTCTGTTTTATTTGTTGTCCAAAAACCTGTGGGTTCCATGCGTCTTGATCCCCGAACAAAATATCCCCGACAAAATATCTACAAAATACCCCCGGACAAAATATTCCCATGACAAAATATCCCCGAACGAAATATCCTAACGACAAAATATCTCCAATTAAAAAAGACAAAAAACAAATTTATAGATAGAAACAAATTAAATAAGAACAAGTTAATTATTACCAATGAATATATATTGAAAAATAAATTCGACCCGATTCGTTTGATATTAAGTCTATTTATAGAAAAAATAACGCTGAATCGACTCCAACACCCCGCACTTTTAATTTCAAATAATATAAACAGCATCTGAGAGATTTTTGATTTTTCTTAAAAATGTCAAAAGTAAGAAGACCCTCCTCTTTGTACAAATTTGCGAAATTTTTGAAAAATAAATTCGATCTGATTCGTTTGATATTAAATCTATTTATAGAAAAAATAACGCTGAATTGAGGGAACGATTTAAATTGGGGAGCTTGTTTTTCAGGAAAATCGTGGAAATTTTAAATAGTTGAGGGAACGATTTAAATAATTGAGGAAACTATTAAAATAAATTATTGAGGGAACTATTTAATTTGGGGAACTTGTTTTTCAGGGAAATCGTGGTAAAATTGTAAAAATAGTGAAGGGAACGATCTATTGTGAATACATTTAATACGAGGATATTTTGTCATATAGATATTTTATACAGGTTTATTTTGTAATGGGGGACAAATCGTCCGAGGATATTTCGTCCGGGGATATTTTATCATGAGGATATTTTGTCATTGGGATATTTTGTCCGGGAATATTTTGTCAGGGATATTTTGTCGGGGATATTTTCTTCGGGGATCAAGACGCCTGATACCACATCTATCAAAATTAAATATTACTTCCCATAAAAATAAAAAAAATCAAGATGAACTCTCTCAAACGGAAAAGTCACATTTGGCCAATGCCCAATATCTTTCGCTGACATCTCTAATGGAATGAGGGCTATCAAATTTGGTCTGCCATCTGATAGCGCCATTAGCAAGTGAGGTATATGCCAGTCAAATATCAGTACTATTTATATTTTGCTCCATTTGATAGTACCACTAGCCAGTGAAGTATCTGTAACCCAAATATCAGTATTGTTTATATACTACTCATTTAACGGCTAAATCGCAGTGTTGTATTTATTTATTTATTTATTTATATATTTATCTATTTATTTATTCCTTTATAATGGATAAATGAGGAATGACTGAACACAAACCGTTAATCTCTAAACGTTTGACACATAACTTTCTTGCTACTAGCGCCATCTGACGAATAAAAAAATAGTACCTAGCCGTAATTAGCTACAACATTTTTATTATTGAGTTAAACTAAATTGTTAATCATCAGTTGGATAATGCTTCCACATAAAATCATAAAAGCAATGTAAAAGTTTCATCCAAATCGGTCTAATAGGCCTTGAGATAATCGCGGCCTTAGATACAAACATAATATACATGAACGAATGTAGGCTATCACGGCCGGCGTTAATAGAATTAAGATAAGAATCTTTCGGGCTTATGAGCCGTGGTCTACTGGAATGGCTTCTTCTTCTTCCAGACGTTTTGCTTGCAACTGCGGCAAGCATCTTCAGTGGTGTGTTCGACGTGGTCATAGTGTTCTTCTCGGTGTCCTGCACTCGACAGCAGGATACCGAGAAGAACACTACGACCACGTCGAACACACCACTGAAGATGCTTTCCGCAGTTGCAAGCGAAACGTCTGGAAGAAGAAGAAGAAGCCATTCCAGTAGACCACGGCTCATAAGCCCGAAAGATTCTTATCTTAATTCTATAATATACATGCCTAGACTTGCTTTACATTTTTCTACTAGGCCATGAATTCGTTGTTAAAAGTTGATCTACTTTTAAATAATATTACTTTACAACAAATAAGATTCTTTTAAGCCTTATATAAAATAAGGCAGTCTAGTTTGTTTTATTCTTAATTGTCGAGCGCCTATAATCTACAATAATTTCTGATGATCTTCGATTATAAAATCAGTCCCTGATTATGAACGTTGTATTGACAAACAATGATTTTAGTCAGCGTTTATAATCAGGGACATCCCTGGCTGCGGCAAGTAAAGAAAACACGCAGAAGGAAGAGCGTCACGGCGCAGGAGGGTCGACGGGCGAGAGGGGAGGGGCGACGGTCGGCAGCCGGGGGGGGCAACACACGAGTCCCTCGGGCCTCTATTCGTTCATCCTCTATTGATCTCTGGCACTGTCTTGAGCAGCCGACCTTAGGCAAGTCGCGGCGGCATTGAGCTCTAGTCCGCCACGCGCTACACTCTTCACTCCATACACCTCTATACACTCCATATTCTTCTTCTTCTTCATTTTTACAACATACAGAGTCTTTTCTTTATCTATGTAGTTGTGTGTGTGTGGTATGTGTACTAGGGTTTTCACTTATTTACTATAAATAAACGTCAACCCATAACCAAAAAGTCTTTGTGGAAGATCATCCGCGTTACTGGCCGAAGAAAACATCTATTTTATTTTAAGTATATTAGTTAATAATAATCAAACGATTTAAACCCCTTATAGCCACAAGGTATTCGCTATTTTTATTAGTGAATAACAATCTATATTAGACAGCTAAGCTGCCATGATTTTTATAAAGTTATTATTAAGAAAAAATCAAATGCCACGGCCGGGACTTGAACCAGAAGTTCAGGTACGTTGCAACCGTACAGAACGTATATTTTTTCTTGCGTATTATTTCTGGTTATTAATCCTTAACGAAAACGAATCGTTTTTATTAAAAAAAAATATTTTCGAAGAGTTGATATTTTTCACATGCCATTATTTGGTGCAGCCCTGATCACCTACCATTCTTCCGCCCCACCTCGTTTACTCCTTCGTATGAACTACCCTCTCTTTAAAATCTAAAGGCGCCTAGTTACACTGTAAACTTACCAATAACTGTCACCTCGATTGTGGTTTTAACTTTACTAGAAAACTACCGTCTCTAAAACCTATCATGTCATAAATTATCTCTTATATAACAGTACTTTGCAATATTAATTGTTCGACGGTAACTAATAACTTATAACTTACCTAACATATTAGCGTTCCTTATGAATACATTCCATCGTGGATATGATCCAAGTTTGCTCTAAAGGTAGGAAGGTTAAATGATTCCTTTAACAATGAAGCAGAAGTTGACTGGTTACAAGTGAAACGTTTCTGCTGTCATCTATTTGTGAAAAACTGCAATTTATTGTTATGTCAAAAATAAAACCTCGTTTTATCTGTTGTGCAGAATATACCCATATATTATTGAGGTTCTCATGGGACTCCGGAAAAGTTTACGCAGAGCGTTAAACGACGCGAGCGCCTTACTATTTTAGATAGAATGAACTATAAGTTTTAAAGAAAATTCGTTCGATGTCACTACAAACTTATTTTTACGTAATTAATTTCATTTGTATTCCTATTTTTTACTAGATGCTAAATGAGTTTTTATTTTTTTAATAAAAAACGACTCATTTGGTGAAGTATAAGTTATAACTTCAGCCGTGTGTAATGACAGACACTGCATTTTTAGGGTTCCGTAGCCAAATGGCAAAAACGGAACCCTTATATAATTTCGTCTTGTCCTGTACGTCCGTCCATATGTCACAGCCATTTTACTCGGAGACTATTGGCACTATATACCTAGATGATTTTTGGAAGGTAGGTGTCGTCTATGAACCGCTATACAGTGGTGTAGTGAAATTACGAAAAAAAATAGGGGTGGCACTCCATACATGTAACTGAGGGATGAAAAAAAAAATTAAGTGCACATAAGCGTGTGGGGTATCGTTAGATAGGTCTTGAAAAATGATATAAGAAGTTTCAAAATGACTTTTATTTAATTCAATAGTTCGTGAGATATGCGATTCTTAAGTCGTAAAAAGTGTGGCCCCCCTCTAACTTTTCAACTATGGGATGGAAAATTCTGAAAAAAATTAAGGTGGTAGAACTTAAAAAACACTTCCAACGAAAATTGGTTTGAATAAGATATGTTGAATAAGATATGGGATATTTTCGGTTACACGATATTTTTTTTAGTTTAGCGACCGCAGTTTGTTTTCCACAGTGTCTTTGAAAAATACGATATGTAATACAAACTTATTTTTCTCCTACCTAGGCCGAAAGTTCGTACTTTCGTCCCTGCCAAGCGGGAACAAAGTCGCTCTTTATTCCCGTGGTACGGACAAGTGCGCGTGCGCAATAGTACTTATGCCGGCTCTCACGCACCTACTTCTGTCTCCTACACATTAAAATTATTTCCTTTAAAATTATTTTTTAATAATTTTAATAATAAAATAAAATAAAAATAATAATTTTAATAATTTTTTTTTTCTATTTTGCGAACTTTCGGCCTGGCAGGAGAAAAAATAGTATGCGCAACACGGGAGGAAATTACTACATCTCCTCCCGCGTATTTGCCACCCTCGCTTTCGGCTCGGGTGGCAATTTTATATGCGGGAGGAAATGTAGCACTTTCCTCCCTTGTGGCACAATGTACTATTTTGGAAACTATGTTCAACTTAAAATAAAAGACTATAAATTATTATTAAATTTATTATTAGCTTTGAATTTTAACCGTGAACGTTCTTTCCGACTACGGAACCCTTCACTGTGCGTGGTCCAACACGCACTTGGCCGCTTTTTTATGCTATATATTTTACCTTTAGCCTAACGGTAGCCGCAAAAAAGCCTATATGCATTAAGTTTGGGTACTTACATAGTATATTAATAGTATGACTTTGAAAGTAAATTGGGCTTGAGAATAGCCGAGAGTGTAGCAGTGCTGTTGTTTACATGGCGTTGCTATGGTTCCTCTATTGCAAGTCCCCAGTTCCTGGGTTCTAGCCCGAGAGCTGGTAAAAATGTCAATTGGATTTTCAATTTATTATTAAAAAAAAAATAATGAATTGAAAATGTGAATTGGTGCTAGGCCCAAATAACCTTAGATGTTGGTGGTCTTTAAAACACAATTTGAAAGTAAATTTAAGATAAACGTAGTTTTAGATCTGAATTTGACCGCATGGTATCAGTGCTTAACACTGAATTACTATGGAAACCACTGTAAATTTCAATGCTATTGATTTAATTCGTAATACAGAAGTGATAAAGAAGTGCTTCAACGAGTTCAACCATTATGTAGCAATTATTATCATTCGAGTAAGAGAGGAGACCACTTAGGAAGAGTGAACTGTATTATATGTAGAGATATAATGTGGACTCATGAAGCGATTATATAAAATTGTAATTGATTTTTCCGGTTTCCACATACGTCTATACATAGTCATGCAGAGCAGTGTTGCCAGATGATGGTGATTGGTTTCAGCTCCACCGCGAATTGAATTTGTCCCAGATTTACACAAATTTCCTTAAAATATTTTCAAGATCATGTATTGTAGATATAAGATTGATATTATAAATTATAGCCGATTGACATTCATATATTGTAGGCATTGAGTTCAAATGTAATAGAGGCGCTATATATACCGAATACAACTGATATACAAAGTTGAAGCCAAGTCTGACGTCACAGGGGACAAGAAACATGGCGGCCAAACAGGGGATGGATATGAGAATATTATTCTCTTCTTTTTCTTACGTATATATAAAATGAATGCCCCCAGGAGGGACATTGGAACGTAGTTGCTATCGCAAATTGCAATCCAATGTTTTTTGGGAGTTAGCGCTCCCAGGGACCCGAGCTCGTACCAGTCGGTTTGTGTATGCCGGCTGGCGGATTCTAATTCACAAATGGATTATTTGTTGAGTTGCAGACGCCAATGACCTGAGTTGTCGACGCGTCTATAATCTACAATTAATTAATAATAAAATGAGCTGACTAAATATGGCGACTGGCTTCACTTTTAAATGCTTGTAGCGTCTCCATAACCTTTTAACTCAGTGATTGTAGGAAACCCTGAAACGAGAGTTGGAAAAGGAAAGGAGTTATGCAAAACGCACGTTGTTTGAATGACATTTTAATTCAACTAAAAATTCTAAACAAGCTACCTACTTAACGTTACTTCGCACTGTATAATATTATAATAGGAATAGGGAACCGTATGTAAAGTTTCACGATAATGTTAAATTAGTCAACACTACCATAGATATAGGTATCTTAGGTTTATTTCTATTTGTATTGTTTAAACTGCATCGTTTCTCAACCTGGGGGTCGTGTTCAGGAATATGGGGGGTCGCAATGTGTTCAAAAAATAAGACCCGTATACGAAACATCCTTTTATTAAAGTATTTTTAATTTAACAACAAGTGTTAGGAATATAAATATTACCAGGTAATAACAACATACAGGGTGCTGATGTGCTTTGCGGGTAATAGGGATTTAACCCGTAAAATCAAACTTTTGCGATTTCCTGCTTCCCTAATTATTTTAGGTAAAATAACTTCAAATAAAAGTTTTAGAAAATAAAATTCTGCATCTAAATCATTAAACAAAATTAATTTTGCATGCTTTGTAACGGCAGAAATTTGATATGAAAATGTCAAAATTACCTCAAAAACCAGATAGCGATAGCCATGGAACTTGAACAAAATGATTAGAAATTATTCTGACAGCTAAAACGTCATCTTTTTGTGCAAGTTCCATGGCTATCACTATCTGTTTTTGAGGTAATTTTGACATTTTCATATCAAATTTCTGCCGTTACAAAGCATGCAAAATTAATTTTGTTTAATGATTTAGATGCAGAATTTTATGTTCTAAAACTTTTATTCGAAGATATTTTTCCTAAAATAATTAGGGAAGCAGGAAATCGCAAAAGTTTGATTTTACGGGTTAAATCCCTATTACCCGCAAAGCAATTCAGCACCCTGTATAATAAAATAAAGTAATAGCCATTGCTGTTAACCAGCCGATATAAAACTTTGATAAACGTCAAATTGACAAATTGTAAAAAGGGGGTCGCAACGTTTTTTACTTAACTTTTTGGCTATTTAGTGGGTCGCGACACTGAAAAGGTTAAGAAACGATGATTTAAAGTAACCTGATAACGTAGAAAATGTGAAAATTCCTGGTGATATAATATTATTATAATATTGATGGTTTCTTTGCTTGAGTTTGAGAGATTAGTGAAGATATTTTCAAAATTTTTAGCAGTATTTATGATGGTAAAATTATAAAATCAGTTATAACATATTCTATATTTTCCCTAAATCTTCTCAAATTCTACTAAATCTAGGAGGAAATCCCCCAATTTGACAACACTGAATTGCAGAGAGACATTGGTATTTCGTTTTTTAATAAAAAGGTGAATACTTCGTCGTTGACCATTCTTTCTCAGTTTGTCAAATGACTGTATAGGCTCTATTGTTGGCTTTTCTATTGTCCGGCGTTTCTATTGAATTATATTTCCTTTCAAATATGCTCGTCAACTCATCGCTCTGTCGTTTTTATATTACAATTTAATATCGAATATTGGTCTGCCCATTGCTTTGTTTCTGTATACAAGCCGTATCTATACTAAACTGAAATTAATTAAGAGCAACAGAAATATCTAATTAAAACGCTGTATTTTTTCCTGTAAGTTACTCCATTACTTTGAAAGTATTCGATAGCGGAAGTTACCCCCTGCACACTTCTTCTCAAATTTTTTCCCCTCGCCTAAAAACGGTTCCCGCTCTCCCGACAGGTAAAGGGTCCGGGTAAACGCTAAATGAAGGACCAAAAATCACACTACAGATCCTACAGATGAATTTTTTGAAAAAAGTTTTTATTACGTAATTTATAATTTTTTTTCAATTTTTCGCCTGTTGGATCTGTAGTGTAATTCTCGGTCCTTCATTTGGTGTTTACCAAAACCCTTTAGCTTTAAAAATAGCGTCGGGAGAACGGGAACCGTTTTATAGGCGAAGGGAAAGGATTTGAGATGAAGAGTGCAGGGGTAATTTACGCTATTTTTTAACTTCCCATTGGAAGTTATTGTAATGGGTCCGAAAATCGAAATCAAAATGTATAACAAATTTTTATGTTTCAAGGGCACTACACTATTTTTAGAAAGATGTCTGTTTGTATATGTGTGTGTGTACGTATGTACGTACGTATGTGTCCATTTCTTTCTAAGACGAAATATCGAGAATGAAAAATGATATCGACTACGTTAGGGTGCCAATCGACGCGTATTAACGTAAATATGATCTGAAAGAAATTTTTTCAAAATCGGTTCAGCCGTTCTTTTTTCTTAACCAAATAGACTCCAAAAAAGTAGATTTTACACAATATTTCGCTAATGAAAAATTATATCGACTTTGTAAGGGTGTCATTCGAGGCGTGTTAACGTCATTTTGATCCGACATAAATTTTATAAAAATCGGTTCAGCCGTTTTTTTTTTTTAATTATTGTTAAAAATAAATAATAATTATGTTTTAATGATTAAAATGATTACTTTTCTGTGTAATATCTAATTTAATTATTATTACTAAATATTTATCAAACTGGGAAGTTCGTCGTGTGGACCTCAAGGGTCGCACTTTAGTCCTAATAAACGACCCACCTCACGGCTTGTTTATAAATTAATTTCACTAAATTAACCCTGTACCAAATTTCAGTGAAAGGCATACCTGTCTGCATGCGTCAATTTATAACGCACGAGACATTTTACTGAGAGGCAAGATGACGCACGTGTGTCCCGATTCAGTCGGAACTTTCTTGTGTCATTCATGCGTTTTGTGTTGTTTTGTTTAGTAAAATAGAGTGGAATAATGAAAAAACTCTTGAATTTATTGATTCAAATAGACAATTTTCAAGTGTAACGAACTCTACGTGTAAATACTATTATGCATAACGAAAAGAGATGCGTTTTTTGCCTCCTATTGCATGCGCAAATGCATTCAATGGCGCATGATTTACCGCACGAAAAAGAAGCATCGTGTAAAACTACCTTAAATTATACAAAGTTTATTTTTGCTAAAAAAACAACTTTAAATAATTGTAGAACATAAAAAGATGTGAAAACAAAAGAAAGATATATGATAGAAATTAAGGATAAGCGTGCAGAAAGAACAGATGGAGATAATTTGAATATTTTTTAACCAACTAGCTTCTGTGGACTGCAGCTATCATCTCATCTACAAATCACACGAAAGTTTTTGATGTTGAAACATTTGTTGCACGCGTTTGTATATTATGCCATTGTGCATGCAATGGCTGCAGAGTCTTTTCTCTAACATTTTTAGTTGATAGTGACTGATAATGCCATGAATTAATTTCAGTCTGTGTGTACATGATTTACATTCAGCATTTTCAACGATTTTAGCTTCGCACGCAATGAGATTTTTGAAAAAAATCGCCTCTGTCTAAAACTTCAAAATTAATGTAAATATGTTTTTGCCATACCCACTACAAAATAACTACTTTCGATAGGGTTTTTTGGAAGTTTTTTGCAGCCAATTTATTTATATTGAAAGAGTTTTCGCCTTTTTAGGCATCATCAGTAATATATAAAAATTATAATTTAAAAAAACTAAAAAACACGCTTTAATGAACTAAAAAGTAAAAAATAATTAATTTTATTGTAAAAAAGCGTGGGGTGATTTGTATCATATTTTCATACTACCCCACGCTTTTTTACAATAAAATTAATTATTTTTTATTTTTAGTTCATTAAAGCGTGTTTTTTAGTTTTTTTAAATTATAATTTATTTTTGCTTTTTAGTCCTGGAGATCCTGGTCAGGATAATGGGACAAACTTATGGAATTATTGTATTGTCGTCGGTCCTTGATAAGTCGACAAAGTTTAAACTAAATCTGACCGTTCAAAGTTGGTCAAAATCAAGTTCAAAGAAATCGGTTACAAACTGACAAACAAGCAAGCACACAAGCACGCACACATACAGGTGAAGCTAATATAAGCGTGTTAAAAAGGCGAAACGTTTAGTATAAATAAAACTCTTTCAGTATAAATAAACTGGCTGCAAAAAACTTCCAAAAAAACCCATAATATCCTCAGCCGTACTAAACTCACTACGCACTACTTTCGATGTATGTATAGCGACCTTTAATGAGTCATTTAACAGGCAGGGGTGCGGAAAATGTTTTATTTTCCGCACTAGTGCAGAAAATAACGGTTACCATAGCAACTTCTGTTTATTCGCTCTATATGCCTGCGTACGTTTGCTTGTGCCTGTCTTTATTTACTAGCACGAACTTCGCGGGACACTGTGAAAGAAAAATGGCGACGCAAGTTACCTGTCAGAATTTTTTGAAAATGGCGTGAAAAGTAGGCATTTTGTAGTGGGTATGGCAAAAAATACCATATGTCTCGTACGTAATGGTATTACGGCTGGTGTGACTAAAAACTCGCTATCGCTCGTTTTTACATACTGTCATTACTCGCCGTAATATGTCCCATTACGTATCTAGATATACAATCTACTATTTTATAACTCATAATGTAAAAAATAAATGTATCCATAGCAACGTAGTCTAGATTGTTGATTCATCTTACATTAAATTATCGTAGTTACTGATTTGCCACTGCGATCGCTGGCAGTCCAATTCTAGTAAACTCCGCCTTTCTGCTCGCAGTCTATAAAATAATTTAAAATAAAATAGAAACACTAAAATTACGATAGCAACAAATACGTACATTATGAGTCGTGGCTCATTCTGATCTAATCATTTTTTCCCAATGCTAAATGTCCTATGTATAGGTATACCTTATCTGTTTACATACTGTAGGTATGTAAATATAGGTAGGTACTATACGTAGGTATACAGGGTGTATCATAGGATTGAATTCATAGAAAAGTAATGAGTGCAACAAGGAAAACATAAGCAAAATGAGTAGCGTGACAAAGATAGAATACTGCACATGGCTAACTTAACTAAATTAATTATCATGGTTTTTTACATGAATAGAGGGCAAAGCAATCTCTGATCTTAACTAATTTGTACTGTGTACTTTTCCCTATGTTCGGTTTCCTGTGATACACCCTGTATAATATTATGAATACGAATTTATATAAATTAATTTTCTTTCAATGCAATTTTCAATATGTTTTTAATTAAAATCCCTTTTTCAATAAACATGTATCGTTCAATGTTTTAATTAAATGTTACAAAAAGTTCATTTCAACATTTTTATACAAACAATACAGTGAAAAGCGTATTTAATGCGGATGTACGCCTGTGTTACGATTTAAGATCGATAAAACGGATTGACTATTATACACTTTTATCGATAATTTTCCTTAATTATTCGGAATAATCGCGTTTAAAAAATTTAAAAATATTAACTGGTATAATGTCGATAATAATGTTTTTGCAACACTTGCATCTAAAGTACAATTTTAGATGGTTGTGTACCGTGATTCGTGGAAGCTTCTGATGTATTCGAACGGTAGTGCGTGAAGTAAATTTTAACGCACTCTGTGCTATAAAGTAATACTGTTTTGTTTTACTTTAAAACACACGTGCGTAAAATAGTACTTCATAGATTACTTTGCTATAATGTTACTAATAAAATATTTATCTAAAATGTGTTTTATTTGCTTAAAATTGAGCTTTTGAAGCAGTTGTTGCAAAAAATATTGTATGTAACGCGTGGTTAAAGTGACGAATCTGACAGTCGCGATTTTACAATACTCTCCTAAGGTTATGTTGCATTTGTATCAGAAATCGTGTGATCAGAACTCGTGTGATAAAAATCACGTATTTTGATACTCACTCATCAAAACCTATAGGATACTTCCCGTTGACCTAGCATCTTAAAATTTGGCACGAATGCAGGTCTTATAACGCAAGTAAAGGAAAAAATCCGAAAATCATTAATTTCTAATTCTATAAGTGGAGGTATTAATTATTGCTTGTCAATTGCCAACCATAATAAAGTAATTGTCAAATTGTTATACGGAACTCTCATGGCGCGAGTTTTATTCTCACTTGTGCATCTTTTTTTAAGGATTCAGTGAATTGAATCAGTTCAGCTGAGAATGGCATGGCTTGACAAAGTTCGGATTAAGCAAAAGTTTATGCTTTGAATCGACACTTCTCAGCTCTTTACGATTAATTATAATGAAGAGTTTATCACTAAACACTAAAATATTATGACCTGCTATCAGCTAGCTCCAGGCAACATTTGCTCTGTTGAGCAATTCTCAGATCCAGTTAAAGCTTGTCTAAATGTCTGCTTCAATCATAGACATAGAAATCTAGAGATGTAGTACAAGCGAGTAGGGTGATTACTGGGGGGGGGGGGGGTGAGGAAGCAAGTGTGCCCACATTCTATTGGTCGCTTCAGTTGCGCAAGCGCTGTACGAGCAACTGAGCATGCGCAAAGACGCGGCCAATAGAACGTGGGCAGGTACTTTATACTACATCCCCATATTTCTATATCTATGGCGCCAATCCATACAGCTGGGTGAAATATTAAATTTTAACTGTTTTTTTTGTCCTACCCCATAATAAAATAGCTGCTTTTCATGCATGAATACCGGTCATAAAATGACCTATTTCAGATCAGTAACGAGTAGGGCGGTAAAATAAATTTACCGCCCGCTTATAACGCGGCGCTCAAGTATTTTTTTTTCAATTTATTATCTTTAATAATAAATAGAAGTAAAATTCAATTAACCTAGTCAGTAAGTTTGTAACTTCTACCGACTGCTGACTAGGTCTGTTCTATCAAAATAAGATTTGATTATTACTTCCCACCTCTACTATGGTAGGGAAGTAATGGATTTAGTCCGAAAAAAATATTTCGAGATTTTAACAGATTTCACGTTTTGAGACCCTAGCAATCGTTTAAGATCATTTTCTGACTGATGTCTGTATGCGTGTGTGTATGTGTGTGTGTATGTGTGTGTATGTGTGTGGTCAATTTTTCGCCTTCGATATCTTAAGAACGGAACAACATACGGGCATGCCGATTGTTCTATTGTGTTTATCAGCCTTTAACTTAGATCTGATTAGATTTTGAGTCAAATCGGTTCAGTGGATCCTGAGATATTCAAAAAAAAGTTCTCAATGTCACGTATTAACATAGGTAAAAAAAATATAAATGAATTCTATAGATATTATAATATGAAAAAAATGTAAATATTTTTTTTCTCTAAAAAAAAAGAGGACCATGCTTTTTTCAAAGAATAAAAATTAAATTGTGTTTTAAAGACCACCAGCAGCTAAGGTTATTTGGGCCTAGTCAAAGAACAAAAAAAAAAAAGATTTTTTATTTTTGTAAATATTTACTAGGTGGGAAGTATAGGACTGGTCATCAGTCGAATTTTTTTTTTTATAAATTATATTCACTAAATTAACCAATATACCAAATTTTTGATTTTACAAATCACTAGTTTTTTTACATTGTTTAAAGCGCCCCAACGCTAGGTGTCACCGCCGACTTGCTGACTAAAAGTGATATTTATTTACACCCTAAATATTATAGCTAATCTCAAAATTTTAGCCTTTACAAATTTTTTGCAATTTTTAACCACGAACTCTTGGACACGTTCATATTTTTTTCTTAATTTTAACAATTAATAACTTGGTACTTTTACTTCGTAAAGACAAAAAAACAATAAAGTACTTTTGGAATCAGAATTTTTACAAGGACGTTACTTCTGGGACATATATGTATGCTGTGCAGGTACTTATTTTGCATACATATTATAACCATTTATACAGAGTGACAGATGGCAGATTACGTAAAATACGTAACAATTGGTTACTATGTAACAAAGTAACAAAAAGACTGTGCGACGTGCGTATTGTTAGGTATATATAATTATTCAGTGCTAATGAAGCATTATAATGCTTTGTTAACTAAATAAATAGCTAACACCATACTGGGAATTAGAATTAATATAACTGTCCAAGATGTCAAACTTTTACCATTCCAACTTGACAATTGGGGAATGATACCTACTACTAATTTAGGTCAACATTCACTTTTCGAAATTTTACAATATTTTTTCGTTTTTAGGTACTCCAAGTCCAAAAACATATTTTTGTTCGTCTGTTTGTCTGTTAGCACGATACAGGTCAAACGGATGAGCGGATCGGAACCAAATTGTATAGTAGAATGTTTAACATGTAAATAGAAAGATTGTTTTTGGGGAAAATCGGCGCATGCGCAGAAGAGATATGTGCTATAACGTTGTTTTTTCTATCATAACAGTTTATTATTCTATTCGTTATTGCAAGAAAGTCTTGTAAGAAAAAAAATTTCTAAACCTTATTGGGATCCGTCAGATAGGTGGAGTTTAAAAAACATGGCGCAGAGGGCGGGGGGGGGGAATTTCATATACGGGGTATACTTTTGCGTGTAATTTTATGATTTTCAAAGTGATAAGAAATAAATAAAATATATAAGTGCAATTTGTGATTGGGCCGGTACGAATCCTAAACAAAGGAATTTCGTTGAAGGAAACAGATTCTCAAAGCCGAACATATTATCAAATGTCGGAAATATAACGAGAAAAATACATGAAAAATGAACTGTCAAAAGTAGTAATCTGTACGGCATATTGCTTAAAAACATCAAAATTAAAAGAAAATCTCCACGAAATTAATTATCCGTTCAATGCTCCTTTAAAGCTGTGTTAGGTGAATAATGTAAACACATAACTGCAACATAATATGTTATATTGTAATAAGTAGGTAAGTTACTAACCTCAAAATATTTGTATATTCATAATTAGTCCTAATTTTGTCAATATTCAGAGATTTAACTATTGTAGTACAGTATGATAATGAGTACATCTTATTATTAATATAAAATATTTTTTTAATTCATAAATACAGTTTTTCCACATTTCATTAAAAAAGAATTCGCTGTAAAGTAAGTTTTACAAGGCAATGACTGACAGTGTTTAATGCCACGATATTAGAAAACGTCGCAAATTCCATTTTCGATAAACTGTTTGTTTATTTTACTTGTTTTATTCTTGTAATAACCAATTTCACGATAAATTTGCACTGTTAGCATGTAAAATTTTCCCCCGTTTTGATACAATTTTCTGCCACCAGATGTCATATGCTCATTTGACGGGTCACAATAGTTTCATACTTATTTTGAAAATAAAAAAGCAGGTGTCTTTTGTTCTGAAGTAATTGATTTGTCAAAAAAAATGAGATAACTGACGAGCATGCCTTGGTTACTTTTTAGGGGTGGTGTGAAGTTAGCCCCGCAACTTTCGAAAAAATGATTTTTTTTCGGAGTTCTGGATTCGTTTCCATGAGTTCTGGAGTTCTTTGTAGGTTTAAACAATAGTTCTGGCATTTATCTAGCGATTATTCGAACTTGAAAATATGAGGGGCTAGGTTCACGCTGCCCCCCAAAGTTGAAAAAATTCAATTTTTTTTGGAGTTCTGAGTAGCCCTCCAATAGTTCTGGAGTTCTTTATAGTTTTGAGCAATAGTTCCGTTCGTTAAAACGTACAAATTGAAAATTTAACAAGCCGTGAGGTGGGTCGTTTATTAGGACTAAAGTGCGACCCTTGAGGTCCACACGACGAACTTCCCAGTTTGATAAATATTTAATAATAATAATTAAATTAGATATTACACAGAAAAGTAATCATTTTAATCATTAAAACATCAATAATTAAAAAAAAAAAAAAAAAACGGCTGAACCGATTTTTATAAAATTTATGTCGGATCAAAATGACGTTAACACGCCTCGATTGACACCCTTACGAAGTCGATATAATTTTTTATTCGCGAGATATTGTGTAAAATCTACTTTTTTGGAGGTTATTTGGTTAAGAAAAAAGAACGGCTGAACCGATTTTAAAAAAATTCCTTTCAGATCATATTTACGTTGATACGCGTCGATTGGCACCCCAACGTAGTCGATATCATTTTTCGTTCTCGAGATTTCGTCTTAGAAAGAAATTGACACGTACGTACGTACGTACGTACGTACGTACATACGTACACACACACACACACACACACAGACATCTTTCTAAAAGTAGTGTAAAAATAGTGTAGTGACCTTGAAACATAAAAATTTTTTTTCCTTTTTGATTTCGATTTTCGGACCCATTACAATAACTTCCAATGGGAAGTTAAAAGTTCATTTTGAAAAAAAAAATTGCCCAGCATTCCTCTAATTTTGCTTGGATCAAAAAAAGTCATTTGAAGTATCGCTAGAACTCTTGGAGGGCTACTCAGAACTCCAAAGAAAAAAATCGAAATTAAAAAAAAAAAATTTTGTTATCGAGCTAGGTACCTAGCCCCTCAAAGTTGAAAAAAATCATTTTTTTTTGGAGTTCTGAGTAGCCCTACAATAGTTCTGGAGTTCTTTATAGTTTTTAGCAATAGTTCCGTTCGTTAAAACGGACAAAATGAACTTTAAAAATTTCATTTTGAAAAAAAAAATTGCCCAGCATTCCTCTAATTTTGCTCGGATCAAAAAAAGTCATTTGAAGTATCGCTAGAACTCTTGGAGGGCTACCCAGAACTCTGGAGAAAAAAATCGAAACAAAAAAAATTTTTTTTGTCATCGGGCTAGGTACCTAGCCCCTCAAAGTTGAAAAAAATCATTTTCTTTTGGAGTTCTGAGTAGCCGTCCAATAGTTCTGGAGTTCTTTATAGTTTTTAGCAATAGTTCCGTTCGTTAAAACAGACAAAATGAAAATTGAAAATTTCATTTTAAAAAAAAAAAATGCCCAGCATTCCTCTAATTTTGCTCGGATCAAAAAAAGTCATTTGAAGTATCGCTAGAACTCTTGGAGGGCTACCCAGAACTCTAGAGAAAAAAATCGAAACTAAAAAAAAAATTTTTTTTGTCATCGGCCTAGGTACCTAGCCCCTCAAAGTTGAAAAAAATCAATTTTTTTTGGAGTTCTGAGTAGCCCTCCAATAGTTCTGGAGTTCTTTATAGTTTTGAGCAATAGTTCCGTTCGTTAAAACGAACAAATTGAAAATTTAAAAGTTCATTTTGAAAAAACAAATTGCCCAGCATTCCTCTAATTTTGCTTGGATCAAAAAAAGTCATTTGAAGTATCGCTAGAACTCTTGGAAGGCTACTCAGAACTCTAAAGAAAAAAATCGAAATTAAAAAAAAGGAAATTTTGTTATCGAGCTAGGTACCTAGCCCCTCAAAGTTGAAAAAAATCAATTTTTTTTGGAGTTCTGAGTAGCCCTCCAATAGTTCTGGAGTTCTTTATAGTTTTGAGCAATAGTTCCGGTCGTTAAAACGTACAAATTGAAAATTTAAAAGTTCATTTTGAAAAAAAAAATTGCCCAGTATTCCTCTAATTTAGCTCGGATCAAAAAAAGTCATTTGAAGTATCGCTAGAACTCTTGGAGGGCTACCCAGAACTCTGAAGAAAAAAATCAAAACAAAAAAAAAACATTTTTTGTCATCGAGCTAGGTACCTAGCCCCTCAAAGTTGAAAACATTCAATTTTTTTTAGAGTTCTGAGTAGCCCTACAATAGTTCTGGAGTTCTTTATAGTTTTTAGCAATAGTTCCGTTCGTTAAAAGGGACAAAATGAAAATTGAAAATTTCATTTTGAAAAAAAAAATTGCCCAGCATTCCTCTAATTTTGCTCGGATCAAAAAAAGTCATTTGAAGTATCGCTAGAACTCTTGGAGGGCTACCCAGAACTCTGGAGAAAAAAATGGAAACAAAAAAAAAGTTTTTTTGTCATCGGGCTAGGTATCTAGCCTCTCAATGTTGAAAAAAATCAATTTTTTTTGGAGTTCTGAGTAGCCCTCCAATAGTTCTGGAGTTCTTTATAGTTTTTAGCAATAGTTCCGTTCGTTAAAAGGGACAAATTGAAAATTGAAAATTTCATTATGAAAAAATAATTGCCCAGCATTCCTCTGATTTTGCTCGGATCAAAAAAAGTCATTTGAAGTATCGCTAGAACTCTTAAAGGGCTACCCAGAACTCTGGAGAAAAAAATCGAAAAAAAAAAAATTTTTTTGTCATCGGGCTAGGTACCTACTACCTAGCCTCTCAAAGCTGAAAAAAATCAATTTTTTTTGGAGTTCTGAGTAGCCCTACAATAGTTCTGGAGTTCTTTATAGTTTTTAGCAATAGTTCCGTTCGTTAAAAGGGACAAATTGAAAATTTCGTTTTGAAAAAAAAATTGCCCAGCATTCCTCTAATTTTGCTCGGATCAAAAAAAGTCATTTAAAGTATCGCTAGAACTCTTGGAGGGCTACCCAGAACTCTAAAAAAAATTGAATGTTTTCAACTTTGAGGGGCTAGGTACCTAGCTCGATGACAAAAAAAATTTTTTTTTTGTTTCGATTTTTTTTTTCAGAGTTTTGGGTAGCCCTTCAAGAGTTCTAGCGATACTTTAAATGACTTTTTTGGATCCAAGCTAAATTAGAGGAATGCTGGGCAATTTTTTTTCAAAATGAAATTTTCAATTTGTCCGTTTTAACGAACGGAACTATTGCTCAAAACTATAAAGAACTCCAGAACTATTGTAGGGCTACTCAGAACTCCAGAAAAAATTGAATGTTTTCAACTTTGAGGGGCTAGGTACCTAGCTCGATGACAAAAATTTTTTTTTTTTTGTTTCAATTTTTTTTTCAGAGTTCTGGGTAGCCCTCCAAGAGTTCTAGCGATACTTCAAATGACTTTTATGATCCGAACAAAATTAGAGGAATGCTGGGCAATTTTTTTTTTCTAAATGAAATTTTCAATTTGTCCGTTTTAACGAACGAAACTATTGCTAAAAACTATAAAGAACTCCAGAACTATTGTAGGGCTACTCAGAACTCCAAAAAAATTTGAATGTTTTCAACTTTGATGGGCTTGTACTATTGCATATATAACTCCCACACATAAAATAAAGATAATATGAATACCAGGAAGATAGTGATGACCCCTCTCATCTTCTTATGTATTCAGAAGTTATAAAAAGGGTTTCAGACAATGAAACGTTATAATTAATTTATTATCCGTACACCTGGTACTTTGTATATGTGTCAATGCATATGACACATATTCATAATTAATCTGTCAATTCATAAAACCAACAATATTTAAGTTATATTAAAATAAATAATAATTTAACATTCTTCAAAGAAAGTATCTTCTTAAGTTTATAAAAATAAGAGTAAAACTGTAATCACAATTCTAAAAAAAACTCGGGTCGCAGTGCCAAAACCCTGCCGACAATATAGTGTATTTGCTAATACTGGCATTGTGGCTTTATTATGTTTGTTTTTGGACAAAATAAAAAATTTAACCCCTTAATACATCCCTTAAAATAATATTTCTTTTTTCTTAATTTCAATATTTTTATCTATGCAGCCTCGGTACCAAATTAAATACACCCTTCTGTAAGTAAAGCACTATCCGCAAACCAGTGTTTTCGTAAAATTTGTAAGTCCGGTCCTGTCGGGCCGATTTTTTTAAAATTTTAGCAGTACATTTTAATCGTTATTAAAGGGTTAAATTTCAATTTTGAAACGATTCTGAGAATTTTTTCGGCATTTTTGGGCACAAAAACATTTTTCAACCCCTAAAAACCACCCTTAAAATGGTCCGATTGGGCCCATTTTAAATAGGCTTCGTGCGGTGATGGATTCCAACGTGCCTACCAAATTTCGTCAAAATTAATTAACTCTTTCGAAAGTTATAGCCGTCACACACACATATATATATATATCCAAATATATATATCTATATATATATACATATATAAACTGACATTTCCAAAAATGGTGCCAAAGTGTTCAGGAGGCTATGAAACGTCGAGAAATTTTGGTCCGACCCCTAGGTCCCGCCATCCGACCGACGCCAATAGTGTATGTGCCATATGGCAAATACACTAATAAAATCAAATTGTAATCTTAATTATAATAAAATAAAATTAAATAAATCATTTTTTTAAAACAAATAGCTTCCGGCTATTTAATTGGCTGGGTATACCTAGAACGATGACAAAAATTATTTTTTTTTTGTTTCGATTTTTTTCTTCAGAGTTCTGGGTAGCCCTCCAAGAGTTCTAGCGATACTTCAAATGACTTTTTTTGATCCGAGCAAAATTAGAGGAATGCTGGGCAATTTTTTTTTTCAAAATGAAATTTTCAATTTTCATTTTGTCTGTTTTAACGAACGGAACTATTGCTAAAAACTATAAAGAACTCCAGAACTATTGGAGGGCTACTCAGAACTCCAAAAAAAATTGATTTTTTTCAACTTTGAGGGGCTAGGTACCTAGCCCGATGACAAAAAAATTTTTTTTTTTGTTTCGATTTTTTTCTCCAGAGTTCTGGGTAGCCCTCCAAGAGTTCTAGCGATACTTCAAATGACTTTTTTTGATCCGAGCAAAATTAGAGGAATGCTGGGCAATTTTTTTTTTCAAAATGAAATTTTCAAAGTTCATTTTGTCCGTTTTAACGAACGGAACTATTGCTAAAAACTATAAAGAACTCCAGAACTATTGTAGGGCTACTCAGAACTCCAAAAAAAATTGATTTTTTTCAACTTTGAGGGGCTAGGTACCTAGCTAGATAACAAATTTTTTTTTTTTTTAATTTCGATTTTTTTCTTTGGAGTTCTGAGTAGCCCTCCAAGAGTTCTAGCGATACTTCAAATGACTTTTTTTGATCCAAGCAAAATTAGAGGAATGCTGGGCAATTTTTTTTTTCAAAATGAACTTTTAAATTTTTAATTTGTACGTTTTAACGAACGGAACTATTACTCAAAACTATAAAGAACTCCAGAACTATTGGAGGGCTACTCAGAACTCCAAAAAAAATTGAATTTTTTCAACTTTGGGGGGCAGCGTGAACCTAGCCCCTCATATTTTCAAGTTCGAATAATCGCTAGATAAATGCCAGAACTATTGTTTAAACCTACAAAGAACTCCAGAACTCATGGAAACGAATCCAGAACTCCGAAAAAAAATCATTTTTTCGAAAGTTGCGGGGCTAACTTCACACCACCCTTTTTAGGTTGTGTGCACGAAGCCTACTAGCGCCGCTACCGGGCAATAGTGTACGATTGAACTCATTTTTATTGTAGTCTATACCGGGAATTTTTTTAATAAACGATTACCATTTTATCTAGCTGTTGTCAAATAGTATAAATAGCATAGCATAAAAGGTACGTGAAAATTATTTATTTTAAGTTTTTTTCTTCTTCAATTTTGACGTACACATACTTATAATAAAAAATAACTGATTAATGTATATCAGACATGGAGGTGTACCTACACCTATGTCTATGGTTTATATTGACAGGCGACTGTATAACCTCAAACCATGGCGCCGGTTATCTTGCGGACCGGATTTAAAAGTGTCAAATTTATCAGCTTTATATTTAATAATTTCCAAATCAGTTAGAAGTAAAATCATCGTTTTACTTACTTGACTTTTTAAACAACAATGCTCACTGGCAATTACGGAAAATTAGAGTTCCGAGCTTACAATGGAATTCACAACGAGCGCTCGCATCGATATTATTATAACTCCGCCCCCTTGCACACAGCCTATAAGTAAACATAGAAACGAAAAGCGAAGATCATAATATAAATATTTATTTCTAGCTGTTCACGTCATCGCAAGCGTTGATAGGAATATTTTGTTTTATTTATTATAATATGTCAAATGTCAGTATTTATGAAGTTGGGATGGTCTATTTGTGTCCAATTGCCTGGAATTTTTTGTTATTAACTAGCCTTTTTCCAAAGTTTATGTATGTAGACTTTTTCTGATGAATCTTATAAAATGTTAAATAAATTTATACTGTTGGTACTCTGCGTATTGTAGCGTTTTAAGCCAGTAGCAAGCTGCCTGCCGGTGCCTAGTGACGTCATTGCGTTGCAAGAAGAGCATTAATGTGTATTATGCGGAAACGTAATTGTCGCCTGTCGCGCGTTTCGTTAGCTAATATCACAACACTGTCAGAGAATATTAAGGCCCTATTTTAGAACGGCGCGCTGTTCGTTTGTTATACGAGATTAACTTTGTATTCAAAATGAAAAAATGAGAGGACAGTGTGGTCCAGTGGTTAGCGTTGCGGCCTCTGGATCAGACTGTCGTGCGTTCGAATCTCGCCTCCGCTCATGTATGTTTTATGATGTCATTTAGTTTCATGTGAATTGTTATTATTTAATAGACGCTAATGACCAAAGTGGTCGACGCGTCTATAATTTACAATAAATTAAATGAAAAAATGCTTACTTACGTAGAAGAAGTGTAACTTCTTATGCGAGATCGGACCGTTTAACGTTTACGTTAAATATTTAACGCTATTAACGGTGGAATCATGACAACGAAAAACAAATCATATAATATCATAAATATAATAGACATTCTATTTATTTTTTCCCCGTAAATGTCAATCTATAATATTCAGATGTAGATTTTGCGTAAGTTTCACTTCTGAAGTGTGTAGTATAAACAACATATCAGTGTTTGCTGGATGGCGCTCATATAGCTTAAAGCTATACAGTTCGACCGAACTTAATAAATTCGTCATCAACGTACCTACATTTAAAATTTAAATAACCTCGCAAACTCGGGAGATCTCTCACCGTGTCTAGTTTTTTTTCCATTTTATTGAATCAATTTAGAGATTCATTCTGGGTTGAAGAAAATCTAATTTAATAGTGACCTTAGATTTGTGACCACACATATTTCTTCATAAGAGAATCATTGTAGAATTTTAAATCGATTTTGTTAAAAAAATTATCGATCAATTGATACAATATTGTTTTAAATCGTGTATAGATGTATTTAATATATCTTTTTACAATTCGCCGCTATTGAAAATTCGATTTTCGGTACCTGTTTAGCGGGTTGAAACTCCCAGTTTCAACCCGCTAAACAGGTATCGAAAATCGAATTTTCAATAGCGGCGAATTGTAAAAAGATATATTATAAAATTCGATTTTCGGTACCTGTTTAGCGGGTTGAAACTGGGAGTTTCAACCCGCTAAACAGGTACCGAAAATCGAATTTTCAATAGCGGCGAATTGTAAAAAGATATATTAAATACATCTATACACGATTAAAAAAAATATGGTATCAATTGATCGATAATTTTTTTAACAAAATCGATTTAAAATTCTACAATGATTCATCCCTATAGGGTTGAAACTGGGAGTTTCAACCCTATAGGGATGAATCATTGCCGGTGTTATTTTTTTTAAGTTGTTAAGAGAGAGATAGAGCTATTGAGTCCAACTTCAATTCGTATAATTAATAGCATAGAAATATCATTGATAGAATAGGAAAGATCTTCACGTTTTGATATCGTTTGAATCGTTTTTTGATTGGCTCTGTACGTCTATTGTCAGTTCTTGGGTTGGACAACTTAGAAAAAAATAACAAAAATTAAAAAAATAGAAAAAATAAAGATAAAAGCAAACAAAATATTTGATAATTAAAAAAAAAAACCTTTCTACATATTCTATAATATGCTGATGGCTAAATTGTCATTGCTATAGTTAAGGGCGTTATAAATCAATTCAGAAGTTCTGCTGTCACAAATAAGGTCTTGCGATTATTTTTGTTGTATTTGTCAACATTTAATTCAGATCTGATCAGTTTTCGAGCAAAATCGGTCCAACAGATCCTGAGATATTTAAAGAAACGTTTTTAAAGTCACGTATTAATATAAGTAAAAAAATCGTAGCATAATATACCTACGTTTTTTTACATGAATATTTCGACCTTTAAGTCGTATATAGGTACTAGTGTTTCCTGTGGCTCCGCTCATGCAGTATATTTAGATTTTTTATGCCTTCCCATAAAATCTTCAACACCACGTTGCACCCCTCCTTTAGGGGTTGTCTTAAAAAATCCTAAAATACGTCTTTTATTATTTGTTTTGAAGAGTATTTATACTAAGTTTCAAGTTGATACATGCAGGAAATACGAAGCAATATTTCAGTATAAACCGTTGTATTGTTGTAACATAATAAAAGTATATATGCAAGTGCAATAGATAATATTATAATTTCATATGTTTATAGGTACATTGTAAGGCAGTGTGTGAGCGTACAATAATTCACGTAACCTAACCCAAGGTTACGTCGGCGTGGAGCCGTGACCTGGGTCCCGATCTGCCTGCGTTGTTTCTCTCTCTCTCTCTCTCCCCTTCCCTGTTTCTCTCGCTCTCTTTCTTTCTCCAAGGATGAACAAATGCATGGATCCAAAAAGTCCTATAGGTTGAAGGGCAGTCATTTTTCACAAAAATGATAATGCGTTTAACGTCATCGATATTATATCATTACAGACGACACACTCACTGCTCAAGCCATATCTCGTCTAATAGAAACACGCGTTTAACCAACATATCAATACAAGTCGGTCCAATAACACTGATAGCTTTCGGCAGCATTTTCGATAGGTCGCGTAAAAGTTAATATAATAAATACATAATTATTATTATTTGTTATCGACAATAAATATTAAAGGTGGGACTCCAATGTTCTGATTTATTTTATGAACGCATCTGTATATTTTGTAATTCTAGTGAAATGAAAAAATTTTGGAGCATACAAGTAATTCAAGAATTACAAGGCGCGATATTCATGTAGGTATTGTGTGTAAACGGTTTTACCGAACATAGGGAAAATAACACTAAGAAGATCAATTTTGTAGTAGGCTATGGCCATAAGACCTAATGTAAATATGTATTGGATTACATAGAAAAAATAGTGCAGTGAATTTTTTAAACAATTTTCCATAGCAACGGTTGACTATTAAGCGAAACTCGGAACCAGCTAAAAAAAAAAAGTCTTGAGGTGTCGTAAGATACCCGACAGAAGCTATGTTTCTTACGCATTGTATATAAAACCGAATTTATCAAAGATATAAACAATACAATTAAAAAGTTATTATTTGACTGCCATTTTGAAATCTGACGCCATTTTATTTTTTTGTGTCTTATTAAACTCTCAAATATCAAATTTCAAAAGGATTGGATAATTTTTACAAAGAAGTATATACCTATGGCCGCCATTTTAAAATATGACGTCATTTTATATTTTTGCGTTCTATAAAACTCGTCAATATCTATTTTCAAAAAGATCAGATAATTTTTACACAAAAAGTACATATTGCCGCCATTTTGAAATCTGACGTCATTTTATTTTTTTGTGTCTTATGAAACTCTCAAATATCAATTTTCAAAAGGATCGTATAATTTTTAGAAAGGAGTACATACGGCCGCCATTTTTAAATCTGATGTCATTTTATTTTTTTGTGTCCTTTGAAACTCTCAAATACCGATTTTCAAAACAATCGGATAATTTTTACAAAAAACTACATTTGGCCGTCTTTTTTAAATCTGACGTCATTTCATTTTTTTGTGTTCTATGAAACCCTCAAATATCAATTTTCAAAAGGATCGGATAATTTTTACAAAAATGTACATACGGCCGCCATTTTGAAATCTGACGTCATTTTATTTTTTTGTGTCTTATGAAACTCTCAAATATCAATTTTCAAAAGGATCGTATAATTTTTAGAAAGGAGTACTACATATTTCCGCCATTTTGAAATCTGACGTTACTTTATTTTTTTGTGTCCGATAAAACTCGCAAATATCAATTTTCAAAAGGATCGGATAATTTTTACAAAAAAGTATATATAATGGCAGCCATTTTGAAATCTGACGTCATTTTATTTTTTTGTGTCCTATGAAACTCTCAAATATCAATTTTCAAAAGGATCTGATAATTCTTACAAAAAAGTACATATGGCCGCCATTTTGAAATCTGGCACCATTTAATTTTTTTGTGTCCTATGAAACTCTCAAATATCAATTTTCAAAAGGATCGGATAATTTTTACAAAAAAGTACATATGGCCGCCATTTTGAAAAATCTGACATCATTTTATTTTTTTGTGTCCTATGAAACTCTCAAATATCAATTTTCAAAAGGATCAGATGATTTTTACAACAGAGTACATGTGGCCGCCATTTTGAAAAATCTGACGTCATTTTATTTTTTGGTGTCCTATGAAACTCTCAAATATCAATTTTCAAAAGGATCGGGTAATTTTTACAAAACAGTTCATATGGCCGCCATTTTGAAAAATCTGACGTCATTTTATTTTTTGTGTCCTATAAAACTCTCAAATATTAATTTTCAAAAGAATCGGATAATTTTTACAAAAAAGTACATATGGCCGCCATTTTGAAATCTGACGCCATTTTATTTTTTTGTGCTTTATTTCCTTAGTCTGATTTTATAACATTTATCCGATCCACTGAAACGTTACCGGAGAAAGACCTTTTGCCTCTGAAAATTCAAAAGTACGATTTGCACCCGGACGAAAGCCGGGCCGGTCAGCTAGTTATCATAATATTGTATTGTCACCGGAGCTACACATGCGTGCAAAATTTCAACTCAATCGGATCACGGGAAGTGGGTGAAAATTCAAAAGTACGATTTACACCCGGACGAAAGCCGGGCCGGTCAGCTAGTTACCATAATATTGTATTGTCACCGGAGCTACAGATGTGTGCAAAATTTCAACTCAATCGGATCATAGAAAGTGGGTGAAAATTCAAAAGTACGATTTGCACCCGGACGAAAGCCGGGCCGGTCAGCTAGTTATCATAATATTGTATTGTCACCGGAGCTACACATGTGTGCAAAATTTCAACTCAATCGGATCACGGGAAGTGGGTGAAAATTCAAAAGTACGATTTACACCCGGACGAAACCGGGCCGGTCAGCTAGTTACCATAATATTGTATTGTCACCGGAGCTACAGATGTGTGCAAAATTTCAACTCAATCGGATCATAGAAAGTGGGTGAAAGTTCAAAAGTACGATTTACGCCCGGACGAACCGGGCCGGTCAGTTAGTTACCATAATATTGTTTTGTCACCGTAGCTACACATGTGTGCAAAATTTCAACTCAGTCGGTCGCAAGATTTGTAACAAATATACGGGATCAAGCTAAATTAAACCATACCGTTTAAAAAACAAAGCATCTACTACCTACTTACTTTTGCGTGATGCCAGAACATACGTTTTTATTTGAGAATCAGTTCGGTTGCTTTTGCGTGATGCCAGAATATTTTAAAACTCGCAGTCGCATAAGAAGTTATTTACTTAAAAAAAAATCATATAAATCGGATCAGTGGTTCTTGAGTTATAAGCGTACAAAGAGACATACAGACAGAGAAAGTCAAATTGTTCGGGAAGGTATGAACGTCGAGAAATTTTGGTCCGATCCCTAGGTCTCGCCATCCGATCGACGTCGATAATTAGTTACACGTCATTTTAACTCAGTAGGCCAGGGTTTTTAAACTTAAATTCAAACATCAGCAGTCAAAAAATTGAATAACTATATTAAAATAATGCAATATAAGATAGAGCATACGCTATCTTCCAATATCCATATCACACTGTGCAACAGACAAGGACAACCGAAACAAGTTCGCGATTTATTAGATAAAGTCGCATTTATTTAGTTTAATAATCATATAAATCTGTATAAAAAAACTGTTTTGACACAATATTATACATGAAATCTATCTAAAATTTTCTGCTCTTTCGTTTAAGACAGGTTTCGAATCGATCTGACTTAAATTGAGCAAACTATAAGCAAAAAACACCGTTTTTTCTAATTTGCTCCCCTCTGGGGCCAAAATTCAAAAATCGGGCGACGTTAGGATCAAATAGACCCCGAGAGGAATCGAACAAAAAAAAGTTTTTGAAAATTGGTTCATCCGTTTGGGCTGTACGCGTGACACAAAATAGCGTGACAGATTCACAGATTCACAGATTCACAGATTCACAGATTCACAGATTCACAGATTCACAGACAAAGCGAGTGTATATAGGCGCTTCTAGCTTCGCTAAGATCGCGCCTAAAAAATGGTAGCTCACCAAATAATTTAAAATTCAAAAGTAGCTCTCCATGTTTATTGATTTTGACGACCATTGCAACATACGGAACTGTGCATTTCAAATCAACTAATATCTTTTTTTCAATTTAAAGTCCCTATTATCAGCACCAGAAATAGAAATACTATATTTCATATATCTTCTTTTAATACAAATCACTTTGCTAATTCTCCGATAGTTAGAATGTGTATTTTAATTAACAATATCGCTGAAAAAAATCCAGACTTTGATATATTGTTTACCAAATATGGCCAATGTTTGCAAATGGCTTACAAATGTCTGCACAGTTAACAATATTGGTATCACTATGTTTTTGTTTTTTGTTTATTTTTATATGTTTTTATATAATATTTTCTTTTGAAATTGACACCTATGTTTTTGCATATCATGCTCTCATAATTGAACTTTTATAGCATGTGAGAAGCAATCAAATAAATAAATAGCTATGTTTATATGAACTTTTTGTTCTTAAATTGACCTTTGGAGATCATTACGCGAGGTACTAAATTACTGAACTAATAACGACCACCATTCGAATATATATATTTTATTGTAATAGAAAACTTACAACACAACAAACAGAAACGTGTACGAGTACGAGCGAGCTACAAACGATATACCACGTGGCCTGGAGTCGAGCGCGATGCACCACTAGATGTTGGTTAGTCGAAAGCCGGAACGAAAGAGGATCTCCCTTGTTTATTGCCTCTGATTTTGTTGACCTAGGCCTTTGTCCCAAACGCCTGCGCACCTTAAGGGTGGCTTGCTTAAATCACTGCGCACGCGTGAGGGTGGTATGACTTGGGTCAACTGTGAACCAGAGACCAGTAGCGTAGTCGTCGCACTACTCCTCTGCTAAGACCGTTGATTGATAATAATTGGGACATCGCACGCGACGACCAGATCTGGTGGTAGCTCGTTGCAGCTCTGGAGCGGGTGGCGCAGTGGACGGTGGTGCGGGGGTTGGGGCTTGAACAGCAGGCGGTACAGTTGCGGGTTGCGGTGACTCAGCATCAGTGGGGACTGGACGTGCTGGAGCGTCTTCGGAGTGGACGTAGGTTGGCTTAACTCGGTCGATGTTGATTACGTCTTCGCGGCCGCGACGCTGGATTGTGACGGTCTTGTCGTCCCGGCGAATGACTGGATAGAGGCCAGCGTACGGTTGCTGAAGGGCGCCGCGGACGGTGTCGTCGCGGACCATTACTTGGGGCGCAATAGCGAGGTCCTTGAAAGCGAATGTTCCTGGAGCGATGTACCGGGATGCTGGCTGCGGGCGTAGGTAGGCGATGGCGTGTCGAAGTCCAACCACGAAGTCGGAACTGACCACTTGGGGGTCCGCAGTAGGCGCAGTGAACTCGCCCGGGAGGCGGAAGGGCTCACCGTAAACTAGGTCGGCTGACGACTGAAAATAGTTATTTCTTAACATATTTTAACAAACATTTTATCCCGTGCCTACTTGCGTCTGTCCCAATTTACCATTGTTTTTATCTATATGTTCAAAACAACTTTCTCGTTTACGGAAGGTTAAACGATCTTTGTAAAGATCAATTACTGGCTGCACTTCATCAGCCAAATATTTTTTCACTTGTTGTGGAGCTCAGCCAATAAAACTAGCAGGATTTACCAAATCCGGTAGCTTATTATAATTGGGGCAGCATATGGATCAGCACGAACGCGTTCTAACATCTCATTGTCTTTACCATATTGTTTGACTTGTTCCACTGCTTGATGACCTCATGAACGGCAATTCTTGATTAATATTCTTTTGTATTACGGCTTTGTAGGATATTAAACCCTGTGTTATATTTGCTAATGTAATGCAGTTAAAAAAGCTTCACTTAAAGTTAACCTTCGATTCGCCGAATCATCTAAAGTCCTTTCCATCCACTGAATCAAATATTCTTCCACTTGTTGTGGAGCTCGGCCAATGAAACTAGCAGGATTTACCAAATCCGGTAGCTCATTATAATTGGGGCAACATATGGATCAGCACGAACGCGTTCTAACATGTCATTGTCTTTACCCTATTGTTTGACTTGTTCTGCAGTTTGATGCGCCAAAACCCTTGTCTTCTCATGACATACTTGTCTATTACATCATGTTTAACCATAGCGAAAATAATGTTCTCTGACGTCATGAACGGTAATTCTTGATTAATATTCTATAATTGGAGCAAAATATGTATCAGCACGAACGCGCTCTAACATGTCATTGTCTTTACCATATTGTTTGACTTGTTCCGCAGCTTGATGCGCCAAAACTCTTATCTTCTCATGACATACTTGTCTATTACATCATGTTTAACCATAGCGAAAATAATGTTCTCTGACGTCATGAACGGTAATTCTTGATTAATATTCTATAATTGGAACAAAATATGGATCAGCACGATCGCGCTCTAACATGTCCTTGTCTTTACCATATTGTTTGACTTGTTCCGCAGGTTGATGCGCCAAAACCCTTGTCTTCTCATGACATACTTGTCTGTTACATCATGTTTAACCATAGCGACAATGATAACGGCAAATGTGTTCGAAGTATTGTTGAACAAAGTTATTAAATGCCTCGCTAATCCACAACAGCGTTCAGAACGCATAGGGTAACGTTTATAAGGCATGACTGAACTTCCAACTTGTGATTTCTCAAATTGTTCTTCTAGTTGTTTTAAAAAAGTCTTATGTTTGTGCAGACTTTATGAATTTTTGCGCCCAGGGAACTGATTTCTTTTATGACGTTTAAATCTACTTTCGAGAATAAGTTTGTCCTGTAACGGGGTACGCTTTGCTGATTCCAGCGAGAGTAGCAACGCGTTTATCGAGTGACTTCACCTTTTCGTGGTCGCCATTAAATAATTCCATGAAACTGGCTTGCGTCCCGGTGGTACCTTTAACTCCGCGGAATCGCAAATCATCCTTCGCGCACTTCTTAATGCTAGCTCATCCGCAATGAAATCGGATAACCACATTGCAGCACGTTTTTCAACAGTTGTCAATTGGGCAAGTTGAAGATGTGTGTAGCCCAAAGTCGGTATATAGATTTGAAATTTTGTGCAAACATAGCCAAATGTCGTATGACATTAGCTAAACGCACAAGTAATAAATCTAAACCTTCCCGTAAAACAATCAAATCAGTATTGTCATCAACGTAGCAAGAAGTCGCTCCAAGATGGATTATTGGTTCGGCTTTTGGACACAATTCAGCAAAAACAGATAAATGTGCCATAACGTTTCTCAGCTTCCGCTATGGCCACTTTATCGAAATCTATATCATGGATGCGTGCTTCCAGTTCTTTGATTTGTTCTTCTGTTATGTCTAGTCCCAGTTCATTTTCTGTCGCCTCTCTTCGTGCACCAGGAGCTTCCGTACGCGTTATTCGTCCGAAAGTGACAAACGCTGGATAAGCGCGGATTTTAATGTCTGGTAGCGATTGTCAGTGGGTAGATTTGTCAGGATGTCTATGACATCAGTGATGTACGAGGCCTCCAGTAGCGTCACAATGTGGTTGAATTTCGTCGTATCGTTTGTAAAGTCTGACACTGCAAACATCGCTTCGACCTGCGCGAATCAAAGAGCTGGTTGATGGCTCCAGATCTTTGGCAAGTTGAGCGCGACACGATTGACGGCCGCCAGCTGAGCCTGCAGCTCTACGATTTGGGTTTCCATGTCGACACCATTGCGGTTATTATTATTATTTGAGCGCGTTAATTACCACGTGGTAATGTTTATAGTTTGTCTCACGACCTACGACCATGGTAATGTTTATAGTTAGTTTTACGACCGCGTGCGCGTAATTACACTAGCGATTTTTATTGTTTGAGCACGTAAAATACCATGTGGTAATTCTTATAGTTTTCTATCGTATTGGCCTTGCCACATGGTCCGCGAATTGTTCACTCGGGTCGAACACGCGGTCACTGTTTTTGGTGAAATTGTTTGCCACGTGGTACGCGGATTGTTCACTCGAGTCGAACACGCGGTCACTGTTTTGAAAAGTACGATCAGATGCACGTGTGTTAATTTCAAATCACGTCGAGGTCACCAATTTGGGGATCTAAATTACTGAACTAATAACGACCACCATTAGAATATATATATTTTATTGTAATAGAAAACTTACGACACAACAAACAGAAACGTGTACGAGTACTAGCAAGCGACGAACGATATACCACGTGGCCTGGAGTCGAGCGCGATGCACCACTCGATGTTGGTTAGTCGAAGGCCGGAACGAAAGAGGATCTCCCTTGTCTATTGTCTCTCGTTTTGTTGACCCAGGCCTGTGTCTCAAACGCCTGCGCAGCTTAAGGGTTGCTTGCTTAAGTCACTGCGCACGCGTGAGAGTGGTATGACTTGGGTCAAGTGTGAACCAGTGGCGTAGTCGCCACAGACTTAAGGAATCACCCTACGAAGTTTTCGGCATTGCTTAGAAAACACCTTTAATATTCTAACATATATTTTTTAATGAAGTGATATTGAATTTCGCTTTTAATATGAGGGGTTGATAATAACATTTTTCAGAATTTGTAAAGCCAACTTTTTGAATTTTATTTTTATATTTTGATGAATTAAATTTGCAGAAAAAACTACTCTAACAAGCATTTTTTTTAACAATTATTGAAACAGCATACAATTTAAAAAAATGTCAATACATTTTTTAAATATTATATTAATAAATATTTATAAATATTAATAAATATTATATTAATAAATATTAACAATGAAATACATAAAAGGAATTTATTAAATTGTAGCTAATTTGTTTTAAAAAATTCTTGTATAACAAAACCTAATAATGTTACCTACGAAAATTAAATATTTTTTTAATAAAATTGTTCAAAAATATAATTTTACTTCAAATTTTATTAGTTCGTAGAATTTTCAAGTCTGTGTACACCGCTTCATATTACATAATTTCATTCTAAAAGAGAAAATGAAAGTAATTATTGTTCAATTTATTATACATAATATTATAATAACTACCTATTTATTTATTTATTTTAATTAAATTCTTCCCACAGACTAAAAGTCCATTTAAGCAGATATACAAAAATCATACAATTTCAAAAAGAAATATTAGATATATAAAAAATATTAAAAGAGAATAGAAGACATAGTGATACAGATATTATAGTTAACTATGCTGACAGTCGCGAGTCATTTATTGTAATGGGTCCGAAAATCGAAATCAAAATGTATAACAAATTTTTATGTTTCAAGGTCACCACACTATTTTTACACTATTTTTAGAAAGATGTTGTGTGTGTATGTGTGTGTGTGTGTGTGTGTGTGTGTACGTATGTGTCCATTTCTTTCTAAGACGAAATCTCGAGAATGAAAAATGATATCGACTACGTTAGGGTGCCAATCGACGCGTATTAACGTCATTTTGATCCGACATAAATTTTATAAAAATTGGTTCAGCCTTTTTTTTTAATTATTGTTAAAAATAAATAATAATGATGTTTTAATGATTAAAATGATTACTTTTCTGTGTAATATCTAATTTAATTATTATTATTAAATATTTATCAAACTGGGAAGTTCGTTGTGTGGACCTCAAGGGTCGCACTTTAGTCCTAATAAACGACCCACCTCACGGCTTGTTATTTATTATGTTGACACCCAGTATGTCAATAGTGCACAACATTTCGTGCAAAATATGTAGAGGTTTTTTTTTTAATTTTTCCCTCATAAAAATATTTTATTATTTTTCTTTTAAAATGTGCAAGAGTCCTGTATATTGTTTTTTCCTTGTGTTTAATGTTGATAGATATCTAAATTTAACTAATTACTATTTAAAATGTTCTTTATAAAAGTGATTGCCTCTTGTGCGAGTTAACTGTACAAGCTAATAATATGATAACAATATTTCCGAAACTTAACTTTACAAAATATTTAGGTACGTAATTATGCAGTTTTTCCATCCCTACTCGCTTTCGCGCATACACAATCGGACCAAGACAAGGGGCGCGGGGTGACGCAGCGCCTTGCATGTATTCCGACGTACCGACCCGGCACCTCCACCGTATTTCCTCTGTTTTACTACGGCATACATACTATACTACATATAGTACTACACTATACTATAGTACTACACACATAAACACACGCACACACAGCATGGGCGACTCGTCACATCCACCACCACTGAGTTTATTTACAGAGTTAAAAATCGGAACAGTGGTGTAATGACTTATTAAAAAAAAATCGGTAGTCACAGACACAGTGGTTTTTTTATTGATTTTTTGAGCAGCTTTTTGTACCTTTTTTATGCCTTCAGAATTTCAGATAGAATTGCTTTTCTGTTTATTTAATTTATTTAAGGTTACTAAACACTAAAGTTACCTAGGCCTTGATTTTCAATGTATTATTGTTTTTAAAGTTTAATACTTTCACAAACTCACAAATTAGATCTATTTATTTATTTTTTTATGCTTTAAGCACATAATAATATAGAAGCGGCTATAATCTGAAATCTATTTATCTTCAAACATATAATATTATTAATATAAATTTTCATAGGATTGTGGACGATAATAATAATTAAGGTAGTTGTCGTGCTATGGGCATAGTGTCAGAAAATTCTAAATTTTCGTATACTCATTAAGGATACTATAATACAAATACCATTAAAATTTAAAGTTGACTGACCATCTCTAACTCGAGATAAACTTAATTAAAGTTCGGATAATTAACACGGAGAGCATAGGAAAAGTTGTGTTTTTGACAAGTTTTTTAATTAAAAAAAAAGTAACAGTCAGAAATTTTCAAAAAACTAACTGTTCATTGATGTTTTTGTTCTGAGTTTAAAAAAGAAAACCCAAAAATTATTGACCTTTTTATTATTGAGATATAATAACGCAAAATTCAACAATTTATGAGAAAAGATTGACATTTTTATATAATCCAAGCGAACAAACTAAGTGAAATATGTGTTACTATGTGAACAACAGTTGGTACAATCTCTAACAATTTTTTTTTTACATTTAACACTATACTTATTTATTATTTTACAGCGTATTATGAACGAAACTTTTGGATGTTATTGTAGCACAACAACTACCATTATTTCCGATTTTTAACATCAATATACCTAGGTACCTATATAAAAAAAATTATAAATTAATTTATATAGGTATTGATGTTAAAAATCGGAAATAATTTGTACTTATACATTACAAACTTAAGGACTTGAAAAAGTATTAATAAAAATACGAAACGTTGTTCTAAACAATTATGTAATGTCTTTTAATTATTATTATCGTCCACAATCCTATGAAAATTTATATTATTAATATATAAACATGGGCATGAACCAACATAATATAATATTATTTTTGCCATACCTACTCTAAAATAGCTGTTTTACATGCATGTATGTATGCATGTAAAGTGACTTCTGACAGGCCGGTGTGCGGGAACGTATCTTTCCCACTCTAGTGTGGGAAAGCAAACCATTTCCATAGTGATTTATGTTTATTCGCCCCGACACGCCCCTTTAACCTACTGACAGCTACTGTCGGCCTACTATATAGAACGGTCAAATTTTTTTGAAAATACTGAAAATGAAGTAAAAAGCAGCTATTTTATAGTGGGTAGGAAAAAAATACCATATGTATCTCGTGCGTAATGATATTATGACCCGTGTGACTGTTAACACGATACAATCTACTATTATTTACTAACAGACATTCTGTCTAAATAGTAGGTACAGGTAAAATAAAATATAACACAAATAAAAGAAAAAGAGAAAGAAAAAATCGGGTGGGTTTAGCTCTGGTTGCGCTGCAGTGTTTTCTGTAGGACTACATATTTAAAAACAAGCCGTGAGGTGGATCGTTTATTAGGACTAAAGTGCGACCCTTGGGGTCCACACGACGAACTTCTTAGTTTGATAAATATTTAATAATAATAATTAAATTAGATATTCCACAAAAAAGTTATCATTTTAATCATTAAAACATAATTATTATTTATTTTTAACAATAATTAAAAAAAAAAACGGCTGAACCGATTTTTATAATATTTATGTCGGATCAAAATGACGTTAACACACCTCGATTGACACCCTTACGAAGTCGATATAATTTTTTATTCGCGAGATAATATGTAAAATCTACTTTTTTGGAGTCTATTTGGTTAAGAAAAAAGAACGGCTGAACCGATTTTGAAAAAAATTCTTTTAGATCATATTTACGTTAATACGCGTCGATTGGCACCCTAACGTAGTCGATATCATTTTTCATTCTCGAGATTTCGTCTTAGAAAGAAATGGACACATACGTACGTACACACACACACACACACACATACATCTTTCTAAAAATAGTGTAAAAATAATGTAGTGACCTTGAAACATAAAAATTTGTTATACATTTTGATTTCGATTTTCGGACCCATTACAATAACTTCCAATGGGAAGTTAAAAATTTTTTTTCGATGTTTTTTAAAACTCTATAGTACCTACTTATTAAACTTACAAACGCACGTTAAAAATTTCAAATAATAATTGAATTTATTCCTGTGATTATAAATAAATTAAAATTAAAACAGCAGATAGCATTATAACATCGTATTTCAAACATAAATGATTAATTAATGTGATAACGTTATATAAATACACAGTTATACGATCGAGTTTATTTTTTTAATTAAAAAATGTTTTGACGCACATTTATTTCATATGAAAGCAAAGAACAAAAAAAATGCTACATTTACTCCCATTTTTACATTATTTAAAAAAATTCAAATGACTAATGCTCGATAATGTAAATTTAATTTATCCACCTGCTTTTGCAAGCCACATTTTGCGCGTGATTTTGTGTACATTTTAGCATTTTTTATTTTTCCCAACGAAAAAAAAAATTATATCTGTTATTATATCTATGATGCTCCAATGTGTATTATTCATTCAATTTTTGCAAAAGGATTTTTTTTTCTAATTTACAACAACTGAATCCTTAATTAACTTCCCATTGGAAGTTATTGTAATGGGTCCGAAAATCGAAATCAAAATGTATAACAAATTTTTATGTTTCAAGGTCACTACACTATTTTTACACTATTTTTAGAAAGATGTCTCTGTGTGTGTATGTGTGTATGTATGTACGTACGTACGTACGTACGTATGTGTCCATTTCTTTCTAAGACGAAATCTCGAGAATGAAAAATGATATCGACTACGTTAGGGTGCCAATCGATGCGTATTAACGTAAATATGATCTGAAAGAAATTTTTTCAAAATCGGTTCAGCCATTCTTTTTTCTTAACCAAATAGACTCCAAAAAAGTAGATTTTACACAATATCTCGCGAATAAAAAATTATATCGACTTCGTAAGACTGTCAATCGAGGCGTGTTAACGTCATTTTGATCCGATATAAATTTTATAAAAATCGGTTCAGCCGTGTTTTTTTTAATTACCTATTATTAAAAATAAATAATAATTATGTTTTAATGGTTAAAATGATCTAATTTAATTATTATTATTAAATATTGATTAAACTGGGAAGTTCGTCGTGTGGATCTCAAGGGTCGCACTTTAGTCCTAATAAACGACCCACCTCACGGCTTGTTACTTATATCTATTTATGGAATAGACGCTAATGGCCTTAGCTGTCGATCATCTATAATCTACAATCTCAATCTCTCTCTGAAAGAGAGATATGATAGTCATTAGCGTCTATTCCATAAATAGATAAGTCATTAAGGATTAAGTTCTTGTATATTAGAAAGAAAAAATCGTAAGTATTGCAAAAACTAAGTGAATAATATAGAACTATAATCTTCCTACTGCCGTATTTAGGACTGGGCAATTGCCAGACCCTCCACAAAAAGGGATTCTCCACAAATTTTACCAGAATAAGTAAATAAGTGGCAATCATTGGCGTAATTAGGAGGGGGGGGGCGGTTGAGCTCGACTCACCCTTAGAGTACCGTCTAGCCTACCCTAGAAATAAGGATTAAAAAAAGAATACGTTTTTCAACAAAAACTTACGCAAAGCTGACACTGTCGATCTGCTGTTTAGACTTTTTAAAAGAAACCGGCTTTGGCGGTTTTTTTGATTTTATTTATTTTTTGTTTTTTCAAAAGTGAAATTTAAATAATTTTTAATGAGAAGGATTTGTTTTTCGATTTATGATGGAAATACGTGTTTTAATTTTGTATTTTTACTTCCCACCTCTACTATGGTAGGGAAGTAATGGATTCAGTCCGAAAACAATATTTCGAGATTTTAACAGATTTTCACGTTTTGAGACCCTAGCAATCGTTTAAGATCATTTTCTGACTGATGTCTGTATGTGTGTGTGTATGTGTGTATGTGTGTATGTGTGTATGTGTGTATGTGTGTATGTGTGTATGTGTGTGTGTGTGTATGTGGTCAATTTTTCGCCTTCGATATCTTAAGAACGGAACAACATACGGGCATGCCGATTGTTCTATTGTGTTTATCAGCCTTTAACTTAGATCTGATTAGATTTTGAGTCAAATCGGTTCAGTGGATCCTGAGATATTCAAAAAAACGTCCTCAATGTCACGTATTAACATAGGTAAAAAAAAATATAAATGAATTCTAGATGTTATAATATGAAAAAAATGTAAATATTTTTTTTCTCTAAAATGTATAGTTTTCGAGAAAAAAAATATTTTACTAAAAAAAATAAAAATTGTACGTAAATCAAGGTAACCATGATTTTTGCTATATTAAGCTAGCCATCAATAGATCACCAAACAAAAAAGAGGGCCATGCTTTTTTCAAAGAATAAAAATTAAATTGTGTTTTAAAGACCACCAACAGCTAAGGTTATTTGGGCCTAGTCAAAGAATAAAAAAAAGAGTGTTTATTTTTTGCAAATATTTACTAGGTGGGAAGTATAGGACTGGTCATCAGTCGAATTTTTTTTGTTGCAGCATGCGCAAAACATTCTACGAATTTAAGGTATGTACTACAGTTTGAATAAAAATTCTGCGTAACTTTATATCGAAATATAATGCATAAAACTCACTTTATCTCTGGCTTACTAAGCCATTTATCATTTTTAGTTGTTTTTTTCCCCCTGTAGGTAACATCTAATATAACAAGGAAAAAATAGAAGTCTTGTAATGCACAAAATCAATTTTGTTATAAAAAAATTCTAATTATAAAGTTCAAAAGAAAAAATTGTATGTGTACAAAAAATACATGTATTACACTCCTGGACAAAAAAACGTTCTTATATTTATTTCTTTACTTTCTTGTTGTGTTTTCGTATATCTCTCATTATTTTTTTTTTATTTAATTAATAATCAATAAAATTACATTATTCCATACGTACTCAAATATGCATATTTTAATTGAACGAGACACGTTTATCAGCATTTAGTTAGTAATGTTGAAAAACATGCGAAAGAACACAACATTTTAAGGGTTCGATTTTTTTTGTTCAGGAGTGTATTTCACAAAATGTACGTTTCGTTTATATATTTAGACTTTTTCAAGCACTAACAATTTTTTTAATTTATTTATATTATTATATTATTGTTAATGCAGTGAAAAAGTCTAAATCGTATGAGAGATGTTATCAGGGCAAGAGGGGGTCATCCTTAATTTAGATAATTGTCAATAAACATTAACAATTATCTAAATTAATTCTTGATTTTTAATAATTGGTAGTAATATAATATATATAACGTCATGTGTGTGAGTGTTGTTTATGGACTCCTAAACCGTTCAATTAATGATTGCGATGAAACTCTGGTGAGTTATTGTGCTCACTACCTAGAAGGTTTCTGTAGGTTTATAAATTCTTAGCACCCGGGCAAAGCCTGACGGGACCGCTAAATTACCGTGCATGGTGGAAGTACGTGTATATATGGCGGAGGGGCAGGTGTTTGATCTTTTTCTATTAATATGACCGCTATTTAATCATAATTTCATACCACCCGGGCGAAGCCGGGACGGGCCGCTAGTCACTATATAAAACTCGGAACCTAAAAGTGTCAAACTTCTAAAATTTAAATTTGGCACCATTTTTCAGTTTATATTAAGGCGCAGGTCCGCGAACCCCGTGCGTAGATTGTAATTGTTACCAATATGATCTTAATCTTAATCTTTTTCTATTAATATGGTCGCTATTAAATCATAATTTCATACAACCCGGGGGAAGCCGGGACGGGCCGCTAGTCACTATATAAAACTCGGAACCTAAAAGTGTCAAACTTCTAAAATTTGAATTTGGCACCAATTTTCAGTTTATAAGGCGCAGGTCCGCAAACCCCGTGCGTAGATCGTAATTGCTACCAATATGATCTTAATCTTAATCTTTTTCTATTAATATGGTCGATATTAAATCATAATTTCATATCACCCGGGGGAAGCCGGGACGGGCCGCTAGTCACTATATAAAACTCGGAACCTAAAAGTGTCAAACTTCTAAAATTTAAATTTGGCACCATTTTTCAGTTTATATTAAGGCGCAGGTCCGCGAACCCCGTGCGTAGATTGTAATTGTTACCAATATGATCTTAATCTTAATCTTTTTCTATTAATATGGTCGCTATTAAATCATAATTTCATACCACCCGGGGGAAGCCGGGACGGGCCGCTAGTCACTATATAAAACTCGGAACCTAAAAGTGTCAAACTTCTAAAATTTGAATTTGGCACCAATTTTCAGTTTATAAGGCGCAGGTCCGCAAACCCCGTGCGTAGATCGTAATTGCTACCAATATGATCTTAATCTTAATCTTTTTCTATTAATATGGTCGCTATTAAATCATAATTTCATACCACCCGGGGGAAGCCGGGACGGGCCGCTAGTCACTATATAAAACTCGGAACCTAAAAGTGTCAAACTTCTAAAATTTGAATTTGGCACCAATTTTCAGTTTATAAGGCGCAGGTCCGCAAACCCCGTGCGTAGATCGTAATTGCTACCAATATGATCTTAATCTTAATCTTTTTCTATTAATATGGTCGCTATTAAATCATAATTTCATACCACCCGGGGGAAGCCGGGACGGGCCGCTAGTCACTATATAAAACTCGGAACCTAAAAGTGTCAAACTTCTAAAATTTGAATTTGGCACCATTTTTCAGTTTATAAGGCGCAGGTCCGCGAACCCCGTGGGCAGATTGTAATTGTTACCAATATGATCTTAATCAATGGCATTCCAGTTATAGATGGAGATCAGTGGGCATCAATCACGAGTGCTACAACCCTGTCCGCACCGTTTTGAGCACACGCAATCGGAATTTATTTTTGACTTTGTAGGTAGATGGAAACTAGAAAGCTGTTGATTGGGCAAATTATGATTTACGGTTTTTCGGTGAAAGGCGTTCGGTATGGCGCGGCAGGGGAAAGCGAAGGACGTGGCGAGGCGAGAGGGGGTTAGACTACTTTATAGTTAGTGTCGGCGTGCGAACTCACAAGGGAACCAATAACTTCATGATTTATAAATGGGGCTTTTATATACTAGCCAACTATACCCGCACGTATGTCTAAAGCCAGGTCTGGACAACTTTTCTGAAAGAGATTAAGTTGTTTAAGGTTAACAGATCGCTGTGTCACGTGATTTAAATGTAAACTAGATAAATATCATGTGATTTAAACAATTAAACTCTACATACCTATAAAAAATGGATGTGTGTAATTTGTACGCGCGTTAGAAGTTATACTTCTTTGGCGTGATTAAGAACTAATTTTTAATTTGCATGCAAATATTTTATTGAAATATAAAATAATAAAGGGACTGGAGTGAATTTATTTATATTTGTTTATATGGTAACTATAGAAATCATTAATGCTGCAACTTCATCCTGTTAAATTTTCGTGACGCGATGCGCGCGCATCGTAAAAATTCACTCTCATCATTTTTTCATAACGCGCCAAAAGAAGTATAACTTCAAAAACCACGGTGCAAGTGAAACATTATTACCATAACTCTAAACGCTTTTAACCCGAAATCGCCGAAAGTATATAATTTTGTTTACGTGGTTTTGCTAATGTAATTTGAACCTTAATCAGTATGGAGACGAACGTAAGAATCCAGATTCTATCGTTGGTAATCAATGGGTATTTGATGTGCTGTTCGACTGAATATTCGTACGATATTAGTGATGTAGACGTACAATATATTTATGAACATAACAGTGCTGCTTTTCTATGAGTACTGGTATGGTCGACTTGATACTTGTATGCAGTCGTACAATATATATAGAGGACAGTATGGCTCAGTTGGTAGCGTCGCAGTCTCTGAATCAGACTGTCGTGGGTTCGAATCCCACCTCTGCTCATGGATGTTTTGTGATGTTATTTAGTTTTAAGTGATATATTATGATATTTGTTGTATTTAAGACGCTAATGACCTAAGTTGTCGGCGCGTCTATAATCCACAATAAATAAATAAATCGTACAATATAATTATGAGCATAACGTCACTGCTTCTGGTCTGTTCGATCGCTTCGGTTGGACGTGACGTAACCTCGACATACGTAACCAAACGAAAAAAACAGGCTAAAAAGTTTCACTTAAAAACTGTCCTTACTTTGTGACTGATCAACGCTGAATTTAGGAACTTGAAATTTGAGGGATATTTTTCCCTTATGATGTAGGCTTCTACTAAGAACGGATTTTTGAAAAATTAATCCCTAAAGAGGTGAAAAATAGGCTTTTTCCGAAACTGCTTGAATTAGAAACATGAAATTTGACACGAGTGTTCTTTGTCAAAATCGAAGAGATCCATGTTTGATGAATTTTCGATATTCGCGCCATAATGGGTGAAACGGGGATGGAAACTTTCTTGAAGGGTACGCGTATCTCTGAAAGCGCTTAAGCTAGATACGTGAAACTCAGGAAAATAATAATAATGCGTTTAACGTCCGTTTCTCGACATTATGTCATAACAGACGCCTGACAGATTGGTTGAGGCTTTCGCGGCCAGTTGATGAGCTGGTGTTGTCCTGATTCGGGTCTATAGGCCGTCGTTGGTTGGAATTGCTTCCTAACGTTTCGCTAGCACGAGTGGCGAGCTTCTTATAAATACAACCTGCACCCGAGAATTTGTCATTCTACATCCAGCATCGGATATGGAACTATTTTCCATTTTACCACTTCCCGTTGTTTTCTACATTTTTAAACTTTTTTTTATTAATAGCAATGTGCGAATGGAGGAATTATAGGAAATTAGGATAAGGTAGGCAGTTTTGGGAGCATTATAATAGGAGTTTGACAGATAATCGGCCATGGCCTTGAATAAGGAACCATCTCAATATTCATCTGGAATAATTGAGGGAAACCATGGAAAACCTCAAACAAAATGGTCGGTACAGGAATTACCGTTTATCGACGTGAGGCAGTAGGAAAAACTCCTAGCCACATCTGCCCCCGTCGGGATCCGAACCCAGTACCTTCCCAATGCGAGTCTAGTGCTGTACCACTAAGCTACATCGCTGGATGAAACTCAGGAAAATTAACGATATACATGTTCGACGGTTTTTTCCGAACAAATGAATGGGCAGGGGGTGGGTTATCCTTACGGAACATGACAACAAAATGAAATTATGAGATTGATTGAAAGTAGCTTACAGCTCTTAAAAGTTTATACAGACATAGTTGACCATTCACGCACAGAGTGTAACAGAAAGTTACAAAAATAAAATGGATACAGGGAGTCGAGATAAGGAGAAAAGTTCACATTGATAAAGTTCACATTGATATGAGTTCATAAACTCTTCTTTATCGAAATAAATAAATAAAATACACAGAATGACTGGCGTTATGAAAATAGTTTTGATCAAAAATATATCTGGTGTATAAAATCAAAGGAGGTGCTGGGTTGCGGAGCGCATTGTCAGAAAATGTGATTTGAGAACGAACACATATTTCTTCATAAGAAGAATGAATGAATTGTGAATTATAGACGCTCGACAACAGAGATCATTAGCGTCTGTTTCATAAGAAGAGCATTGTAGAATTTCATAAATAAATAAATAAATAATATTTTTATTTGTCTTGACCATACAAAACAGGTTTACAAAAATGTCAGAAGAAAAAAGAAATCAGATCATATTAGAAAGATTATAGGGAACGATATGTAATAAATATTTTTTTATTTCAATTCTAAATTTTGTTTCGTTTTTTATGATTTTTATTCGGTCTGGTAATTTTTTAAATATTTTAAATCCCGTATATACTATCAATCCTGCTAAAAAAACTAATTAAATGAAAACGATTTTTTAACTGTGTATGCATAATTCGAAACATAATAATATGTACCTACGCGAACATTTTCTCAAAACTGATGCTAAGCACAGACCACACTAGGCTGGTTGCCAGCCGTGAATTTAGTAGCCGCTATTGTCAGCCGCCGATCAGTTTGGAGTGACCACAAAATTTGCTGCTGGCGTCGCCAGCCGGCGAGTATTCGTCAGCGGCTGTTTGGTAGCAGGCATCAGCGACTAATTGATCACGTGACCGCTGGCACCAGTCGGCAGTGCATTCGGACCCACTATTGCCACAGCAGCGAGTACCTAGCTACCGTACCTCACGTGGTATTTTGTATGTAGAATAGCAAACTGGCGAGTAGCAGCCGAAAGTGTGACCGGGTTGCGGCCGCTGTTTGCTGTCAGCCGATAATCAGCAGCAGCTGCCAACCAGCCTACTGTGACCCGTGCTTTACATACGTTATCTTAAATAAATACAAATAAATAATAGCAAAAAAAACTTTTTAGAGACAAGCTTTTATTTAAATGCACTAAAACGGAAAAAATATTTTTTAATAATTTAGGTTCATAATTATAAAAGCGTGGGCCGTGACTAATAAACTATCATAGAGTTCAGGACCCACGCTTTTATAATTATGAACCTAATTATTAAAAATTATTTTTTCCTTTTTAGTGCATTTAAATAAAAGCTTGTCTCTAAAAAGTTTCTTTTACTAATATTTATTTTGTTAATTTTAGTCTTTCAAAATTTTATCCCCCTTGACACCCGTAGGGGTTGAATTTCGAGAAATCCTTTCTTATTGGATGCTTACGTCAGAAAAGGAACCAACTGTCCAAATTTCAAGTTTCTAGCTTCAGTGATTTGGCCTGGGCGTTGATTAGTCAAAAAAACTCTACATCCTCGTTTGAACCCCTTAGGGGTTGAATTTATTTCTAAAAATGAATTATTCATGTATTGTCATCGGGAATACATATGTGTACAAAATTTAAAATCGATCGGATACGTGGAAGTCGTTTAAAATTGACTTGCAAGTTTTGACCCTCGTTTTGACCTAAACAAACACACAAACTAACTAACTAACATACATTGCAATTAGTTAAATAAAAGCTTGTAAAAATAGATTCAAACACATATGAGACAGTATTGTATTAAACACGTCTAGTTTCGTCTAGTCGACTGCAAAATGCAATTTAACCTCCTTACATTGGGTATTCATAAAAAAAGCTATTTTGTTGGCAGGGTTCTACACCGCGATCTGAATATTTTTACAACAATAATAATCAATCTATAAATCAAGCTATTTTCCAGTTGATCAATTTAGTAAGCCCGGAGCACTATGTTTATGGAACCAGTTAGTTGTGGAGAATCTACATATTATAGCTATAGGTTTATTAGTGTATTTGCCATATGGCACATACACTATTGGCGTCGGTCGGATGGCGGGACCTAGGGGTCGGACCAAAATTTCTCGACGTTTCATAGCCTCCTGAACACTTTGGCACCATTTTTGGAAATGTCAGTTTATATATATATATATATATATATATATATATATATATATATATATATATGTATATGTATATATATATATGCGGGCTATAACTTTCGAAAGAGTTAATTGATTTTGACGAAATTTGGTAGGCACGTTAAAATCCATCACCGCACGAAGCCTATTTAAAATGGGCCAAATCGGACTATTTTAAGGGTGGTTTTTAGGGGTTGAAAAATGTTTTTGGGCCCAAAAATGCCGAAAAAATTCTCAGAATCGTTTCAAAATTGAAATTTAACCCTTTAGTAACGATTAAAATGTTCTGCTAAAATTTTAATAAAATCGGCCCGACAGGACCGGAGTTACAAATTTTATGAAAACACTAGTTTACGGATAGTGCTTTACTTACTGAAGGGTGTATTTAATTTGGTACCGAGGTTGCATTGATAAAAATTTTGAAATTAAGAAAAAAAATATTATTTTAAGGGATGTATTAAGGGGTTAAATTTTTTATTTTGTCAAAAAACAAACTTAAGTTCACATAATAATGCCACAATGCCTGTATTAGCAAATACACTATATTGTCGGCAGGGTTTTGGCACTGCGACCCGAGTTTTTTTATTTTGATCACGTCTTCACATTATTTTTGCGGATTTCAGACTTTACCGGAAAAATCTAATAAGCGAATGATTTCCAAGAATTTACTTGAGAAGCTATTATAAATGCTTCTATCTTTGAAGCATGTTCGATTTATATTATACAACGTGTTTCTGAAGACGAAATCTTACAAGCCGTGAGGTGGGTCGTTTATTAGGACTAAAGTGCGACCCTTGAGGTCCACACGACGAACTTCCCAGTTTGATAAATATTTAATAACAATAATTAAATTAGATATCTATTACACAGAAAAACAATAATTAAAAAAAAAAGGCTGAACCGATTTTTACAAAATTTATGTCGGATTAAAATGACGTTAACACGCCTCGATTGGACACCCTTACGATGTCGATATAATTTTTTATTCGCGAGATATTGTGTAAAATCTAATTTTTTGAAGTCTATTTGGTTAAGAAAAAAGAACGGCTGTACCGATTTTGAAAAAATTTCTTTCAGATCATATTTACGTTAATACGCGTCGATTGGCACCCTAACGTAATCGATATCATTTTTCATTCTCGAGATTTCGTCTTAGAAAGAAATGAACACATACGTACACACACACATATACACACACACACAGACATCTTTCTAAAAATAGTGTAAAAATAGTGTAGTGACCTTGAAACATAAAAATTTGTTATACATTTTGCTTTCGATTTTCGGACCCATTACAATAACTTCCAATGGGAAGTTAAAAATATCGATTTCGATAAATATTAGATTGAGAGATATAACGAAGTTATCGATACGTAACTTACCTACATAATAATTGGTGTCAAATCTCAAAGATAAAAAGAATAAAACGGGATAAAGTTTTTACTACCTATGATGGTAAATTGTATATACCGGGTGTCCATGCGAAAACTTTCCATGTATTTCATTGATTTGCGAGTTAGAAATTGGAAATTTTGGGGGATTTTATAATTGATATGGCAAAACAACTTGACAATTGACACTATAGGTGTCGAACCGTTGCGCTACCCTTAACCGCCTCTCAATATACATAACTTGGTTATTTCAAGCAGAACTCTATATTTTTTTCGAGGGATCAGAAAAAAAACTTTTTAACAAAAAAAAACCTCCTTCAAAAAGCCACTAAAAAGAGGAAAATAATGAAATTTTGAGGTCTGCGCCAATTTAATAAAATATGAAGTCGGTTAAATTAAGTATAGTATAGTGATTAATATCTTCTTTTTAACCAGCTTTATATTTTATTAAATTGGCGCAGACCTCAAAATTTCATTATTTTCCTCTTTTTAGTGGCTTTTTGAATGAGGTTTTTTTTTAGTTAAATAGTTTTTTATTTTTTACTTTTTAGTGTCAAAAAGTGACATTTACCTTAAAGGAATCACACGCCGTTACTCACTTTTATTAAACCGACTTTCTTACGCTGTCTGATGTATCAAAAAGTGACATTTACTTTAAGGAATCACACGCCGTTACTAACTTTTATTAAAATCAGCCGAACTACTGAACCGATTTTGATGAAATTTCTAAGGGACCAATCTGAGAACCGCCTTTTTTTTTGAAGTCGGTTAAAAAGAACTTCATTTTGAGCATTTTTGTATGAAAAAGTATCAAGCTAAAGTTAATAGTTTCTGAAATATCTGAGGTCAAAGTTGGATTTATTACCATATTAAAGAGCTTCAGGACTTTCCATAGCAGTTCATCAGATGCACATGCGCTGTAAATTAAAACTACTAATTATATGCTAATTTCTTCATCTTTGGCCTCAGATATTTTAGAAAGCATTTTCTTTAGTCTGGTACTTTTTTATAAAAAAAATGCTCAAAATCAGAACATTTTTCTCAATCCGAAAAAATACAGCGTGCTACTTGAAATAATAATTTTGTGTCTGCTGGAGGTCGATTAGGAGTGGTGCAACGATTGAACTATGTCAAGTTCTATCCCCCTATCGATAATCCAATCTTCCAAGGTTTCCAATGTCCAACTCAAAAGGCAAATGGGTGGAAAGTCTTCGCGTGGACACCCGGTATAGTAGAATCTCATTAAATTATTTCAACTTTTCCTGTGAACTGAAAACCCGTGAAAGGTATCTGATTTCTTAACTGGTTTGTACAGGAATACTCCGACAATATTTGTATTTAACCTCCATGTTCGGTAAGAAAATTAAAGTTTGGTGATAGAATTGAAACATTGTACCCGAGGTAAATGTCCTACTCTCAAAATTTAAATGTGATTTTCCACGGCTGAGTGTGTGTGGTCTGTCTTTCTGTGGGATTTTCTTTCGTTCCCAATAACTTTACAAAAATGTACTGATTTGAATGATTTTCTTAAATTTTTGTCTGTAAAGACTCCAAACCAATTCGCAATTAAAAGTGAATATAGATGTCAGTACTTCGGACGAAATGATGGTTTGAATGATTTTGTAAGTAAAGTAAATTTTTAAGTTTAATGAGGATAGATTTTTAATTTTCTTATTGAAGATTATAGACGCGTCGACAACTTTAGGTCATTAGCGTCTTAATTACATTAAATAACAAGCCGTGAGGTGGGTCGTTTATTAGGACTAAAGTGCGACTCTTGAGGTCCACACGACGAACTTCCCAGTTTGATAAATATTTAAACCTATTATTTTAATACGAAAATATTAGGTTTAGGTTTGGACAACTCTTAATAAAAGTGTTAGTAAATATCCTAAAGAATACAATTCCAGCAAAAAAATTATATCGTTGTATTTAACAATCAAAAGTTACACGTAATTGAAGTTAGGTAAAAGAAGTACATTATTTTGAACACCCTGCATAATAAATTCATTTTTTTTAGGACAGACATTGATTTGTCCGTCCATTATCTAGTGATCTTCAAAATTTCAGTTTGATAAAGGTTTCTGTTTTGGCTATGTCAAATTTTAGGTAAAGGTCTGCACGTGTCAAAAATTTCTAAAAACTTGAATAACTCAAAAATTACTGAATTTTCGAGCATGGCTTTCGTTACAATTTCTATTCACATTTAGAGGCAGAATTGAAAAAACAAATAAAAACAGGGTGCTAGGTTAAAAAAAACATAGCTTTGATCTGCCACGCTTAAATGGGACAGGCTGTATAATTGAAAATATTTTTAGGTTATACACCATTAAAATTTATACAACTTTTGTATTTAAACTTTTTTTCTATCTTCACCCAAAATCAATATATCGGCCGACAACGCAAGTCTTGGACACCCTGTATAAGGCAAATCCCATTGAAATTTTTCATATTAAAAATTATTTTAAAAGATGACTGTGGAACATGGAAGTCGTGTATGAATCACCATACCGATATTTTTTCGACTTATTGCTTTTCATAATTTTATACCAAAGCTCGATTATCGCGTGTAATTGAGAAGATTACTGATATAAAATTACAAATTGAAATAGAATTTATCATGCGATAGGAAATCATCGAACAGCATTAAAATTATATTTACTGTTATACAGGGTGAAGCAGACCACGTCTTTTTTTTTAAACGGTTAGTCGCAGAGAGTTGAGTCAAAAATTGTATCATAAAAACCATAATAAAGAATTGAATGGTGATATTGTTATTTCCCGGAAATGCCGACATCCCGAATAGTTTGCTCCAGAATGTCCAGAACTCCGAAATTTTAGATAGCGCGATAGGTTGAATTATCGTTGAAAAGGTCTTTAAAAATAAGAAAGTTTTGTAGCAAAAATTTTTTTATTACTGCTACGCCTGTTAAGATTCGTTTGAAATTATTAATTAAAATCTAGCTACCTTAGACAATGTCACGCAAGTGTTTCAAACTGTCTTTCATTTTTTTCTAAACATTGTTGAGCTCTTCTGGTTATACTACGAGTATCTCTAAGTACTTCTTCAGTATTTAATGATCGATAGCTAGGTAACTAGAGTTTAAATGCCGACTTTTAAAATTAAGTAGTGATGGGCGATTACGAGATATTTTAGTCGATTGTCTCGATTGTTCAAACATCTCGATGACTGTCGATGGTTTTCACTTGGACTCGATTGTTGTTGTTTCATATTTCACCGAGACCAAATTGCATAGTACTGAATCGTACAGACGATGTCCACTGTCGAGAGCCACATAATATATAATCGTTCATCACTCAACAACTGTGGTCGAGTCGATGGATGGTCGATTGTGCAGTAATCGAGTGCTCTGAGACCGACTGAACAGTGTGAACAGTGAATCAACGATGAACGAGTAGCGTAAACGTCAGACTTCATTCGACCAGCATATAACCTTGAATCGCGATTATATGTATTCTCATTCGCTGGCAAATAATCGACTTGAGCAATCGAACATTTCGATTGTAAAATCAAACTCCGAGTCGATTGTGACTCGATTGTTATTATGAACGATTGCGATTGTTTCGATTGTAAAAACATCTCGTATTCGCCCAACGCTAAAATTAAGTAATATTTGTTTGAAATTATTAAATTTTAATTTAATAATTTCAAACAAATATTACTTAACAGGTATGGCAGTAATAAAATAATTTTTCCTAAAAAACTTTCTTATTTTTTCTTTTCAACAATATGCCGGGGTTCTGGATATTCAGGAGCAAAATATTCAGGATGCCGGCATTTCCGGGAAATAACAATATCACCATTTGATTCCTTATTACGGCCTTTATAATAATTTTTTTTATCCAACTCTCTACGGCTAACCGTTTTTGAAAAAAAAGACATATATACGGGTGGTTTGCCTCACCCTGTATAATATAGGAATGAATTACGCGACATGAAACAAATTGATTTCCAAAAAGCATTTAAATTATACTCCACCAGTACAACAGTTCTAACTAATGTTCTGCACATTCAATAAAACGTTTTAACTCAAGAACGTGACAAATCGAGTCTATTAGGAAAACAATTGGTTATCGCTATATAGTATTCAACTGTTAATGCATAGCCAATTATCGGCGATGTTCAGCCAAGTTCTGCAAATTCTCCTATCAATTATACAAAGTGGAACAGAACATTCCAGAAAATATAAATGTTAAAATCAACTGCTTGCTGAAAATAATACATTATATTTAATCGATTCCGCATTCTAAAAGTTATTTTATTTGACATTTAAAAACTATCGTTTCTGCGGTGATGGAGTAACGGCTATAAAATCTTGACCAGTAAATAGTGACGGAAATTAGTCAATTTTGACGTTTCGTAAATTTTTTTTACATCCTCAGGACCTTATGATTAACAATTAAGATCAAAAATAATAAATATGGGTTATTATTATCCCACCAAAAACATAAATGTAAAAAGGGGGTTAAGTTCGGTATAAAAAACAGCTTCGCAAAAAAAAAGAATTGAGATCTAAGTTGGTGCCAAGTTTTCACTTGGCAAGATTTCACACACGATTCATTTATTTATTATATAAAACATGAAAACTTGCACCCACTTAGATCTCAATTCTTTTTTCGGCGAAGCTGTTCTTTGTACCGAATTTGACCCCTTTTTCACATTTATGTTTTTGGTGGGATACTAATACACCAATACGTTTTGTAAAGTTACATTCTATGAATTGTAATGGTGGAGGTGAAGATTTATTCCCGTTTCTTCCACCACAATGTATGTTCTAGAGTCTAGACACAGCCGATACTTAGTGCTTAAATTTGATAATTTATAGTTTTAAGATTTTTTTCTTTGTATACGCCTAATGATCTGCCTTGATGCCAAATTTCAACTTTCTAAGTCACCTAGAAATGGTCTCTAGATTTTTGATGAGTGAGTGATAAAAATGGCACTTTTCAGTAATAACTCAAGAACTATAATAGGTTTGTTAACAAAATTTAGGATTCTAGGTGTTCAAGAGGGCCTTATTATACATGCAAAATTGTAAGTTTAATATTTTTTTAGTTATGGGGGGGGGGGTTGAAAGAAGCTCGAAATGGTTCGTGTTTGCCGAACTTGGCTGACACACTTCCGTGTGTCTAGATAGTAGATACTTTTATACCTACTATTTAATATGGTGCCTACTTCAAGTATTTACCAATTAAAGTGATTAAATTAAGTATGAAAAAATATACATAGTTAAAAAAAAATGTGAGCCGTCGCGGGACGCCTGGCAGATGTGAAACATTTTTATAGTTTGAATCTTTTTTTTATTGAACTTGACAAATTTATCAAAATAAAATCTAGCCTATAGGTATCACTTAGGGATAGTGTAGCTTTCTATTAGTAAAAGAATTTTTTAAATCGGTTCAATAGTTTCAGATATAATAATTTATGATTTATTACAACGCCTCGAGACATTCTCCCCCTGCGAAGATAATAAGTGAAAAAATTTTTAGAATCGGTTCAGTAGTTCGAGAGATAAGAATTTACAATTTAACACACTACTCTACGGATGAACTTGTCTAGACAGCCGTTGTTACTGATATATGTATAGTACAATATAAGTGCCGCAGTATGGGGAGAACAGCAGCGAAGGAGAACATTTCGTTGCAATATTTCGTTGTATTATTTCGTTGCATATTTCCCCTCACGCGGCTGTTCACAGCCCAATATAAGATGTTTCACATATAATATATAGTTACAAATATAAACCTTAATAGCGTCATTTATATTTAACTTAAGGTGCAATAATTTACCGCGTTGTGACGCCACTAGGCTTTGTGCACTTAGACAAATCGAATGGAGCCGCGGGAAAAAGTTAGTTGTAATTGTAAAAGTGGTCGACCACAGGTAAATGGGCGGGAGCCTGTGTCCCTACTCTATACCGGAGCTTTGTAGTATTTAGGTGTAATACTTAAAGTGCATTTTTCTGGCAAATAAAATGCTAGCTTTAAGAATTCCACAAAGTGAAAAATGAGAAATGCATATACAACCGCGATACAGTTATTAGCTATCGTGCACCAAGACAACGCTATCGGTTATATAATCAGACCAAATTGACCAAATAGGTGCTTTCCTTTGTCTGCTTCCATTAAATAAGGCTCGAAACACGAAAGGTCACTTATAGGTACCCTATGTAGTATGTATACGTATATTGATAATACCTACAACATATACAGTGTGTCCACAGACTCATCCTCAACATGGGGATCTCCGTTGTTATGAGAGATAGAGATTTGGTTAAATGAGACAAAATGTGCAGAATCTCAAGTACTATTACCCTGCGTAGTCAAACTTTCCATATTTTGCTTGGTTCGCAACCGACAGTTGAAAAACGAGATTTACCCATTTTCGTTTTTTGTTTATAACTCGCTTATTAAGTAAGTTAGAAAAAAAATATTTTCACTTTCTTAAGGCCCTTTTTTATGAAGATTTCAAATCTCTTTTCATATTTTTATTTACTTTTATAGTTTTAGAGATACTTGTATTAACTTTGTTTTTTTAAATACACGTCAAAGATGGCCATGACACCATTCGAAAGAGATTTTTTTTCTCTTTAATTTGATATGAGGGTTGATGGATTTATTTTCAAAAATAACAGAGTTATACGTAAAACACTGATTTTTAATAGTAGGCTATGCTAAATTAATTGATAAAACAACAGAAGGCTTTGCAAACAGTTGAAATTCGCGTTGGTTTAGTAAACGGCTGTTTTGTTTTAGCTGTCAAAGTGTAGTTTGTTGCTAATTTGTCAGTTTAATAAGTGATTTATTAAATTTACTTTTGTTATCATGGAGCCATTTTGTAACAATGAAAAATAAGCGATTTTCAACAATTGATCGTAAAACAGTAGTTTTGTCTTCTTCACTTATTCGCGTTGACTTAGTAAACGGCTTTTTAAATGATCCATAGTTTATTAAATTTACTCGTAAGTTTCTATAAATAGACGAATGAGGTTGTCTTCGTTCTGGATACTAATCGAAGTACATTTCTGCAGCTCTGGTCGAATTTTTGTGACATAGAATGTAACAAGATAACATAATATCAAATTTTTCATTGTTACAAAATGGCTCCATGATAACAAAAGTAAATTTAATAAATCACTTAGTTAACTGACAAATTAGCAACAAACTACACATTGACAGCTAAAACAAAACAGCCGTTTACTAAGCCAACGCGAATTTCAACTGTTTGCAAAGCCTTCTGTTGTTTTATCAATTAATTTAGTATAGCCTACTATTAAAAATCAGTGTTTTACGTATAACTCTGTTATTTTTGAAAATAAATCCATCAACCCTCATATCAAACTAAAGAGAAAAAAAATCTCTTTCGAATGGTGTCATGGCCATCTTTGACGTGTATTTAAAAAAACAAAGTTAATACAAGTATCTCTAAAACTATAAAAGTAAATAAAAATATGAAAAGAGATTTGAAATCTTCATAAAAAAGGGCCTTAAGAAAGTGAAAATCTTTTTTTTCTAACTTACTTAATAAGCGAGTTATAAACAAAAAACGAAAATGGGTAAATCTCGTTTTTCAACTGTCGGTCGCGAACCAAGCAAAATATGGAAAGTTTGACTACGCAGGGTAGTAGTACTGGAGATTCTGCACATATTGTCTCATTTAACCAAATCTCTATCTCCCATAACAACGGAGATCCCCATGTTGAGGATGAGTCTGTGGACACACTGTATAAGTACAAAGTTTTTATCGTTTCCGTTCTACAACGTTTCCGCCAGATTGTAGAGAATTTATACTAATTGTAATATTCTCTACACCCACCTTCCGAAATAATATAAATACCAACAAAACAAAAAAATGTAATAGCAGAGAAATATAGTAACAGCTTTATTTTCCGTAGATACCGAAAAGGTATGGAATGCGTCGTACAGAATTCATACACATTATACATATTGTAGCAAACACCAAGATGTTACGCCACTGCCTCCAATAGAAACCACGAGAAAGAAAGGTCACAGTAGTAAAGCGTGGAATGGTATCGAAGATACGAGTACCTGCCGGAATGTTCTGGAGAACGCGAGAGCGTACTGGGCTGGGCTGCGCGACCTATATAAGCGAAGTACGAGTGAGTCAAGTTAGTCTGCAGTCACCGGAGATCAGTCGACGGTAATCAGTCAGTGTAGGTTGTACTGTGACAGTGTTGAACAACGAAATAAATCTGATATAAATACAGTGACTAAAATAATTACGAATAAATAATCCTTGTATATATAGTTATTTGGTAAGTGTTATATAAGTGGCTCGTTTAGTTCAATAATTACCGTTTAAGTTTTTTTTTTTTATTGTTAGAATCTGGACGTGGCTAACTGTTCTACGTAACAAAGGCCAACAAATCATATATTAAAAAAAAAAATTGTTAGAATCTTTTCGTTGTTGCAATTATTGTATATAGTTAATTGTTACGAATTATTGTAAATAAATATTTATTCCGCCAACTCAGAAAACAGTTTTGTAACAATATAAAACAATTCAAAATATACCATATCGATAAAAAATTTTTTTTTGAAATTCAGTCTCAGATTAATTTAAAATTTAGTTTATGCAACTATTACAATTTTGTATAAGACGTGAGGGGTGTAGTTGGTACGCGAGCCGCAGGCGAGCGTCCCAACACTTACATACATAGGTACAAACAAACAAATTTTACCTCTTCATAATATTAGTAGGTATAGATTACTTTTGAATATTAATTCTCGGGAAACAAGCGGTGTGGGTAGAACCGCACCAAATATAGATCCATCTACAAGAAATAATACTGGGATCATAATATTTAAAAATACTAGCTTCTCTAAAAATTTATTAGCTTAAAAAAGGCGTTTTACAGGGCGATTGCCAGAAATGTATTTGATATTGTACCAGGAGGCCAAAATTTAAATTATATTCATAAATAATTTTCTTTTACCATTTATGTTATTTGTATTCATATGAACTAAGTTAATCTCAATTCAAACTAGAAATTGAATCTACGAAACCATACAGCGGCCAAGGTTAATCGCACAACTATTTAGTTGTTTGCAGTCAAAAGGCTATGTGATATTAGATGGGACTGCGCATACTATATGACACGATAGTTGTAAAACAAAAAAAAATCATAAAACCGCATCGATTGTCTTTTAGCTTTTCTGTTGGACGACTATCGCCGGCAGTTTATGTCTACAGCTGTGTATTGACGCTAGCATACGCTCGACGAATTAATAGTTGTTCGACAGCCCATTACTTTAATTGTAAAATTGTGGCACAACTGATTGATTGTATGCGCACCTCTAGCAACTAAACAGTTTAGTCGAGTTGAAATCGCGACACGTACACAACTCGACTAAACTGTTTAGTCGTGGAAACAATTGTGTGTATGCGCCCGGCCTTAGGCAGACAGAATTGACGATTTTATTATTATATCCGTCATTACTTAGATGTCGAGCGTTTATAATTTACAATATCTATCATAAGCGCCATAGTTTATAACCTTTTATTTTGTTAGAGTCTAAACTCTATTGGTGAACTGTTATAATAACCTGAATAAATTCAGCGCGCGGCTAGGTCACGCGGCGCTGGGACGTGAGTCCACCGTTCTTGTAGGAAATCTATTTTGCACGTAACCTGTGTTTTTTTCAAAAAAAACTCGTAAAATTCGTTGTATTTTTCAAAAAAAATCCACGTTCAAAAACTATGTCCTATCATAGCCGAAGCTACACCAGATCTAACCAAATCAAACCGACATGTCTGTTCGTTCGTTTACTCGTGTTGCACGCTAAATTCAAAATCGCTTCGCTCTCTCAATCATCTCGAGTAGACCAACTAGCGCGCTCTCTCACCACAAGCAGCTGATCTCTCGTCAACCGCTTCTGTAACCTTGTGTATGTTTTGAAGTCAAATTGCATCTTTAAAAAAACTGAACGGTCTCTCTCGCACCCGTGAGTTAATTTTTTTATTATTAAAATTGTAAAATTATCAAGTTATACTAGCTTTTACCCGCGTATAATGTGGTACTGTTTAACGTTAATTTTTTTAACCTGTTATAAGTTATGCATAAAATCGATCATTATATGACCGCTATAAGTATGGTAGTCAGCAGTGGAAATCGTTTATAACGACGGTCGTGGGACCGGCAATTTCACGTCGTTATCTGAGAACGACCACGACGTTATAAAAAAAATAACACACAAAATAGTATACAGGGTTGTCAACTTGTCAGTGTGTTCAATAATAAATTTTTACTTAAAGTGTAATTATTTTCTTCAATTATGTTAAAGCCAAAGAGCATCTGTACATTTTCCATTTTGACAAAATTACAAATTCTATTTTTACAAAATTCTTGAAAATATATAGGTCGTTATAACAGGTGCGACGCTACAACCGATGCCGTTATAAGGAACATAATGTTTATTTGTTTCAATAAAACTTTTTGGATATATCGCTTTATCAGATGTCATTATAATTTTCACTGATTTTAAATTTTCAAAATCGGGAACCTTTTGACGTGAATATAACGTCTATAGTGAAAGAAAACACAGCATGTATAACTATGTTAAGGTATTAGATACAGTAAACCAGGTGGCCGTGTGGAAAAGTACGAGTCTACCGACAGGTACAAACGCCAAGCTCAGGTTCGAGTCCCAAAGGCTTTTAATGTTTTTATGTAGGTATTGGATAACAATTGAAAATATAAAAAAAATAAAATTACAATTATTTTATTTATTATATTAATTTATTTATCGGGATAAATAAAAGTGGATGTATTTATTTATATAACAACGAATACAATTATTTGTGTTTAACGATATTTATGTCATCTGTCTGTATCCGCGATACAGATGTACCGATTTTTTTTGTGGAAACCCTGTGTTACACCATTCATTATAACGTCTTGGTTCATACATACTTCATATAGTATTGTACACCAAAATACACGGTGGTTTAACAAAGCTGATAAATGCTTTCATAAGGTATGTATTCAGGTTTATAGTACATTGTGATAATATAATGTTTTAGCACCTTCTATATGTATTTCCTTTCCTTTACTTATCTTATCAAACTTTCTTACATTAAAAAAAAGTCATAAAATGTGTTGCATTCATTATTTTCTACTTTTGTGTTGTTACCGTTGATTACAGAATTTCGTTCATTAATTATAAATTAGCATTCATTAAAGTCATCAATTTTAAGAAGAGCAAAGTTAGTGAACAACGCATTTTAAAGTTTATTTTCAATAGATGAATATGTTTTTAAACCCTGAAATATTTTTTAACTTCCCATTGGAAGTTATTGTAATGGGTCCGAAAATCGAAATCGAAATTTTTAACAAATTTTTATGTTTCAAGGTCACTACACTATTTTTAAACTATTTTTGAAAAGATGTCTCTCTATGTGTGTACATACGTACGTATGTGTCCATTTCTTTCTAAGACGAAATCTCGAGAATAACAAGCCGTGAGGTGGGTCGTTTATTAGGACTAAAGTGCGACCCTTGAGGTCCACACGACGAACTTCCCAGTTTGATAAATATTTAATAATAATAATTAAATTAGATATTACACAGAAAAGTAATCATTTTAATCATTAAAACATCAATAATTAAAAAAAAAAAAAAAAAAAAAAACGGCTGAACCGATTTTTATAATATTTATGTCGAATCAAAATGACGTTAACACGCCTCGATTGACACCCTTACGAAGTCGATATAATTTTTTATTCGCGAGATATTGTGTAAAATCTACTTTTTTGGAGGTTATTTGGTTAAGAAAAAAGAACGGCTGAACCGATTTAAAAAAAATTCCTTTCAGATCATATATACGTTAATACGCGTCGATTGGCAATCCAACGTAGTCGATATCATTTTTCGTTCTCGAGATTTCGTCTTAGAAAGAAATGGACACATACATACGTACGTACGTACGTACATACGTACACACACACACACACACACAGACATCTTTCTAAAAGTAGTGTAAAAATAGTGTAGTGACCTTGAAACATAAAATTTTTTTTTCCTTTTTGATTTCGATTTTCGGACCCATTACAATAACTTCCAATGGGAAGTTAAAAAATGATATCGACTACGTTAGGGTGCCAATCAACGCGTATTAACGTAAATATGATCTGAAAGAATTTTTTTCAAAATCGGTTCAGACGTTCTTTTTTCTTAACCAAATAGACTCCAAAAAGTAGATTTTACACAATATCTCGCGAATAAAAAATTATATCGACCTCGAGGCGTGTTAACGTCATTTTGATCCGACATAAATTTTATAAAAATGGGTTCAGCCGTTTTTTTTTTAATTATTGTTAAAAATAAATAATAATTATGTTTTAATGATTAAAATGATTACTTTTTCTGTGTAATATCTAATTTAATTATTATTATTAAATATTTATCAAACTGGGAAGTTCGTCGTGTGGACCTCAAGGGTCGCACTTTAGTCCTAATAAACGACCCACCTCACGGCTTGTTTATTTTTAAACTCATTATCTTTTTAAAAGGGATTCTTAAGAAAAGCGTAATATGTCACTATTGGAAATCGAACCCAAATCGTGTGGTTTGGTGACCACACATATTATATTTTCTTTATAAGCAAAGCATAGTAGAATTTTAAATCGATCTTTGAAGTCGATAGTAGTTTTGATGACAGTACAAAATTCTGATATTTTGGATATAATAATATTTATAAGACAAGCCGTGAGGTGGGTCGTTTATTAGGACTAAAGTGCGACCCTTGAGGTCCACACGACGAACTTCCCAGTTTGATAAATATTTAATAATAATAATTAAATTAGATACTACACAGAAAAGTAATCATTTTAATCATTAAAACATCAATAATTAAAAAAAAAAAAAAAAACGGCTGAACCGATTTTTATAAAATTTATGTCGAATCAAAATGACGTTAACACGCCTCGATTGACACCCTTACGAAGTCGATATAATTTTTTATTCGCGAGATGTTGTCTAAAATCTACTTTTTTGGAGGTTATTTGGTTAAGAAAAAAGAACGGCTGAACCGATTTTAAAAAAATTCCTTTCAGATCATATATACGTTAATACGCGTCGATTGGCACCCCAACGTAGTCGATATCATTTTTCGTTCTCGAGATTTCGTCTTAGAAAGAAATGGACACATACATACGTACGTACGTACATACGTACACACACACACACACACACACACACACAGACATCTTTCTAAAAGTAGTGTAAAAATAGTGTAGTGACCTTGAAACATAAAAATTTTTTTTCCTTTTTGATTTCGATTTTCGGACCCATTACAATAACTTCCAATGGGAAGTTAATAATAATAATAATATTTATAAGATCTTTGATTATTTCTTTTGGGAATCAACAAATTCAATAAGCTGTATTGCGTTGCTCTGTAAAATATAAAGAAACGACATTTAAAGTTTATATTTAAAATGTCAATTCCTTGATAAATATTTTAATAATTTAATATCATTGGTACACCTTCCTATTATCACTTTTTCTATGGAGTAAATCGCTCACTGCTTTATCTACGCATAGCGCGGCAAGTTTAAAATTTAAAGGAATACATGTTCTTTACATCTACCCCCTTTGGAAAGTAAATTTACAGAAAGTTATCTTTTATCAATCACTCGTCGTGCTCCTTTTCTTATGTAGGAATCGGAATCATTTTTGTGACGTGGAATAGATTTGACTCTATTTTTCTGTCACCCGTGTTTAATCTGTATATTGAATTAGAGATTTTTTGTGTTATCTCATACGGTCCAATTTTTAATTTGTCTAATTTTTTTCTGTTTAGTTTATTTCCATTTTCTACGTAGAGCCAGTCTCCTACATTGAACTCGTGATCTTTACGGTTCTTATCATATAGATTTTTATTGTAATTGTGTGATTTTATTGTATTTTTTACTATTTTTCTATCTTTTATTAGATCATTCTCATTTTTATCTTGTTTTAATTCATCTGGTATAATTGTGACATCTGTGACATCTGTGTGACATCAGTAACTGGATGCACAGTGTCATTGTATATTTTTACACATTCTGCATCTAATTTTGTTCACCAGTGTTTGATTTAATCTTTCATTTAATCCATTTGAAAATGGTGCATTTACTGCAGTGAAGATTACTGGTATTTGTTTTTCTTCTAGAAATTTTTTGAATTCTTTCGAATTTATTCCAGGATATTGGTCCGTGAGAAGCATACAAATTAGGAAGTTTCCATTGGAAGAAAATACTAATTATGATACTGTCACATCATTATAATAAAGATAACTTTAAAAATTCTGAAAGAATTATTTTGATATCTTTAATTTCAACGGAGATATTCAATTTCTTGTACGATTTTTGAATATGACGTCACGCGGTACAAGTTTGCTGTTTTTTAGCTTTGTGAGTAATTAGAACCTAAGTTACTTAGTAACTATTTTGTTATAATACAGACTTTTCTATTTATATTAAATTAAAATTGACTGTCAACAAGCCGTGAGGTGGGTCGTTTGTTAGGACTAAAATGCGACCCTGGAGGTCCACACGACGAACTTCCCAGTTTGATAAATATTTAATAATAATAATTAAATTAGATATTACACAGAAAAGTAATCATTTTAATCATTAAAACATAATTATTATTTATTTTTAACAATAATTAAAAAAAAAAAAAAAAAACGGCTGAACCGATTTTTATAAAATTTATGTCGGATCAAAATGACGTTAACACGCCTCGATTGACACCCTTACGAAGTCAATATAATTTTTTATTCGCGAGATATTGTGTAAAATCTACTTTTTTGGAGGTTATTTGGTTAAGAAAAAAGAACGGCTGAACCGATTTTGAAAAAATTTCTTTCAGATCATATTTACGTTAATACGCGTCGATTAGCACCCTAACGTAGTCGATATCATTTTTCATTCTCGAGATTTCGTCTTAGAAAGAAATGGACACATACATACGTACGTACGTACACACACACACACACACATACACACACAGGCATCTTTCTAAAAGTAGTGTAAAAATAGTGTAGTGACCTTGAAACATAAAGATTTTTTTTCCTTTTTGATTTCGATTTTCGGACCCATTACAATAACTTCCAATGGGAAGTTAAAAATTTAAATATGTCAATATTTTCCGTCATCAACTGGTTTGTTAACTTCCCATTGGAAGTTATTGTAATGGGTCCGAAAATCGAAATCAAAAAGGAAAAAAAATTTTTATGTTTCAAGGTCACTACACTATTTTTACACTACTTTTAGAAAGATGTCTGTGTGTGTGTGTGTGTGTGTGTGTGTGTGTGTGTGTGTGTACGTACGTACGTACGTACGTACGTATGTGTCCATTTCTTTCTAAGACGAAATCTCGAGAACGAAAAATGATATCGACTACGTTGGGGTGCCAATCGACGCGTATTAACGTAAATATGATCTGAAAGGAATTTTTTTTAAATCGGTTCAGCCGTTCTTTTTTCTTAACCAAATAACCTCCAAAAAAGTAGATTTTACACAATATCTCGCGAATAAAAAATTATATCGACTTCGTAAGGGTGTCAATCGAGGCGTGTTAACGTCATTTTGATCCGACATAAATTTTATAAAAATCGGTTCAGCGGTTTTTTTTTTTTTTTTTTTTTTTTCTTAATTATTGATATTTTAATGATTAAAATGATTACTTTTCTGTGTAATATCTAATTTAATTATTATTATTAAATATTTATCAAACTGGGAAGTTCGTCGTGTGGACCTCAAGGGTCGCACTTAAGTCCTAATACACGACCCACCTCACGGCTTGTTTTTAGTGTTTCCATAACAATTTACGGGTTTATAGAAAGAGATTTATCGGAAGTTACCATGTTAAATTACCACACATACAAACTGAAAATAACTTTTAAAAATATCGTGCCGCGTGACGTCACCCGGACTGAAAACGGAATTTTTTGTAGAATTTTCAATTCAAACTTTGAAGTAGCATAACTTTGTTGTTTTTAAAGATATTTCAAAAATTCTTCCGCCATTAATTTTATAATTTTTAGAACTATGATTTAGACCAAAAAAATAAAAAAGGGAAACTTCCTAACTTTGTCTATTTCTGGTATGGTGTTAACTAGTTTTATAAAGTCATTTGTGCTCTGAGTTTTTTAAGTTAGAATGAATGCATATATCTTGTGAAATATGGTCAACCAGTAGGTGTAGGTATTTTTTTGTTGATCTTGTACCTACAAAACCTCCAATCGTATCTATTGATATTATTTCAAAAGGTTTTGTGACTGGGCCTAAATGCGACATTAGTCCGAGTTTTTCATGTCCTCTTGATTTGTTTTTTATGCAAAATTCACAGCTTTTGCATATTTTTTGGATGTTTTTTGTTGTATATATTGGACTGATTCTCAAATGAAGAAAAGAATTTAAAGGCATCTTCAATGTTAACAAAATAAAGGATATTATTATTATTATTATTATTATTATTATTATTATTATTATAGAGTGAATCCTTATTAATTTAAAAGTGTTTTGACATATTTCTCACAGACTCATTACTTAAAAACATGCAGACATAGTCCAGATTATATTACAACAATATAATATTGTTCTATCTTATTTTAATAAAAGAACTCAACAATGCACTTCTCTTTGTCTAAAGCTGCAACAATTCGCATGCGTGCACCAATATGCTTTTATATAACCGGGTGATTTCAGGGATGTCCAGAAAAAAATAGACTAAAATATAAATTCTTTAAGAACACATAAACAGGAAAAATATAACACAAAGCTCTATTTCTTTACTACTTAATTCGTATCCTATAGACCCAAATCGGACGGGTTTTTTAGAAAAACATAGGGCTCAACTTCAAGTAATATGTAGTTTTTGTTTCATTGCAATCAGCTCACTCAATCAGAAGATATGCGAATTTATAGTTTTCAAAAATTCATAATGAAGCGAATAATAAATCTTAATATATAAATGCGAAATACCATTCATTCATTCATTCACTTAATCACTCACTCATTCATCACGAAATTTCAGGACGTATGAAGCCTACAAACATGAAATTTGGCAGGTAGGTTTCTTATAGAACGTAGGCATCCACTAAGAAAGGATTTTTCGAAATTCAACCCCTAAGGAAGTGTAAAGTTTTTGACAAAATGTTCATATCTCACAAATCGTTTAGGTGAAAGGTATTGAATTCAATATACTAACTCTTCTTTAAAAATAAGGAAACCGATATCCAGCATTTTTTTTTAAATTCAGCCCCTAAGGAAATAAAACGAGGGTGTAGGGTTTTTCGACTCACCAAAGTTAAGGCCAAACCGCCGAGCTAGAAACTTAAAATTTGAACAGTAGGTTCTTTTTGTTACTAAAGGGGATTTTTCGAAATTCAACCCCTAAGGGGGCAAAAGGGGATGTATTGTATCTCTAAAATTGCAACTAACCATAAATGTATAGCACTCAGGCGAAGCCGGACTGGACCGCTAGTACTGAAGACCATTGACCTTCACTACCTGTACGTGCCCTAGCGGTTAAAAGTGGATGTGCGGCCAATCTCTATCTTTATCTAATTTGTACATAAAGATGGGCCACAACCATAGTCTATCCTACTTACTCATGTGAATCTTATGTGAATCCGAAAATAACTACAACGATATACGCCAGGGCATGTCCAGTAGTGCAAGTCACTGTTGAAGACCAATGAAAGCAACAAATTGATTCTTACGTTCCTTTTCTTAAGGTACGTGCAGTACGCAGCTGGGATTCTAGATGGTAGCATGTATGGTAGATGGTGGCTGAAGACGAATATTTGTGTTCTTCTGCTACAAAGTGGTATATTTTAAATACAAATTTGGGTAGGATGTCCACCCTATTAATATAAAACGATCTAAACATGGCGAATTTCATCACATACCAAGAATTAAAATTTTACCCAAACCGATTTTTTGAATATTTACGTATGGAACCTAACACTTTTAAATACGTCTTAGAAAAAACTCAAAACAAATTAAATAAAAACTGGCAAAATTTCATTTATTAAACTAGTCACATCCATTGCAAAACTTGTAACGGCCATTTGACAGTTGTCACACTTTGATTGTAGTAGTCAGCGCGCTGAAAGAATGGTGAGATACATTCTTGTGTCTACCAGCTCTTGTAACAGCGTTTATACCTGCTTCGTTGTGTACACTCGCATATTATATAACAATGCATTAATTTAAGCAAGCCCTGCTATGATCTACGCTACCATCTAGAATCCCAGCTCCATACTGCACGTACCTTTATTGATCAGGGTGGAAATTACATTCATTAGCTATAATATGCCAAAAATAATTCAGCAGAAGTTCAAAATGCACGTGAACGGAGCCGCGGGTGCAGCTAGTAATAAATATTTTCCCAGTTATTAAACGAAGTAATTTATAAAAATAAATAAACAAATGAATGGATATAAATAATAAATAAATTTTGACGTGACTTTACTGTTCGCTACAAAACAAAGGCCAAAAAAATCTATAATAAAAAACATACTAAAAAGATTTTTTAACATTGGTTAGCCCTAGGCACTGTTGAATTAAGTATAATGAGAAATTGAGTGACATGCTTTTAATATAAACACAAGCTTGGTGAGAGCTTACTCAATGCAGCGCTTAAGTGCTCTCCCACGTCATCAAAACTACAGGTCATTCACAAAATTATGTAGCACTAGCCGTTACCCGTGGCTTCGCCCACGTATTTTACGATTTAGAATTTATTATCCCCCCCGCGAGAAATTCTTTTCCTGCGAAGCGAAGCTAGGCTGGTAGTGTTTATTCGCTCGAATTTTATAATACATAACTCACTCGCTTCGCTCGTTCGCTCGGATTTTATTAATACATTACTCACTCGCTTCGCACGTTTGCCTGAATATTATTAATATATTACTCACTCGCCTCGCTCGTTCACTTGAATATTATTAATACATTACTCACTCGCTTTGCTCGTACGCTCGAATTTTATAAATACATTACTCACTCACTTCGCTCGTTCGCTCGAATATTAATAATACATTACTCACTCGCTTCGCTCGTTCGCTTGAATATTATTAATATATTACTCACTCGCTCCGCTCGTTCGCTTGAATGTTATTATTACATTACTCACTCGTTTCGCTCGTTCGCTCGAATTTTATTAATACATTATTGCTCATCTACGATACCTATATAAGGAACTCCTGTGCAAAATTTGTTATCCCCCCGCGAGAACCTTCCCCCCTAATTTATTATCCCACCGCGAGAATTCCCTCTAACTTATTATCCCCCCGCGAAAAACTTACCCCCTAATTTGTTACTCCCCCGCGAGAATTTCCCCCCCTAATTTGTTATCCCCCCGCGAGAACCTTCCCCCCTAATTTGTTATCCCACCGCGAGAATCTCCCCACCTAATTTGTTATCACCCCGCGAGAATCTCCCCCCTAATTTGTTATCCCCCCGCGAGAATCTCCACCCCTAATTTGTTATCCCCCGCAAAAATCTTCCCCCTAATTTATTATCCCCCCCGCGAGAATTTTTCCCCCTAATTTGTTATCCCCCTTCGAGATTCTCCCCCCCGCGTAGCTTTCTATTAGTGAAAGAATTTTTAGAATCGGTTTAGTAGTTCCAGAGATAAAACAAAAACAAATCTATCCCACGGGAACCGTACATTTTTCCGGGATAAAAATTAGCCTATAACATTCTCTGACCCCTAAACTACCACTATGCAAAAAATCATGTCGATCCCTTGCTCAATGAAAGTAAAAACAAAACTATCCCACGGGAACCGTACATTTTTCCGGGATAAAAAATAGCCTATGTGCTATTCCAGACTATAATCTATCTCCGTACCAAATTTCATCCAGATCCGTTCAGCCGTTCTAGCTTGATTGAGTAACAAACATCCATACATCCATCCATCCATCCAAACTTTCACATTTATAATATTAGTTAGATTGTTTAAATTTCTACTGATAAATATAATTATATAAAAATTACCTACTTGTAGTTTAAATTTTATTTTAAACTACTTTTCCAGCTCGGTTTTACTCGGGTATATTTTGGTTCGGCAAAGAAAGATTAGCAACAAATTTCTCATAATGTATTATTTTAGTTCAAAAATCGCAGGATCCCTGACTTTTTTTACATTTTCCCTCACTGATCATCCTCCTTTTGTCTTAGCGTAATAATATATTATAGCTTGTGTTATTCGGAAAGAAGTAGTAGACTTTTAAACAGCGAAAGAATTATTCAAATCGGTTCAGTAGTTCCTGCGATTAGAAAAGAATCAAAAATATAAATATACCCATTCAATGATGTAGTTTTAACATCTTGTCATAAAAAATAAATATTGTAAACGCCAAATGGAGGACAAAGAATCAAACTGCAGGGCTTGAGAATAGCCGAGCGTGTAGCAGTGCTGTTGTTTACATCATGGCGTTGCTATGGTTCCTCTATTACAAGTCCCCAGTTCCCGGGTTCTAGCCCGAGAGCTGGTAAAAATGTCAATTGGATTTTCAATTTATTATTAAAAAAAATAATGAATTGAAAATATGAATTGGTGCTAGGCCCAAATAACCTTAGCTGTTGGTGGTCTTTAAAACACAAAGAATCAAACTACAGGTCCCTCAGGCGAATTTTTCGAAAAAAAGTTTTACCTACGTGTGTAAGCTTTCTCAGGAAAATGTTTTTCAGTTTTTCGTTTGAGGGATCTTGTATAGTGTGATTCTTTGTCCTGACGTTTACCCGAAACCTATAGCTTTAAAAATAGCGTCGTTAGAGTCAGAACCATTTTTCGGCGAGGGGAAAGGTTTTGATCTAAAGAGGGCAAGGGGAAATTTTTGGTATCGAATACTCAAAAATGCATTGTACGTAAAAGTAGGTAATTCAAATCCGATGATGAATAGATTATGTTATTATTTCATGCAAATGGATAACATGGTAGCCAACACGTTAAAATAAGAAAAACAAATTTTTTGCATTTTTAAAGAAATCTGAAAAACTTTGTAATGTTTATACAGGGTGGACCAAGTTATAGTAGCAATAATTCACCATTCGATGGTCCATCGAAAAATAAGTAGACATGCATAATTTTATTTTTTTCCAAAACGCTTCCTAAGGGAGATACAGCCCTTCAAAGTCCAGTTTTAAATATCAATACTGACAAGTGTCATAAATTATCTCAAAACCAAGCATCGCCTACTTTGTTGGTTATTTTCATAAGTTATTTATTTTTTGTTTTTAATTTAATTAATGAATTATTTATTTAAATTCGTCAAACAGTAAAAAGTTTACAATTGTTGTACAACATTCCTGACCTATTATTTTCATAGGTGGCTATTTTAGAAGTGTTCTAAACTTTCAACTCTAATTATCTCGTAAACGAAACCTCAAATCGAAATTTTGCAAGAGTGACTCTTTTTTTCTAAATTGAGCAGGGAATTCGAAAAAATGTTATTCTTTAAAAATATCCAGTGGCGCAGAAAATAGGGTAGGAAAAGTGAAACAACCCCCCTGTATCTACGCCCCTTGACAATTTTGACAGAAGTTACTTACGTCAAGTAATAAGTATCTATTGCATAAATACTTGTACCAAATTTGGTCAAAAACGCATTAATGACCTGAGAGTTAGGACAAAAAAAAGAATTTTAAAACTGAACTTTGAAGGGGTGTATCTCCCTTAGGAAGCGTTTTGAAAAAAAATAAAATTATGCATGTCGACTTATTTTTCGATGGACCATCGAATGATGAATTATTGCTACTATAACCTGGTCCACCCTGTATAATGCTAAACATAGTACCAAATAAATACTCAGGGAATTCGGTGTTTAACTTATTAAATATTTTAAAGTAAATACATACAAAGAAATAAAAGAATGTGCCGGTTTTTTCAAAATGGTCGTCATTAAAACATCAGCAACGTCCTGTAGGCCAGTAATAATAAGGCCTGTCGCTAATTTAATTAATTATTCAGATGGCATTCAAGTTTTATTCAAGTAATTTGCAACAATAGACATCGTATCTGCTTTCCAACTAAATATACACGAAACGTGTATTCTCCAAGACAAAAAAAAGTATATATTATATAAAAGACTAAAAAATGTGGGTAGGTAAGTAGTAAGGTAAAATGAGTCTATGCAACAGGGATGAGGAAAATAAACTCGATCAACCATTATTAAAGTCAGTACTTGTAGTTCAAGAGCTTGTGGTCAAAAATTGCAAGATTTTTGTAAAGAATAATTTTGAGATTAATTAGTATTTAGGGTGTAAATAAATATGCCAGAGTCAGCAAGTCAGCGGCAATCGACCTAGTCAGCAATCGATGGAAGTTTAAAACTTCTACCGACTGCTGACTATAGGTTGGTTTTCTCAAAATGAGATCTGACTGTTTTTTTAACTTCCCATTGGAAGTTATTGTAATGGGTCCGAAAATCGAAATCAAAACGTATAACAAATTTTTATGTTTCAAGGTCACTACACTATTTTTAGAAAGAGGTATGTGTGTGTATGTGTGTGTGTACGTATGTGTCCATTTCTTTCTAAGACGAAATCTCGAGAATGAAAAATGATATCGACTACGTTAGGGTGCCAATCGACGCGTATTAACGTAAATATGATCTGAAAGAAATTTTTTCAAAATCGGTTCAGTCGTTCTTTTTTCTTAACCAAATAGACTTCAAAAAAGTAGATTTTATACAATATCTCGCGAATAAAAAATTATATCGACATCGTAAGGGTGTCAATCGAGGCGTATTAACGTCATTTTGATCCGACATAAATTTTATAAAAATCGGTTCAGCCGTTTTTTTTTTAAATTATTGTTAAAAATAAATAATAATTATGTTTTAATGATTAAAATGATTACTTTTCTGTGTAATATCTAATTTAATTATTATTATTAAATATTTATCAAACTGGGAAGTTCGTCGTGGGGACCTCAAGGGTCGCATTTTATTCCTAATAAACGACCCACCTCACGGCTTGTTTAATTTAATGTTACACTTCAATAAGTATTCAACTCTATTTAAATGGAAGCATTTCAAAGCGCTGTGAGAAGCTACAAGTTATAGTTTTTTAGGGCCAGTTTAGACCGCGCGGGTCATCTGCGTGGAGCTTATTTACATTAACGTAAGCATATTCGTTCATACATGCACGCGTTGATTGTCAATCCGCGCGGCAGCCGTCGCTCGATGGCCAGAAAATACAACCGTGCGGCGTCCGTGCGGTCCTATTACTATATGGCGTGCAATAACGGCGTTCAGTTGCTTTGCGGAGGCTGCGTGTTTCGGACGTGTGATCAAATACAAGCACATTGCTTCTTCGACTTCCTGAAATGAGGTGTATATAACCTCGCTTCTCTCCTGCATATCCGCACGCTCATCGCGGCTGTCTGAACACAATATATTGTAGCAAACCCCAAGATGTTACGCCACTGCCTGCAATAGAAGCGTCGAGAAGGAAAGGTCACAGTGGTGAGGCGTGGAATGGTATCGAAGATACGAGTACCTGTCGGAATGTTCTGGAGAGCGCGAGAGCGTGCTGGGCCAACTGCTCGAGCTATATAAGCGAAGTACGAGTGAGTCGTCAGTCAGTCAGTCGTGAGTCAGTGTCGTGTTGAACACAGTATATTAATATAGTGATTTGTTCAGTGTTATTTAAGTGTTTCACTTTGTTTAAGAATTACTGTTTCGTTATTATTATTGTGTTGATTGTTAGAATTGACATATAGTTGTTGCGTTTATTGTTATTGAATTGTTAATTATATTAAATAAATATTTATTCCGCCAACTCAGAAAACAGTTTTGTTACAATATTTTTTCGCGGTTCAAAACGCGTGGACTCCGCCGTGTCTTAACGAACCGAACTTCACCATTTTAGTGAAAAATCGGTAAATGACTGTTAACGATTTCACTTGACATTAATGAAAAGTAAATGGACATTTTTCAACGCTGTCTCTTATGTTATAAAAAGCAATTATAAATTCAGCAATATGTTTAGCGTCGTGCCAATTTTCCCCACGCACAGTTCTACCTGCTCCCAGTCTTCCTGCTCTCACACATAAGTACACACACAGTCACTGTCGAGCTATACGAGCCACTTGCCTCAGGGACTACTCTTCTAATTAATTAATACCATAATTAATTCGCAAACCCACTTTTATATCCAGCGCTTACTTCAATTAACGACTGCTCAAGAAACTGCTTTTATATTACTACAGTGTACTAAATTTATTTCTCAAAAAGCAATCGGAATTACAATAATGCCCCGTACTGCGATGATACTATTTTGATTCACGCTCATGGCCAACACAAGAGAAGGGCTGACAGGACAACTTAGGGGTCCAGGATTAAGGTACGTGCAGTATGGAGCTGGGATTCTAGATGGTAGCGTAGATCATAGCAGGGCTTGCTTAAATTAATGCATTGTCATATATATGCGAGCGTACACAACGAAGCAGTGAGTGTAGCAGGTATAAGCACTGTTACAAGAGCTGCTAGATACAAGAATGTACTGACTACTACAATCAACGTGTGACAACTGTCAAATGGCCGTTACAAGTTTCGCAATGGATGTGACTAGTTTAATAAATGAAATTTTGCCAGTTTTTATTTAATTTGTTTTGAGTTTTTTCTAAGACGTATTTAAAAGTGTTAGGTTCCATACGTAAATATTCAAAAAATCGGTTTGGGTAAAATTTTAATTCTTGGTATAAATGATGAAATTCGCCATGTTTAGATCGTTTTCTATTAATAGGGTGGACATGATAGCTTCTATACCCAAATTTGTTTTTAAAATATATCACTTTGTAGCAGAAGAACACAAATATTCGTCTTCACTATCTGACATTTCAAACGCGATTTAAGCTTGTATCAATGCTAGTATCAAAGCTTCGTTGTGCAAACCTATAACCGCTTATAATTTCAGTCACCATCTACCATACATGCTACCATCTACAATCCCAGCTGCGTACTGCACGTACCTTAAGAGATGATAAAAGAACATGAAGAGTGATGGAACCTTTAGCTTTGGTGTGAACATACAAAATATTAAAAATAAACGTCTAACAATTCTCGATGTACGTTTTTCTAACCATGTTGGGCATCATCAGGAGACTATGCTAACATTATTAGCGAAACGTACGTCGAGAATTGTGAAGCGTTGGTGTTTTGTGCAAATTTTTAATATTTTGTAGATTAACAGAAGGCAAAAATTGAAGCGGTAGGTAAGGAAAGCCGCCAAAGATCTAGGAACTCGCTACAGAATGTGGGTGCCATGCTCATGGCAATATATATGAAATTTGTTATTTCTAGATTAATTTTAAACTTTTATATAAGATAAATATTCAGATATTCACTACGATAAAATGTATAATTATGAATTACTTAGATTAGTTAATATACAGGATGGTGACCGTGACTGCTGCACATAGGGATTTAAACCGCAAAATCAAACTTTCGCGATTTCCTGCTTCCCTAATTATTTTAGGAAAAAGATCTTCAAATAATAGTTTTAGAACATAAAATTCTGCATCTAAATCATTAAACAAAATTAATTTTGCATGCTTTGTGACGACAAAAGTTTGATATGAAAATGTCAAAATTACCTCAAAAACAGATAGCGATAGCCATGGAACTTGAACAAAATGATGATGTTTTAGCTATCAGAATAATTTCTAATCACTTCGTTCAAGTTCCATGGCTATCGCTATCTGTTTTTGAGGTAATTTTGACATTTTCATATCAAATTTAAGCCGTTACAAAGCATGCAAAATTAATTTTGTTTAATGATTTAGATGTAGAATTTTATGTTCTAAAACTATTATTTGAAGATATTTGTGCTAAAATAATTAGGGAAGCAGGAAATCGCGAAAGTTTGATTTTACGGGTTAAATCCCTATGTGCAGCAGTCACGGTCACCACCCTGTATAAATAACCATACTAGATGACATAATCAATGTTAATAACGAAATTGTTTAAACAATGAATATATTTTGCTAAGTTTTAATGTTCTTAGGAAGACACGATTGGATTTGAAACGTCGACCAAGAAATTAGCAAATTAAATATTGTTGATTTTTCGTCTTGTATCCCGTTCCCTACATTCTAAAAAACAATAAAAATACAAATTTTTAAGAGCCTCCATATGAAATTAAAGAGGAAATTACAAAAAAAAGAGAATTGTTACTTAGCTTTATCATTTTTAAAGTATCGCTTTAAATTTTATCATTTCTTTCCGTATTCTCAGACATGCCTTAGAGTTTAGACATAAATGAATCATTTATTCGGCTTGGGAAATGAATGGAGTCACAAGAGTTATTCTTTATGAGATTTTACTCCACAATTTAAAAACATAACAACATGCTCGCGAGTGTAGATTTCCTACGGGAAAATATTGAATATTCTCACAGGACTTAAACTATCTTCTTGATTAATCCCGCGAGAAAATACTCCAACAAATAATAAGGAAATGCGTTTCCTGTAGGAATTCTAATATAAGAAACGGTGACTGTTTTTTTTAATATGAACAGATAATTTATAATTTAATTATGAACAACATTTAAAACAGTAAAACACTCACTGATCGATGCCCACCGAAACAGTTGGCCTGTTTTAAACGATTGTTGGTTTTAGGGTTTCGTACTAAAATGGTACAAAACGGAACCCTTATACGATCACTTGTTTGTCCGTCGCGTCCGTATGTCTGTCACATAGTCGAAATTCTCCGCGAAAAATGTTTTACACTAGCGTAGAAAATAACGGTTACCGTAGCAACTTCTCTTTATACGCCTGCGTACGCTTGTGCATCATTACTTACTTTCACGAATTTCGTGGCACACTGTGGAACGAAAGATGGCGACGCAAATGAACTGTAAAATTTTTTTGAAAATAACGTGAAAAGTAGGTATTTTGTAATGGGTATGCAAAAAATACCATATATGTCTCGTACGTAATGTTATTACGGATCGTGTGACTGTAAAAACTCGCTATCGTTCGTTTTTACATACTGTCATCATTCGCCGTAATATGCCCCATTACATATCTAGACATGGGGGGGAGGTGTTGACAAAGTTTGGCAATCCAAATACTACTACATCTAAGGAAGCTTGTGCATCATACCGAAATCGAAGGAAAAGTTAGAAGTTTGGAGGTCTTTCTAAATTAACCCATCTGTGACCCAATTATTTGGCCATTAAGTACCAACTTGCGTGCTTTCACTGCAGTTCATATCCGCCAATACAGTCGACTCTTGTTAATTCAAACCTGCGATAATTCGAACCTCTCTATAATTCAAAGTTATCACGAGTTCCCTACAAAATCTTTTTATATTTCGAACTAAATCAATACATTTTTATGCACTTGGTAATTCGTACGAAAAAATCATTGCTATATAACAAAACGACGCGTTAATTCGAACTCATCGGCGTCCAACACTCGACAATTCAAAGTTGCAGACAGAAAGAGGCGGAAAGATTGTAAGTACATACATTTTGCGACAAGTTCAAACTTGTATCAACGTTTGTTTGTTGAGCCTTTGTTTTTGCTCACAAATTTCGAACCATTTGATATTTCAACAGTGGCGTAACTTTACTTCGCGGGGCCCAGGTGTAAAATTTTTTTTGGGGCCCCCCTCCCCCCAACTAAGAAAAATTTCCAATTATTCATGACATCATCATCCCATCAACATTTGATTGTATTCTCAAAATGTTCTACGTCATATATAAACGACTCTGTAATTAAAAGAAGTTCTCCTGGTATTCTTCAGATAATAATATTGCGCTCTTTTATATTTAAGGATAAATAAATCCTCCAGTCGTCTTCATCAAATCATAATTATTGACATAAACGATATAGAGTTTGCTAAGAAAATTTATTACAGTAATGTCAACTATTATTACAAATATTCATAACTTACAGTACACCTTAGAGTGCTCATGACCATTATACCATACAAGCGGTAAATATTGAGTGCGCGCCCTGTCGAAATCTCAAATAAGGTACACTCTAAAATCTAAATCAAACATGGCGAATTTCATATTAAAAAGCAGTTGATTGAATTAACAATAGTATTTGAATCTAGAAAGTAAATGCAATCTGCGCTTAGATCATATATAATTGAACTGAGAAAAAAATCGAGTGTAAGGATTAATCAATCAGTAGTTGACTCAAAAATTGAGGGCCCCTCGAGGTTAAGGGGCCCCGGTGATTGCCACCTGGAACACCTGTGGTAGATACGCCACTGTATTTCAAACACTCGATAATTCGTAATATTTTAAGAGTCCCTCGAGTTTCGAATTAACGAGAGTCGACTGTACTATGTCTGTACAGTATCGGACACATTAATCTAAACGTATTATATAATGTTAGATCATGAAGGTACTCACGGGTTTGTCAACAGTATAACTCTGTTTTTGGTAGCATAATTTTCTATAGGCAGTTGTTTTTCTTGTAGTTATTTTCTGCTAAACGGCATTCTGAAACAAAACATTATAATTAGAAATTAATTATTTTTAAATTGATTCGCTTAACCTTAAATTCAAAAATTCGACTGATGACCAGTCCTATACTTCCCACCTAGTAAATATTTGCAAAAAATAAACACTCTTTTTTTTATTCTTTGACTAGGCCCAAATAACCTTAGCTGTTGGTGGTCTTTAAAACACAATTTAATTTTTATTCTTTGAAAAAAGCATGGCCCTCTTTTTTGTTTGGTGATCTACTGATGGCTAACTTAATATAGCAAAAATCATGGTTACCTTGATTTACGTACAATTTTTATTTTTTTTAGTAAAATATTTTTTTTCTCGAAAACTATACATTTTAGAGAAAAAAAATATTTACATTTTTTTCATATTATAACATCTAGAATTCATTTATATTTTTCTTTACCTATGTTAATACGTGACATTGAGGACGTTTTTTTAAATATCTCAGGATCCACTGAACCGATTTGACTCAAAATCTAATCAGATCTAAGTTAAAGGCTGATAAACACAATAGAACAATCGGCATGCCCGTATGTTGTTCCGTTCTTAAGATATCGAAGGCGAAAAATTGACCACATACACACACACATACACACACACACACACACATACAGACATCAGTCAGAAAATGATCTTAAACGATTGCTAGGGTCTCAAAACGTGAAAATCTGTTAAAATCTCGAAATATTTTTTTCGGACTGAATCCATTACTTCCCTACCATAGTAGAGGTGGGAAGTAAAAATATTTACGTTATAAAAAAAAATAAAAATTAATAAATGTGGTGGCAATCGGACTCGAACCCTGGGCACGTCCAGTAGGTTACTATAAGTCCATGTAGCTGACTGAGCGACTGCATCATCTACATATTATGAAACCTGTACTGTTGATAGATCAAAAATCGTGAAACCAACATAGATGCAGGTATATATTTCTGTCTTTTTTATGCGGACTCAGCTGACTGGTTCCTGATTGGCTACTGTCATAGATAAAGACATTTTGCCCGAATGAAATATAGAGAGATATCTTTAATTTCAACATTTTGTTCAGATGGAACGCCCGTACATCGACCAATGACATCATCGGAATAAATGCGGAATTACTTGGTGAAAAGAGACGCAGATATATTTTTGCTCTCTTTGTTGGCTTCACTCACCGCACATTGAGTAAATAAACAAAGCTTGGTATATAGGTATTTTATAAGTATATGGACTACATAGATAAGACATGCGCGTTAGTTTCCTTGTTCACATTTCCGTGACAGAAAATTCTGCGTTACTGATAGCTAAAAAGTTTCGCTTTAATAGTAAAAACAAAAATAGCTATGACACATCTGTGGATAAAAAGCTTCAATTAAAAAAAAAGAAAACAGCTTGTATTTTAAATATTTAGATTATTTACTATTTTTGTTCTCAGATCACAAGTTTTCTCACATCTGAGAACAAAAATAGTAAATAATCTAAATATTTAAAATACAAGCTGTTTTTTTTCTTTTTTTTAGTAGAGGAAATTCCTCGTAGCATAAGATGACAAAAAAGATTGTCGAAACGTCAGTACAATAAATGCAATTTTAACAATTTTGATCCTGTGTTACGTGAAATTTCTACTATTAATTTGTAACATAGATTATTCTGAGCGCGGGCTAACTATAATTTCGAGGACAGTGTGGTGTAATGGTTAGCGTAGCGGCCTTTGGATCACACGGTTTGAATCCCACCTCTATGCTCATGGATGTTTTGTGATGTCATTTAGTTTTAAGAGAATTGTTATTTAATGTAAGTATTTAAGACGCTAATGACCTAAGTTATTATTATTATTATTATTTTATTACGTTCAAAAGACTACAAGGAGTCGAATTTGTCAGACATGATAAATATAAAAACAATAGTATATATAAAAATAAAGTATAAACAATACAATAAATTATTACATAATAAAATCATCAACGATATACAAACATTGTGCAATCAATGATTTCTTAAGTTTCTTTTGAAATGAATTAAAAGGCAAGTCTTTAAAGTCATTAGGCAAATCATTGAAAAGCTTCAAGGCAGCATAATGCGGACTGTTTTTGAAGAGAGAGAGATTACATTTAGGTAATAAGATATTGCCACAGTTACGAGTTAAATAAGAATGGTGGGCATTTATAGTTTGAAATTCAGCAATATGTTTTTTAATAAAGCAAAGTGATACCCATAGGTATATTGATGGAATAGTTAAAAATTTATTAGAAATGAAAGTATCACGACAGCTCTCACGCGAATTTAGCTTGAAAATTATTCTAATTGCTCGTTTTTGTAACAACAACACTTTACGCAGTCCAGTGGAGCTGCGACCCCAGAACATTATTCCATACCTCACATATTGAAAGAAATAAGCATAATATGCAGTTATACAAGGTTCAATTAATACGCAACTATTCCTTATTACCCTTAGAGCATATAGAGATTTTGATAACTTAAGACATAAAGTATTTATATGAGGCATCCAACTTAACTTACTATCAATAGTCACACCGAGGAAATTGACTTCAGATATTTTGTCGAGTATGTTACCGTCTAGGTTAAGAGACAAAGAATAATTTTTTATCAGAGAGGCCTGAAAGATCATATAATGAGTCTTTGTATTGTTTAAACATAGTGCATTATCATTACACCACAAGGAAACATCATCCAATGTATTTTGCATCTTGGCCTCCAATTCTGTACAATTATCAGCTGTAGTAATTAATGAGGTATCATCAGCATATAGAACAATATTATCAGCATTTACATGGTCAGGCAAATCATTCACGTAAAGAATAAAAAGTAAAGGTCCAAGGACCGATCCTTGTGGCACACCTGAAGTGATGCAAGCAGATTCAGAAGTAACATTACCAATACTGACTTTTTGGGTTCTATTGGACAGATAAGATTTAATCCAGTTGTAGCAGTTACCTCTAAGACCAAGATGTTGTATTTTATCTAGAAGTCTATCATGACTAACAGTGTCAAACGCTCTACTTTGGTCGCAGAATAATACGGATACCATCTTATTATCATTTAGACTGTTTGCTACAGATGTAATTAGATTGAAGATCCCATCATCAGTAGATTTATCTTGGACAAAACCATTCTGATGCTTACAAATAATTCTATTAATAGAATTAAAGGATGTAATTCTAAGGGAGAAAGCCATTTCTAAGATTTTTGAAAAGGTTGATAATATGGAAATTGGCCTATAATTATTGACATCATGTTTATCTCCTTTTTTATAAACAGGTACAGTTTTAGCTTCCTTAAGCAGATTAGGAAAAGATCCAGTTAAAAATGAAAGATTAATAATAAATTGTAGAGGTTTAATTAAAGATAGATTATTTTTTACAATTTTATTCGGAATACCATCAGTACCACAGGAAAAATTATTCTTAAGTTTATTGAAAATAAAAAGCATTTCATCATAAGAAATTGGCGTGAGAAAAACCGAGTGATTGATTACTTTGGTAGGAGTATAATTGTCATTGGCATGTTGAATTAATCGATTATTAGGGACATTAAGAAAATGATTATTAAATATATTGACAACATCAGAGACATTATCAGAGATAATTCCATCATTATTAAGAGAAATAGAACTGGAGCTGGGAAGATTGCCTTTCAATTCACTATTAATTAAACTCCACATTGCCTTACTTTTGTTGTTGGAATCATTAATTACACAACAGAAATATTCAGACATGGCAGTTTTAATCCTGTACTTATATTCAAATTTGTATTTTTTAAAAATTGAATTATATATTGGGAATTTTTTACTGAGTACATACAAATCATCAACAATAGTTTTAAAGAAAATTAAGTCAGGAGTCAACCACTTCTTCCTAATGTCATTACATTTTGGTTTATTGTGTACTAAAACTACTGGAAAAGCACAGTTAAAATTATGCAGAAAAGTTTCATGAAACAACTTGAAAGCATCATTGACATCATCACAAGAAAAAACATCCTGCCATGTTTGTTTATTTATCAAGAAATTAAAAAAATTGCAATTAAAATCATTAAAAATTCGTTTATATGAGGGAAGTTTGACACAAGATTTGTCCTTATTAGTGTTAATTATCACACATTGCGAATAATGGTCAGACAAGTGTGTTTTAACGTTATATGCATCCACAAAATCACAATTTACTAAGATGTTATCAATAACAGTAGCAGAGTGCTCAGTTTCTCTCGTGGGTAAATTTATTGTTAACTTCAAATTAAACGAGGAAAAAAGTTCAATTAGTGTTAAAGCTTCTTGTGAGTTTGAAGAAAAGTCTGTATTGAAATCTCCAGCCACTATTATATGTGAAATATTTTTCAACTTATTAATCTTAGAGAGAACAGAGCCAAAAGCTGCAATGAAGTTTGTGAACTCACCAGATGGAGATCGATATACACTAAGAATTATATAGAAACTTTTATCAACACAAAATTTTATACCACAGCATTCAAAGTTTTTATCCTCACAAAATTTCGAAATCCAGATAAGATTTGTTGCATTAATGTAGTTTTTGGCTAGAATAAGAACACCACCATAGCTAGACGTTCGACAGTAGTCCGAACATAGGTTAAAATTCGGAACATGAACGTGAGAAACATTTAAAGGAGACAGTCACGATTCGGATATGCAGCGTCTATAATTTACAATAAATAAAATAAACTATAATTTCTATAGTTTCCTCACAAAAACTTCACTCGAGACACTCCATACATCCAGTAGAATCCGTGAAGAGGAAAGGAATGACATTAGAAGTAGCAAGGTCTAGTATAAGTAGGTACATACAAATGCCAAAGTTCAGCGCTCTCCAATTACTCCACTCTTCAGGTAAACCAATCTGCATTGCCTACTTCCACCAATTTCTGCCAACTTAACATCTGAATACACTCTTGGCTATGTTATGGAAAGCAATGCAAATCATAATTCGGCTTATTCAATATTCAGCTTCACTACATAACGATCACACAAATACACAAATCTATGGCGAAAGGACAGAACAGCTTATGTCGAATTTATTGTAATTTTTACTTCTCACCTCTACTATGATAAGGAAGTAATGGATCAGTCCGAAAAATTTTTCTCCGGATTTTCACGTTTTGACACCCTAGGAATCGTTTGAGACTATTTTGCAATCTCTCTCTCTCTGTGGGTGTGTTGAAAGTTTTTCTCCTTCGATATCTCAAAAACGGAATGACATAGGGTCATACGGTTTGTTTCGTTGTATTTGTCAGCACTTAACTTAGATCTGATTAGATTTTGAAGTTAATCGCTTCAGTGTTTCCTGAGATATTCAAAAAAATGTTCCCGGTGTCACGTATTAACATAGGTAAAAAAAATACAAATGGATTCTAGATGTTAAAATTTAAATAAAATCTTAATCATTTTTTTCTAGAATGTACAGATTTCGAGAAAAAAATATTTTCTGAAAAGCATTGCGCGGAAATAATTTTATATTTGCCTAATCAAGATGTCTATGATTTTAGTTGGCCTTTAGAAGATCAACAAATAAGTAAAATGGCCATGCTTTTTGTCTTAGGAATATGGAAAGAAAATTGTTTTGTTGGGAAAATGATCAATTACGAGCGATTGTTTACTAGATGGGAAGTATAGGACTGGCTGTACAGTGGTTTTTTTTAATATATTTTCACACTCATAAACATAAGTTCCAAATGAAAAAATTGGATCGTTAAATGATCAACTGGAGATTTGATTATTATTAATCTTATCTAAATTTGACATACGCTATTTAGCCTTTTGACTGACGTAGTATTCAATAACAACTTGTTAAAGTAACTGTCAATACTTTAAAACTTGTTCAGGCAGTACTAGTTCTCCTTCTAATGCGAATTTAATGTTAAAGGAAAATATATTGAGTTCACTTTAATGGAAAATGCAGGTATAGTAGTTATTATTTTTATACACACACTAATCATTAGACAAATAATATACGCTCTCCTACAATTCAAATTTAGCGCCTCTTCTGAATGAAATTATAATCTACGTAATACTAGTAGAGGGGGCAAGGGTTTGTAAAAATGTTATGATGGGTGCGTTCTACTTGGTGTCCGCAACGCTCACGCCAACGAACGCACATTTTGCCGTTCCGCACAATATTTTATTTATTGTAGATTATAGACGCGTCGACATCCAAGGTCATTAGCGCCCTTCAACCACACTAAACAACAACCAACCCAAAACCAAACAACACCACAAAACATCCATGAGCGCAGGTGGGACTCGAACCCACGGCAGTCCAGTCCAGAGGCTGCGGCGCCAAGCACGCTAACATCTAGGCTATACTGCCCTCGTTCCGCACAATAGCTTACAAACGTTGCACACGAAAATTATAGTGGAACGACTTATGGGCGACAACAAAAATGGCTACCATTATCGCGTCAAAAAACAGAATATTATCCAGCAAAGTAAGGTTATATTGTTCTAAGAAACGCTAAATCAATCAAATGCTATGGTAGCCATACGTTTCGCATCCTCCACAGAAGTATTGAGCCCAAATGAGTTCGGTATATTAATCCATTTCAATATTGTAAAATGCAACATATTCTGCTATCATCTCTGTGACATTAAAATGCGCGGGGAAATAGTTAACGACCGCGCCGACCTACAGACAAACGCATGCGCAATCCATGACGTTTTTGTCGCGGCCAAAGCGACCGCGGTCGCTACTATGTGGAACGACATAGTGGACTTAGTGAGCGTTGCGGGCGCCAAGTGGCACCCGATATGTTATAAAGGGGGATGGGGGTCAAAAATAGCGGAAAAAAATTACTTAATGTTTGAACGTTGCCTATATGATGAGCAGCTGTTTATAGTTAGAAATGCTGCAATAAAGCTTATTAAAAAATTAATAATAAACCAACCGGTATATATTTTACTAACTGCCCGGTCCGATTTTGCCCGGGTGCTATGAATTTATGATTTATAAATACATCAATCACTCGCTCGAGTTATTATAGCCTACGTCCTAAAGCAAAGTATCACCTATCGAACAGTGGAAAAAAAATTGAAATCGACACTCAGATAAATTCAGATGAATCACAAAAATTAATTTTTTTATTATATAGATAGGTACTATGTAGACAGTAATTAAAAATGTCTATTTTGACAGTCAAAAATGCAATAATCTGTTTTCCAAAATACACAAATTTATTTATTTATTTATTAATTTTATTTATTTTTTTATTTATTTATATATTTATTTATTTACATTCACTCTACAGTCTTTCCAACACAATATAGATATACCGCGTATGCACCTAGTAGTGTGGTGGAAGTGGGGATGCATGGTTTAAATGCTCTCCCTCGGGAACAATTTTTCGGAATAAAAAGTATAGCCTATGTCCTTTGTCGAGCTTCAAGGAATCTCTCTGCCAATTTTCGTGGAAATCGGTTCAGTGGTGAAGTCGTGAAGAGATAACAAACAGACAGACAAACACACATTCGCATTTATAATATTAGTTTGGATGAAAGACTTCAGTGATATAAAAGTAGTGTACTCGCGGCAGTAGTATAGCAACGTAATGAAGCTAATCTATATATCATTAGTATGCAAAACAACAGGGAAGATAATAGCGGGTAAATGTATAGATATAATAAAAACTATCTTATAAAGGCACAACTTCTAATATACTTGCTGCAAACATATTTACACGGTGTTGAAAGTGGGTGGAGTGGGGAAGGGGAAGATTTAGTTCACGCTTTAGCGTAAACAGCGTACGAATAGAATATCGGCACGATAGTGCCAGTGGTCGTGCATGTTTGAAGGCTGAAGTCACTGCGCATTTCATTGTAAATTCTAGTTGAAATACCCGTTCTTGGCACGGGGTAAATCTTGTTTAGAGTTCCGTACCTCAGAATGAAAAAAATAACAAGGGTAATTATACGATTGTGCAACCGAAGACGAATTACTGCTATAGTTTTATCTTGCAATTAATGATTTTTAATATTATGTAATCAAAGTATTTAATTAATTTGAAATTGAAAATATGTACATGGCATAGGTACATGACATACATGATACAAAACACAAACAAATCATGGCGTAACTATGGTAGATCGCGTCACACATTTCTTGTAGGGATGCGCGATACGGATCGATACTCGATATTTTGTATCGATTTTTTTAATGTGATACATAATGAGTATCGATACATTTTGGTGCGTATCGATATATTGTCTAGTCTAGTTCTTAGAATGGTTATTACAGGTTGTTTTTTTCTCGTTATTATGTTCTGGAATACTTGGATCGATAATGTATCGATATATTGAGTATCGATCTGTTATAATACGATTTTATACTGTATCGATACTTTATAATACGATCCAGATCGATATAGCTTGTATCGATACTTTTTGGTGGATCGGAACATCTCTAATTTCACCTAAAATGGTGCGAGACGAAAAAGGCGTTACAAAAATTTGTGACAAAAAATGTCGCCGGGGAAGACATAGTCTACGTCAAAAACTGAACCCTTATAAGATTACTTTGTTGTCCGTCTGCAGTCTATCAAGACTTAAGACCTATTTGCTCGCAGGAGCGACAAGAGGTATACAGTTGAAATTGATATCAAAGATCTACAACCTCATAGTTGTTTACATGGCGTTGCTATGGTTCCTCTATTACAAGTTTCCGGGTTCTAGCCCGAGAGCTGGTAAAAGTGTCAATTGAATTTTCAATTTATTATTAAAAAAAATATTGAATTGAAAATATGAATTGGTGCTAGGCCCAAATAACCTTAGCTGTTGGTGGTCTTTAAAACACAATTTACAACCTCATAGTCCTGTAAAAAATTAGGTTTCTAACTCATTGCAATAAAAAGATACGGCCTTTAAAAAAAATCACGTATTTTGTGACTCACTCATCAAAACTGCGACTGTGATCAAAACTTATAGGGTAGGTACTTCTCGTTGACCTATAATTTTGAAATTTAGCTCGAAGGAAGGTCTCATAGCATATAAGTAAAGGAAAACATCCAAAAATCATTAATTTCTATAATTCTATATGGAATTATTCAGCTATCATAAACAAATTTTGATCAGATTTAAATGAACTTGCATTCCTATACAATAGCTATGCTGACGCTTATGACCTCTGTTCTCGAGAGTCTATAATTTGCAATATTTCGATAGCTATATGCGTTTGCTGTTTGCAGTTTTTGCAAAGGAAAATAGACGGTTGATGGTACGTAATCCTTGGCGCGCGAGCCTATCTCGCACTTTTCTGGCTTTTCCCCCCATTTAATAGACACGCAGTAACTAGGATATTTGCGCCAAAGTGAATTTCAACTTAGGTTTACTTAGGTACACTTGATTTTAGTATTATAACTTCATTATAAAGTTATTTAATCATTTATATTATTATTAAATACAGAATAAGTTAATGAATAAATTATTTATATTATTTATTTGTTTCAGGTTTTAAAATTAATTAAATGAGGTTTGCTAGTTTGCTGACATCAAGAATATTCATGATTGTCGCCAAGGATGTTGGATAAGTTATTTGGTAAGTTTGTTGAAATTCTACCATTGTTAAAAAATACTGTAACGTTTTCTTCTTCTCTTGTTTTGTTTTTTAAAGTTAAATTTCTCTTTTAGAAAGAATCAGACATTTAATTATTTTAAATATTTATTTAAAAACTATACTTGATTATTTACATGTATTTAATGTTATAAATATTATTTTGAAGCGAAGCGTACCAGAATTTGATTTTTAAAATTATTTGACATTATTCACTTTTTTTATAAATATTAGAATTAAAAAACTATAAAATATATTTCTAATATTATCAAGTGCATTTATGCCAAGCAGTTTATACTTAAAATATTGAGAGATGAATGAATGGATTTTTACATTCAAAAATACAATTTTAATGTCTTGACCTTAAGAGGTCGCAATCACAATGAATTAGATAAGTGATTGTGAGTTGTATAATTTATTACATTTTATTAACAATTTTTTTAGAAAAAAATATGAAACTTTAGATTTTATTTCAACATTGTCAAAATTAATATTTTCACAATATGTTGCAATACTTGTACTGAATTTTGTTGAACAAAATTGGACTAAAACATATTCCAAGTTATTTGCTGGTATTCTCACAAGTTTCTATATACTTATGAGCCTTTGAATGACACCCGACCTAGTCGATCGCAAAACCATTTATGTATAGTTCGGCCTAGGATCAATAACTGTCTACTAAATTGAATACAGCTCCTTCCTCCGTTGAGACTACATTGATAGGAATACATTTTTTATGATCTGACGTCGATTGACTTTTGCTTTAAAGATTTTATCATGGGTTTCAAAAATTTAAATTTCTCGACTGAGTTGTTTTAAAAAAAACGTTTGCTAGTAGATGGTAGGGGGGCTTCTGGCGCCACAGGACTGAGGGAACAGACACCGAACAGACATCGAACAGATACCGATTCTGATCCCTCAGTTCTGTGGCGCCAGAAGCCCCCTTACCAAACTTCTTTTGCTACTGAAAATTTCATTTTTTTTTATTCTTTTTTGTAATTAATTTATATATCTAATAATAATGAATTAAGTACTTGTTTTTGGAATAAACAGTAGCCAAATTTAATGATTATTGATTCGTATTGGTTTTTTTTATAATAATGAACGCAATTTTTTTTTTGTAACAGAGGCAGAATCTCTAAAATATTTTGTGTTATAATAATCATTATCGATAAACAGTAAAAGGTCTTTAGTTTTAAATATTTTCATAGTACAGAGATTTAGCGAAGCTATAGTTTTTTTACAATGCTGACCGAAAAATTTGTTTTCGAGCATCTGGCCACCTATACGCCTATTGCGTATATCATCGGTGGCGCCGCTCTTCTAGAGGTACTAAGTTATAAATTCATGAGGTTTATTAGGTAATACTTATGTAAAAAAATGTTAGAAAAATAATTAATTATTGCTAAACGTTACAATCTTATTCATGTTCCAAAGAATTTTTATAGATACTTTAGCCAAAAAATACAGACTCTTGGCAGAATTATAGAATTTACTTATTATTTTTAATATCAACAACAATACTCTTCTAACATATCTTTCCCTCAGAGGAAACATCGGAATGTAGTTTGCATTCCAATGTTTTGTGGGAATTAGCGCTTCTAGGCACCCGAGCTCGTACCAGTCGGTTTGTGTATGCCGGCTGGCGGATTCTAATACACAAATGGATTATTTGTTGTGTTGAAGACGCTAATGATCTGAGTTGTCGACGCGTCTATAATCTGCAATAAATAAAAATCTAATATATTTTAAAACCAATTTGCAATTAATAGCGAATGTACATGTCAGAATTTTGAACGAAACGATGATTTGAATGGTTTTGTAAGTATAAAATAATTTTTTAAGTTATTGAGGTTCGATATTTATAAATACGTTGATTGGAGTCAAAAGAGGCATGCCATTTTTTCTTAGATTCTTAGATTCGAACACCAGATGTCAGCCACTTTGCAAAATTGTAAATTGTGTTTTTAAAGACCACCAACAGCTAAGGTTATTTGGGCCTAGCATCAATTCATATTTTCAATTGATTATTTTTTTTAATAAATTAAAAATCTATTTGACACTTTTACCAGCTCTCGGGCTAGAATCCGGGAATTGGGGACTTGTAATAGAGGAACCATAGCAAAGCCATGTAAACAACAGCACCGCTACACGCTCGGCCAATTTCAAGCCCTCAGCCACTTTGCATTTAGGGTAAGTTCGGTTTTGAGATCAGATCAATCTGAGTGCTCCAATGCGTCCGAATTTAACATTTATATGCTCTGAAAGATCTCCATCCTGCGTTCGGATTTAAAATCTGGAGGAGATCGAGCACGCTCTATGAGCTCCGAGGAAAGCGAGCGAGCAAGCAATTTAACCATCTTCAGAGCAATCATTTTAAAAATGAGCGGAAACACTGGTTGCGAGAATGGATAAATTTCGAAGTTTATTTATATGAAGTAATTTTTCAATAGGTAAAAATACACGAATAATATTTATTCAAAGAATAGTAATAACCAATAAGTCTTATATCGCACAGAATGATTAAATAAAATATTTATTATATCTATGGGTCGAAAAAATTAACAACCGGTAGTACTATTAATTTTAAAATAAAGGAATAAAACGAAAAAAATTGTTAATCATGATTTATTATTATAACAATGTTGAATTAAATCAAAATGAGGAGCAATAAAGAATATATTTCGGCTTTAGTAATAAGAATTTAACTTGCTGGGGCCATTTTATTCTGACGTTTGGAAAAATCTGCTAGATTACGTTCGGAATTGTTTAGATGGCTCGATGTGCTCGTTTGTCACGTGACCAAAAATCTGTTCGCTCGGCTCGATCAATCGAGTGCAAAAACGAACTTACCCTTAATTGCAAATAGGTTTCCATGAAATTTAATATTTTAATTAATGCGAAATATACACAATCAATATCCATAGATCAAAAATAACTCAGTACTGTCATTTTTATCCACGATACAGTGCTTTCATCGCGTCATAGATGCGCAATATATAGGCGTATAATAGTTCGCCATGCAATGTATGTGTACAATGGTAAAGCCATACGTAGATAGGCCCTGTTTCTGTTCTCACTCCCCTCCAACTCCAGTTCGCACACAAACAGCAGTCCTGTTAGCGAAGGCCAACCGCGAAACTCCGTCAACTGTTTAATTAATAAGTTTGCTTGCATATTAAACTTTGTTTCGGAAAGTCGGTCGTTCGTCTGCTACGCGAGTAAGTACTTAACAAAACCCGAGAATATTAGCATCCCGGCACTATTGTCACGGCTGTAGTTGAACCTTTATTGAACTTTTTTAGATGCGCTAATGACTTCCGTTGTCTAATCTATTCTTTCGTAAAGGGAACCAGCAATCAATGGAATCAATCAGATATGCATCAAAATATACTGTAAGAAAATAATAATAACTGATCTTTATTTTGCAATGCGTCAAGTTTTTGACGTGAATAATGTGTAATGTCTCATACTGGGGTGGAATTTTAGAAATATTAGATGAAACGGAAATAGTCGGAAGTGGTATTACTACTATGTCTCAGGCACAGTAAGCCAAGTGGCCGTGCTGAAAAGTATGGGTCTACCGACAGGTACAAACGCCAAGCCCAGGTTCGAATCTCGAAGGCTTTTAATATTTTTTAACTTCCCATAGGAAGTTATTGTAATGGGTCCGAAAATCTAAATCAATATGTATAACAAATTTTTATGTTTCAAGGTCACTACACTATTTTTTTTACACTATTTTTAGAAAGATGTCTGCTGTGTGTGTGTGTGTATACGTATGTGTCCATTTATTTCTAAGACGAAATCTCGAGAATAAAAAATGATATCGACACGTTAGGGTGCCAATCGATGCGTATTAACGTAAATATGATCTGAAAGAATTTTTTTCAAAATCGGTTCAGCCGTTCTTTTTTCTTAACCAAATAGACTCCAAAAAAGTAGATTTTACACAATATCTCGCGAATAAAAAATTATATCAACTTCGTAAGGGTGTCAATAGAGGCGTGTTAACGTCATTTTGATCCGATATAAATTTTATAAAAATCGGTTCAGCCGTTTTTTTTTTAATTATTGTTAAAAATAAATAATAATTATGTTTTAATTTATTTATTATTATTATTAAATATTTATCAAACTGGGAAGTTCGTCGTGTGAACCTCAAGGGTCGCACTTTAGTCCTAACAACGACCCCCCTCACGGCTTGTTTATTTTTATTTTTTTAATAATGAACATATATACCTACATTTGATCAATTTAAAATATGAAAAAATAAAATTACAATTATCCAAGTGTGCAAGCTTTCACGGCCGGCATTGTTCCAAGTCTTCATGGTTTCCGGGCTTGTAGGCCGTGGTCCGGTGGTATTTCTACCTGACGTTTCGTCTACAACTGCGGTAGACACCACCGGACCACGGCCTACAAGCCCGGAAACCATGAAAACTTGGAAAATTACAATTATTTTATTTATTATATTATGTATAATACAAAATTGCAAATGTTCTCAATGTTATTTTCCCTATGTTCGGGTTAACCGTTTACACACTGTATAGTGTATATAGGTACAATTTTCATGTCACTAGCATGGAAAGCAAAATTGTGGTAATATTATGTCTTAAGTCGGTGTGCGCCAGCCCGGTTTGCTGCACTACCGTGTGTTTATGGAACTGAGACATCCTGCAAGTTGAGTCAAGATTTAAATAATATTTATTTTCCACGTCACGTTATAAGAACGTTACGAGCTTGTAAAAATATTAAAAGAATTTACAGGTTATCATTAAATATAGGTAATAACATACTGAACATACGAATTTGTAGTAAATCTAGATAACCTTAGCAGTTTGTGGTTTTATTACCTAGTATTCTAGATTATCGCGGAATTCGCGATAGTCTGAGCGTAGTATATGATTCTACTATTTGATTTAAAAATATTTAGATGTTTCGGCAAACTACCGATTCATAAAGGACCAGCGTAATTTCAAAAATAAAAAAAATATATTCACTGATATTATGGAAATCATGGATCACGGGAATTTGGACAAAATAAAACAACGATCAAACTAACATTGAAAGATACGACGGCGACGTTTCGTCTCCCTTTATTAGGACTTTTTAAAAGGAAATGAAAAGTCGCATCTTTTTTTTTTATTTTAATAAGACGCGCAGCTACTAGGCTATATGCGTCATTATAAGTCTGTTGTTTAGAACAGGTAAGTATAGTACGTCGCATCTTTCAATGATAGTTTGATCGTTGTATTTAATTTTGTCCATATTCCCGTGGCCCAATTTCCGTAATTACTGTTAAGGCTACATATAAACACAAATAAAACTATTGGAAATTATACAATATTATCCACTGGACCGTTTATTAATTAATTTGTAACACACAGATTAGTAACATATAACAACTTCTGACTCCATCTGCCCGTTAGCAGCGGCTCATATCATCCATTCCGGACGCCTAGTACCCCGAGAGGGCTGCGTCATCACCTCTTATCTTAATGACTGGTTTAGCTATGCCTCGCATGGTACGTATGCAGTACGCACACTCATATATGCATCTAACATTACATACATTAATATATTGAAAACAAGCCGTGAGGTGGGTCGTTTATTAGGACTAAAATGCGACCCTTGAGGTCCACACGACGAACTTCCCAGTTTGATAAATATTTAATAACAATAATTAAATTAGATATTACACAGAAAAGTAATCATTTTAATCATTAAAACATAATTATTATTTATTTTTAACAATATTTAAAAAAAACGGCTGAACCGATTTTTAAAAAATTTATGTCGGATCAAAATGACGTTAACACGCCTCGATTGACACCCTTACGAAGTCAATATAATTTTTTATTCGCGAGATATTGTGTAAAATCTACTTTTTTGGAGTCTATTTGATTAAGAAAAAAGAACGGCTGAACCGATTTTGAAAAAATTTCTTTCAGATCATATTTACGTTAATATGCGTCGATTGGCACCCTAACGTAGTCGATATCATTTTTCATTCTCGAGATTTCGTCTTAGAAAGAAATGAACACATACGTACGTACGTACGTACATACGTACACACACACAGACATATACACACACAAACATCTTTCTAAAAATAGTGTGGTGACCTTGAAACATAAAAATTTGTTATACATTTTGATTTCGATTTTCGGACCCATTACAATAACTTCCAATGGGAAGTTAATAAACAAGCACGATTTAAAAAGAATAACATATTGTGTTCTTTTTGCAATGAAAATATTCCGTCATGTTCTGACTACGATCCTGATAAAGAAGATCCCTGCGTGTATTTCTCATCTTCTACTTGACTACAATTTATATTGCCGCTACACCTTGCGCTACATATTTTGATTGTTCTATTTTACCTCTTTTATTCTTTTCTGCATTTTTCTTACCAAAAGATTCTGATTTAGTTCAAGCGATGTGGCTTTCAAGTTACGGTAAGCTTTTCAACATGTTCAGTTTATAGCAATAAAAAAACATAAGTCGTCTGGAAAATTTGTTTTCGCTCATTAATTCTACACTTTCATCAATCGTATATTTTTATTGAAGTGTAACTTCTAAATGCGAGTTCGGGCCGTTAAATATTTAACGCTAACGATGTAACCATGGCAACGATAAACACAAATATAATAGATATTATTCCATATATTTTTCTATAAAACATTTAGATTTTGCAAGTTTCACTTATGTAGTCTGTACTGTTTTGCGAGATCTCGTGCGCTTACCCCCACTCGCCTAACGGCTCGTGGGGGTATACAGCGCACTCGATCTGGTTGTGTATGCGTCAGTCCCTTATCTCGTGCTTCAATTTAAGCATACTAGAATACCTCACTTTACGCACACGTATCGAAAATAACTATTAATGATGTCATTTGACAGTGTGCACTGTGTTATGTACTAAAACAAAATTTGTCGAAACAAATGAGTGCCGAGCATCTAACAATCTGTCAAAGGATCGCTACGGTTTTGTGTTTTGTTGATTAACTTTTTAAGATATTCTTGAAAACGCAGATTTGTTAAAGATTTGTATAGCGCATTTTTTTGCAATTTTAACCCTAAGAATCATTGATCAAGCGCCTTTAATAAACAGACATTTCGAGTGTGTAATTCAATTTGGCACCCCCAAGTGAACCCGGTAACCTTTGAACTGTAATCTTTATAGCGGGAGTAATGTTCACTGACATTTAAAATTAATTATTTTCCGACATCTGCGCGATTGTACCACTTGAATAACTTGCTTTTATTAAAACCGCTTAGTAGCTACTTAATTCTTAAATCTTATGAAGTATTTAACCACATGTCGAGGACAGAGGTTCCCAGCCAAGTAAATCGCGTTAGATGCAAACACCAAATAATAATAATAATAACTAAAGTAGTAAATTCGCAGGTATATGTGGACAGTAAATAATAAAACATACATAGTTTTTTTTAAAAATACGACGTACTTCGTTTATTGATTTAAACCTTTTCCAGTACTTTATACTGGTAGTAAAAAATTATAAACGAAACGTCGTACTTTTAAAAAAACTGTCTGTTTTATTATTTACTGTCCACATATACCTGCGACTTTACTACTCTAATTATATAAATATGGACACTAAATCATCTAAATAATAATAACGTCGATTCAGATATAGGCCTATAATCAAAACAAGCCGTGAGGGGGGTCGTTTATTAGGACTAACGTGCGACCCTTGAGTTCCACACGACGAACTTCCCAGTTTAATAAATATGTAATAATAATAATTAAATTAGATATTACACATAAAAGTAATCATTTTAATCATTAAAACATAATTATTATTTATTTTTAACAATAATTAAAAAAAAAAAACCGCGGAATCGATTTTTATAAAATTTATGTCGGATCAAAATGACGTTAACACGCCTCGATTGACACCCTTACGAAGTTAATATAATTTTTTATTCGCGAGATATTGTGTAAAATCTAGTTTTTTGGAGTCTATTTTGGTTAAGAAAAAAGAACGGCTGAAGCAATTTTCAGATCAAATTTACGTTAATACGCGTCGATTGGCACCCTAACGTAGTCGATATCATTTTTCATTCTCGAGATTTCGTCTTAGAAAGAAATGGACACATACGTACATACGAGGTACATACGTATACACACACACATACACACACACACAGACACTTTCTAAAAATAGTGTAAAAATAGTGTAGTGACACATAAAAATTTGTTATACATTTTGATTTCGATTTTTGGACCCATTACAATAACTTCCAATGGGAAGTTAAAAAACGGTCAAATGCGAGCTGGACTCGCACACCGAGGGTTCCGTGCCATATGAAAAAGAAATTTATCATCGTATAACATGGGAGTTAGGTATCCGTCATATGAAAAAACTTTTGTTTTATTTTAGATAACAGTACCTATTATAGATCTCAAACTTCATTTTAAAATAAAAACCAAGGAGGTGTTCTGAAGTGTAGTTTCATGAAAAAAAAATCATTTATAACAAAAGGTATGTCAGATGTTAATTAACAAAAATTGTCAACCAGACAAATTTTTTCAAAAATGATACATTATTAACCATACATTGTGTAAATTTCAAGCAGGTATTAAGGTAAGGAAATTCATTTTTTTAGCTAATTTCAAAAATTAATTAAAAAAGCAATCAACAAATTTTTACTAGTCTGGCGGGCGTAACATGTTTTTTGCATGTTTTCCAACCATTTTTAAGTTTTAAATTTGATTGAAAATTTTTGTTGGAAAGCAGCCAATTATATAATTGATTCCAAACATATATCGGAAAAAATCATTTTACCAACCATAGTCACAGTCAAGATTCTAACCTGAACCTTTCCACTTTCGCGGCGGAATGAGCTTACAATTATTCAACCGTTACATGATTATCAAATCTAACATTCTCCTTATATGCTTCGGAATTTATTAGTGTATTTGCCATAATATGGCACATACACTATTGGCGTCGGTCGGATGGCGGGACCTAGGGGTCGGACCAAAATTTCTCGACGTTTCATACCCTCCTGAACAGTTTGCCACCATTTTTGAAAATGTTTATGTATATATGTATGTATATATTTATATATATATATATATGTGTGTGTGTGTGTGTGTGTGTACACGATAACTCTCGACAGACTTAATCGATTTAAACGAAATTTGGTACACACATTAGAACCCATTACCGCACAAAGCCTATTTAAAATGGGCCCGATCGGACCATTTTAAGGGTAGTTTTTAGGGGTTGAAAAAAGTTTTTGGGCCCAAAAATACCGAAAAAATTCTCAGAATCGTTTCAAAATTGAAATTTAACCCTTTAGTGAAGATTAAAATGTGCTGCTAAAATTTTAATATAATCGGCCCTACAGGACCGGACTTACAAATTTTATGAAAACACTGGTTTGCGGATAGTGATTTACTTACTGAAGGGTGTATTTAATTTGGTACAGAGGTTGCATTGATAATATTATTGAGATTAAGAAAAAAAATATTATTTTAAGGGATGTATTAAGGGGTTAAATTTTTTATTTTGTCCAAAAACAAACTTAAGTTTACATAATATAAAGCCACAAGGCCTGCATTAGCAAATACACTATATTGTCGGCAGGGTTTGGCACTGCGACCCGAGTTTTTTTTAAATTTGATGTTTTCGATGAGAGTTTGGACTTAAAATGCATTCAATGGCGCATGATTTGCCGCACGAAAAAGAGGCATCGCGTAAAGCTATACATTTATTATGTGAACTTTTAGTTCACACTGTATAATATTCTTTTCATATACGGATCTCACACTGACACTTGTATATTGATCCGTATTATCCATTCGTGTGAACGGTAGAGTTAATTAAAGTGTTAAAGCACAGTCAGTAAGTAACTGTAACTCGAATGTTGGCACAGTTAATTACAGCTCACTGTCAGCGTAACAGATCTGCAAGTTCACGCTGTACAACTTCATGCAGATTAACTAGTCCAGTGTTTGTCAAACCTCACTATCTCATCATTAATTATGTCATTCCATAGTCCATACTACAATGAATAATGAACAAAAGAGACGTATATAATTACGTTATGAAGGTGATATACCAGTCACCACTAGAGTCCGACGAAAGCTTCGGCTTCGACCACTTTCGGACAAATATTGAACCTTCGGCCAAACATTCGACAAACATGGCCAATGTCTGCAAATATATTGACGATCAATGTTTGTTAGGGCATACAAGAAGTCTAGGGATAAAACCAAGAGGAACACAGAACAAGCGCTAAGTGCCTTTTGCAACTACAAGCTACTAGGCCCTGCAGTCAGGGTCCATTCTGATTGGTTGAATACCCCATCTTGATGTTGTTTGACACACACACACACACATCTAAACAAACGTAACAACTAACTAGTGAACTCTGTATACTAATATGGATAAAAATTAATAAACAAACACTTGAAAAATTCTACACTTTTATTATTATAATATGGATAGTTGATAGCGATTAAAAATGGGTTTTTGTATGTGGAGAATGTTCCATTCTTCAAGACAGGGCATTATTGTTCACAAAATTAGAATGAAAACTTCAGGTAAGGCTTGTAATCTAATTCTTTCAATAAAAGTCGATCAATTTTTTGACATTTCAAAATAAAACCTAATTTAATATAATTATTATTTGAGATATTAGGATGTCCAAAATGTATACAATAACGGTGTTCGTGAGAAATTGGAAAAGAAAGATAAATTTTAATTAAGTTTTATTTTGAAATGTCAGGAAATTGATCGACTTTTATAGAAAGAATTAGATTACAAGCCTTACCTGAAGTTTTCATTCTAATTTTGTGAATATTAATGCCCTGTCTTGAAGAATATGTGTTTGAACATTCTCCACATACAAAAACCCATTTTTAATCGCTATATCAACTATCCATATTAGTATACATTGCAGAGTTCACTAGTTAGTTGTTACGTTCTACGTTCGTTTAGATGTGTGTGTGTGTGTGTCAAACGACATCAAGATGGGGTATTTGACCAATCAGAATGGACCCTGACTGCAGGACCTAGTCACTTGTTTTGCAACTAGCCTATAGACAACAATCCCGAAAGCTTGTTGGGCATGTGTGATCATTTGAATATGTCCAATATCCACACGCTGTAAAAAATGGATGTAAAAATACTTTGAAAGTTAAAGTAGAATTCGCTCGATTTTCTAAGTGATTTTACATTATTACTTATTTTTACACAGAAAACTTCATAAAAACTTGGACTTTTACCGTAAAGTTAAACAAATTTGTGATTTTTACATAAAGTAAATTAAAATTAGATAATTTGTGTAATATTCCAATAAAGTGTGCAAAAATTACAAAATAAAATGTATAGTTCCATATATAAAATGGATGAATACAAAACAAATTAATGTACAATTAGTAACCACGCATGCGCAATGTGTTTTTATGGAATCTACGCGATGTGCAGGCGATACCTGTTTGCAACGCCATTGTCTCTTTGTGTGCCTATTACCAGATTAATCGCTGGCTACAAATGGAGCGTCGATAATCTATGTAATCGGCCTTCTTATTTCTTACAGTGCACGACAGGATTCAGTTTGGCCAGCGTCGACCAAGCTTATTATATCCAATGTTTAGCGAATATACACCAACATTAAACAAAATGAATAGTGCAATTATTGCAAGTGCTTCAGAAGTAATAATTTCTTGTACCCAGCTCGTAATACATGTTTTATGTAACTTTTAAATCGCAATAATATACACACGCTGATAAACACCGTGTAGTTAAAACTGTCCAGCTGTCTGGATGAAAACAAAGTTATATTTGCAAGTCAAGACCAGCGTTGGTTGATATGTGTGTTCAAAAAACCGCCCTCAAAGCAAATGTCTTCCGAAGCCAACGTTGATGACTGTTTGTTAAATATTGGCCATATGAAAACCATCCACAAGGCATATAGCGATTGCTTGAATGTCAACATTGGTCGACAATTGCCATGTCATCTGGAGCCGGCTTAGAATCAGGCCGAAGATTTTGCTGAAGCCGAATGTTTAATTTACTAAATAACCGAGTGAGACAGCACAATTGTATAACTTATTTTATTTAAATCATACATGATACACACAGCTCTGCACACAAAGAATATTTTTAAAAAAATGGAAAAATAATTCTCAACTGCATCGCAGTTTTGCCTAGTTTTCCCAGCAATTATCCAATTGATGAATATTTTATTTGAAATTTGTAAATAACAATATATGAGTTAGGTAGTTATGGACAACAATATAATAATTATTAATTAATTCAACAATGAATTTTTTAATCCACAAAATGGATTAAAAAATTCATTGTTGAACTAATTAATAATTATTTGAAATTTGTACTACATGATATTTTTTTGCCTATTCATGGATGTATGAAAATAAAACGATTATCTATAATTATTTGCTTGGGGTGATAAAAAGATAGAGCCAACCCTGAGTACCAGACGGAAAAGTTTTCTTTTTAAAATGGACGTTATGTGTGATTGATTTTTGCTTTCAAACATATTACTGATCTTGAAAAGAGATAATGTTATTCGATAACGTATCTGCCGAAAGCAAACATGAGATGCTCCCTCCTCTATACTAACAAATAACCAATGACAGCAACAAATTTAGAACGAGATTTCTTTTTGAAATGGCACAATAAAATAGTAAAGTCGATTTCAAGCATATAAGTAACATTAAAGATAGATAATATTGTTATATAATATTTATATATTATCTATCGTCGGTATTTACTAAAAGCCAATATATTGTACATAAAATCATAGTCTCTCAGCAAAAGGACAGTTAAAAACATCGGAGCAACTTAATTCTAATAAAAATTCGACTGATGACCAGTCCTATACTTCCTACCTACTAAATATTTGCGAAAAATAAACACTCTTTTTTATTCTTTGAAAAAAAGCATGGCCCTCTTTTTTGTTTAGTGATCTACTGATGGCTAGCTTAATATAGCAAAAATCATGGTTACCTTGATTTACGTACAATTTTTATTTTTTTTAGTAAAATATTTTCTTTCTCGAAAACTACATTTTAGAGAAAAAAAATATTTACATTTTTTTCATATTATAACATCTAGAATTCATTTATATTTTTTTTTACCTATGTTAATACGTGACATTGAGAACGTTTTTTTTAATATCTCAGGATCCACTGAACCGATTTGACTCAAAATCTAATCAGATCTAATTTAAAGACTGATAAACACAATAGAACAATCGGCATGACCGTATGTTGTTCCGCTTTTACGATATCGAAGGCGAAAAATTGACCATACACACACATCAGTTAGAAAATGATCTTAAACTATTGCTAGGGTCCCAAACGTGAAGATCTGTTAAAATCTCGAAATATTTTTTTCGGACTAAATCCATTAGTTCCCTACCATAGTAGAGGTGGGAAGTAAAAAACATTCTAGGACACTGGCCTGTACAACGTGTGTGTAAAAGAAGGCTTTTAATACAATAATATATTCCTCGAACAGTCTTTCTAACCTCTAAAATTTTAGATTCGGTAATTAAACTCTACGAAGAACTCTTCGTCCGCTTAAACCATATACTATTTGTTTATTTAGAATCCTAGATAAAAACAAATTTTCCATCTCCTGGTTTGCAGGTATGGCAACTTTTTAATTTCTAAAAAGTAAATTGAATTGATTTTTAAATTATTTTTCATAGCCTTTCTCTTTCCATGACCCTTGGTAGTCATTTGTTTCATAAACTAGCGACAGAAAACAGATTGCAGGAGCGTGATATAATTAAGAAATGTTATAGCGGCATCAATCACCACAGTCTTGTCCATATCACAAGCGTAACAATATTACTGCAATATCAATAAGTTTGAAGGAAAACCTCTGTGGCACAGGATCAATAATTGCAATGCTGATATTTAAAATAATTGCATTTATTTACAGACGTTCCAGCACTCTTTGTGCCATCTTCATGGAAACGTCATAAAATAAGTTCAATTATTTTCAACATCAGTTTTGCAATTATTGATCCTGTGCCACGGATGTTTTCCTTCAATCTTCATAGTAATTCTAAGAATTGCATTTTGGTCTAAAGTCTAAACTATTTTTAAGTCAACTTAACCATCACTGTTATCAATATACTAATAATAAAATTGTAGTTAGACGCTAATGACCTCTGTTGTCGAGCGTCTATAATCTACAATTCATTCATTCATTCAATAAAATTGTAAAGGGAGACTATGTGTGTCTGTCTGTCTGTCTGTTCCGCCATAATTCTTAAATCCCTAATCCAATTTCAATGAAATTTAGTACACGTATATATTGGGCTTTTCGATTCAAAGGATAAGTTACTTTACATCCGGATTTCAAATTGTTGCGCCGTCCCCGGCGTAATACCCTATATCTAGTGGTTCCCAAAGTTGACTGGACCGCGACCCACCTAACTATAACTTCCAAATTCGGAACTCACCTCTTGGCTGTCATGAAGAAAAAGGAGTGTTACGACATAATTGACACAATATTAAATTTGGTAGAATTACAATTTTGTTTTGTCAAAGTAAACTTATTTTTAACGAAGACGAATTTTTAGTTGGTGCTGACCTGGAAATTTTGTATATCTGTTTATGATTTTTTTTTTAAATAGATCCGCGATTGTTTTAGTACTTATGTCTATCGTTCGATGGCGGTGAGTGACTGATTGTCACGTTTTTAATTATTGTTTTGATTCAGACTGCTTTGGAAGTTTCGTTTCTTTTTTTTTGGTTGGAATGGTGACGGCCTCCATCCCGGTTGTTATTTTTCAAGCTGGATAATAACAATCGTTATTTTTGGAAATACTGAAGAAAACTTTTGAATTGATAGTGGAATTCACTCAGGAAGTGATATACTGTGGTTAATCGTTGTTCACGAAGTTCTTTGCTGAAGTTACGGTTTTTACCCTTAAATAAAAGGTGGGTATACAAGCGGTAAGAAACTATTTTGATTTGACGATAGTTTTTCTTTAATGTGGATGTTTACTGTTTTATAGGGTTCTTAGGATTGGTTCTTAGGATTGGTTCTTAGGATTGGTTATTAGGATTGGTTCTTAGGATTGTTTCTTATGATTGGTGCGGGTTCCATTGGTGGGATACTTCTGTTGGAAAATATTCATGGATAATTATGTACGGAGACTACTATCGTCTAAGATGCTACCGATTCCTGTTAACGTGTAAAATTACGTTGGAGTGGTAAACCTGATCAAGAAATTTCGCCAGGTGAAAATTTAATTTCAATTCAGTAATTTTGACGTCTGGATTCAAACTGTGAGTGATTTGTTTTCATCTTATTTATTCCGCTGGTATCCTAGCAAATGTAGTTTCGATCAACAGAAATTTGCATTTAAACTGATTACCATAAGAACGACATTTTAGTTTCTGAATCAGTACACTGTTTGTGTCAATATTGGTGTTTGAAAGTTTTCAAGTTTAAGAAATCACTATTTTGCCGTCTTTTTCTTATTTTTTTTGTTACCGTATTTGTTATCAAATACTTTTTTTTTGATATTAACGAAACTTGTTTTATCAATCTCAATACAACTTCAAAATTTCAGTCATTATGTTTTAAATGTCATATGTCAATATCGAATATGAAATAATTTACTTTATTGTGTTTTAATGCTATAAGTGTCGTATATTAGATTGAGTCGATAATCTCGGTTATTCATTGTGACTCAAATATATGTTTGCGACTGGTCAGTTACGGTTATGCTGTTTCGTACGTTACTTACGCGCATTTTAAGATTTTGACTCGATCTATGAATATGAAAATATTTTATATATTTAACTTTAGTTCATTTTTCCGATAATGTTATCTATAATATTATGTATCTAATTTCTGGTAACGTTTAGTTTGTTTTGGTCGATCAAACACAAATGAGGTTATGTTCTGAATATTCTTTGTATTTGTTGTATTAATGTAATACGATACTTACGTTTGTCATTTCGTAATTCCAAGTTCAGAGTTGAATAACTATTTTCTCAGATAATAATTGATGCATTACTTTTCTGTTTAAATTGATGAATAGTCGTACTATTTCGCGTTGTTAAAGTTCCGCGAATGTATTGTTTACGCTCGTGTGTTTGAGTACCGTATATTTGCGAATTAACGTGTTTACGAATTCTTGTTATGTCGATATTATGTACCTTTTGAAAGAACTATGAGCAGTGTCGTATTTATCCTGCTATAGTGGTTTTCAATAGTGTCGTGTTTATGTTTGCGACTTCGTATAGTGTCGATATTATGTATCTATTGTAATGGCTATGAGCAGTGTCGTATTTATCCTGCTATAGTGGTTATCAATGGTGTCGTATTTATTAAATTTTACGGTATTGCGTCGTGTACTCAAACATTGTTGAACTAGTACGAACTATAATAATGTTGATACTTTAATTGAAGTTTTATTGATGTTTTGTAACTTTTGCCTATAATTTCCTTAAATAAAACTGACATTTGTTTATGAAGTTATCGTCTCGTTAATGTATTGTTGTTGTGTCGATAAACTTTTGGCTTCCCTCGTATTTTGGATTAAGAGTCGGTGATCCGATAGAGTTTGTATATAACCGTCTCTGGCGCCCATTGAAAATATTAAACAACTATTTATAATTCTTTAACATCTATGTACAACTACGGGTCGGCCAAAAGTCATCTGTTTTTGGGATATTGTCTTAAAAGTATTAAGTTCTAATGGATCCACTCCCTCGCCACTGAAGCTAGCGGCAACCAACCAAAGGGTCGGTAAGTTTTAGGTGTAATAAAATTGGCGCTATCCAACGTGGAGCTTTGAATACTTTTGAAAAGTATAAAATTGTTGCTATCCAAGCTTTGTATACTTTTGAGAAGTAATAAATTTGGCTGTTCAGCTTGGAGCCTTAAATAATTTCGAGAAGTAACACAATTACGCTATTCAATGTGAGCTTTGAATAATTTCAAATTTAGTAAGTGACGATACCCAACGTAAATTACGAAGTTTGATAAGTTGCCGCTGTCTAACGCAAACTTTTTGATGAATTTTTCAGACAATTTGATTTTGAGGATATAGATAGAGATAATTATTATTGTTTTACCGGATTAGTGCGGTACAAACAATTTTGTTTTGTGTTGTGGTTATTGATGTCGGATTTATTACAAGTTATCTGATTATATTTCATAGTATATGATTATTTTCGTTTACGTCAAGTCGTGATATTGTCTTTATAGCTGAGAATATTTTTTGTTTATGATGGATCTTGAAAATTCTCTTATTGATCTTCCAAACATGGAAACCGATATGAATATGACTCCTCCAAGTGGTCCTCAGGTTCATACGCTAAATACTGAATGTACAGATGAGGCGACTATGCGATCAATCCCGACCGTACCACGTCGATTGTCTTTGGAGAATAGACAAGGACAAAGTAACTCACCAATAGGAGTACAACACAACCGTCGTGATTCATTATCGATTATGCATGGAAATTCAGGATACCGTTGTCGACCCATTCCGGTTTTTCAGTGGCATCTGACATTTGATGGAGAATTCAGTTCTTTGGGTGTTTGTGCATTCTTAGAGCGGGTACATGAATATCGCATATCTAGACATATTTCGGAAGAAGATTTAAATGGTCACGCTTGTGGAATTTGGCATATTAACGACTTGAAACCAAATTTCGTTGTTGACGATAAGGTAGAATGATATTGTTAATGGTTGTTGTATCTATGAAAGTTACGTTTTTGATTCTGTATTGACGTATTGTAGGTTATTTTTTTTAGTCATACTATTTTACCATTGAAGCACTGACGAAAATATTGTTATTGTGACTTTCTTCTGGCGTACTGGTTAACACCTTGTTGCGATTTAGTTTATTGAATTGGTTGATTTGAAGGACACTCTTTACTTATTTTTTTTTTTTTTTTGCATAATTGACTCGCTATGGTGCGGATTTTGTGACGGTTTATTTGCTGTCTACGTCAAATGCTTAAGTTTTTTTTGTGTGTTAACGTGTGTTGTCGATTTAGTTTTAAGGAGCACATTTGACTCGCTAATTTGCGGATTAAGTGATGGTATTGTTGCTGTCCATGTCAAAGTGCATTATTTTGTGTCGTTAGATTTAAGTTGTCGCTTTTGTGTTGATGAGTTTTGGTAGATTAGAGTTTTATTTTGAACTTATGTTCCATGCGTATACAATTCCAAGAATGGCTTTTATCGTTACCTGGTGGTCTTTGGATAAACCTAGGGATTGTAGATCTGTTATAAAATATTCTCTAATGGTTTTTTTTAATTACGTCTCCTCTTTCCTTTTATTTAGTTGTTTCGTATTATGACTAAACCATCGAGATATCTGTTGCTAGGTCTATGACTGAAGATGTGGCTTTTATCTTAGTCGCCCTATTGTGGTTTTCGAGTGAAGAGTGAGTTCTTTAAGTTATGGAGTGTTGTCTTTCTGCTATTTCAATAATTTTTCTTTCCGGTAAGAGAATTTCTACGAAATTCTCTCCGTACGTAAAGGGGGAATTGTTACGACATAATTGACACAATATTAAATTTGGTAGAATTACAATTTTGTTTTGTCAAAGTAAACTTATTTTTAACGAAGACGAATTTTTAGTTGGTGCTGACCTGGAAATTTTGTATATCTGTTTATGATTTTTTTTTTAAATAGATCCGCGATTGTTTTAGTACTTATGTCTATCGTTCGATGGCGGTGAGTGACTGATTGTCACGTTTTTAATTATTGTTTTGATTCAGACTGCTTTGGAAGTTTCGTTTCTTTTTTTTTGGTTGGAATGGTGACGGCCTCCATCCCGGTTGTTATTTTTCAAGCTGGATAATAACAATCGTTATTTTTGGAAATACTGAAGAAAACTTTTGAATTGATAGTGGAATTCACTCAGGAAGTGATATACTGTGGTTAATCGTTGTTCACGAAGTTCTTTGCTGAAGTTACGGTTTTTACCCTTAAATAAAAGGTGGGTATACAAGCGGTAAGAAACTATTTTGATTTGACGATAGTTTTTCTTTAATGTGGATGTTTACTGTTTTATAGGGTTCTTAGGATTGGTTCTTAGGATTGGTTCTTAGGATTGGTTATTAGGATTGGTTCTTAGGATTGTTTCTTATGATTGGTGCGGGTTCCATTGGTGGGATACTTCTGTTGGAAAATATTCATGGATAATTATGTACGGAGACTACTATCGTCTAAGATGCTACCGATTCCTGTTAACGTGTAAAATTACGTTGGAGTGGTAAACCTGATCAAGAAATTTCGCCAGGTGAAAATTTAATTTCAATTCAGTAATTTTGACGTCTGGATTCAAACTGTGAGTGATTTGTTTTCATCTTATTTATTCCGCTGGTATCCTAGCAAATGTAGTTTCGATCAACAGAAATTTGCATTTAAACTGATTACCATAAGAACGACATTTTAGTTTCTGAATCAGTACACTGTTTGTGTCAATATTGGTGTTTGAAAGTTTTCAAGTTTAAGAAATCACTATTTTGCCGTCTTTTTCTTATTTTTTTTGTTACCGTATTTGTTATCAAATACTTTTTTTTTGATATTAACGAAACTTGTTTTATCAATCTCAATACAACTTCAAAATTTCAGTCATTATGTTTTAAATGTCATATGTCAATATCGAATATGAAATAATTTACTTTATTGTGTTTTAATGCTATAAGTGTCGTATATTAGATTGAGTCGATAATCTCGGTTATTCATTGTGACTCAAATATATGTTTGCGACTGGTCAGTTACGGTTATGCTGTTTCGTACGTTACTTACGCGCATTTTAAGATTTTGACTCGATCTATGAATATGAAAATATTTTATATATTTAACTTTAGTTCATTTTTCCGATAATGTTATCTATAATATTATGTATCTAATTTCTGGTAACGTTTAGTTTGTTTTGGTCGATCAAACACAAATGAGGTTATGTTCTGAATATTCTTTGTATTTGTTGTATTAATGTAATACGATACTTACGTTTGTCATTTCGTAATTCCAAGTTCAGAGTTGAATAACTATTTTCTCAGATAATAATTGATGCATTACTTTTCTGTTTAAATTGATGAATAGTCGTACTATTTCGCGTTGTTAAAGTTCCGCGAATGTATTGTTTACGCTCGTGTGTTTGAGTACCGTATATTTGCGAATTAACGTGTTTACGAATTCTTGTTATGTCGATATTATGTACCTTTTGAAAGAACTATGAGCAGTGTCGTATTTATCCTGCTATAGTGGTTTTCAATAGTGTCGTGTTTATGTTTGCGACTTCGTATAGTGTCGATATTATGTATCTATTGTAATGGCTATGAGCAGTGTCGTATTTATCCTGCTATAGTGGTTATCAATGGTGTCGTATTTATTAAATTTTACGGTATTGCGTCGTGTACTCAAACATTGTTGAACTAGTACGAACTATAATAATGTTGATACTTTAATTGAAGTTTTATTGATGTTTTGTAACTTTTGCCTATAATTTCCTTAAATAAAACTGACATTTGTTTATGAAGTTATCGTCTCGTTAATGTATTGTTGTTGTGTCGATAAACTTTTGGCTTCCCTCGTATTTTGGATTAAGAGTCGGTGATCCGATAGAGTTTGTATATAACCGTCTCTGGCGCCCATTGAAAATATTAAACAACTATTTATAATTCTTTAACATCTATGTACAACTACGGGTCGGCCAAAAGTCATCTGTTTTTGGGATATTGTCTTAAAAGTATTAAGTTCTAATGGATCCACTCCCTCGCCACTGAAGCTAGCGGCAACCAACCAAAGGGTCGGTAAGTTTTAGGTGTAATAGGAGGCATAACTATATGAATGAAGGACTGTTCAAATAAGAAAAAAAGCATTCTGTTACAATCGAAAATTTGAATACTTAATTAAATATGTGGCCGGTCGGTTGATGTATCGTCCTATTTTTCAGAGCCCACCCAATATTCGCTCGCGACCCATAGTTTGGGAAATGCTGCCCTATATTTTTTTGCGATATGGATTCAAAAAAGGAGAACTCCATCCTGAAAATGACAATAAGTTCTTATTGAGGTCTTATAATTTGTAAAACATAAATATCTCCTTGCACAACTGAAGTTTTTCTTCGAAAGTTGGTCCCTGGCTTTAGTAGCATAGTACTAAAAAAAGCTCATCATATACGTCACTGATAATAGAATAGAATATAATAGAATAGAAATAATCTTTATTGAAAACCTATAAAAAGGTGTAATAGCGTCATACAGAATAAAGATATACAATTAATAAATTAAAAGTATTAAATAAAATAGTTGGACAGATTTGTCTTAGAATTGCACGCGGCAATCATACGGACAACTATCTATCAGCAAATTCTTTACTCTATTTCTGAAAATTGCAAAACTCTGAATTGATTTTATATCTGATGGTAACATGTTATAATAATGTATTCCTTTACAAAGCGGACTATTACTATATTTAGTGGTTCTATATTTTTCTATGTGTATACGATTATTGTTACGGGTACTATAATTATGTACATCAGAATTCAGATTAAAATTATTGATATTATGTTTTATATATAAAATAAGTTCAAAAATGTAGATGCCATAGAAAGTGAGTATTCTTTTGCTGATAAATAGTTGTCTACACGATTGTCGCGAACGTAGCTTAAAGATCAATCTAATTATTCTTTTTTGACAAATAAATATCCTATTGCATTCAGGAGAATGACCCCAGGAAATAATGCAGTAACTCATCGAGCTGTAAGCAAATGCATAATAAACAGATATTAGCACGTCGGTACTGAAGGTGTTTTTCAGAGATCTGATATAATACGAAATTTTATTTAGCTTTGCGCATACGCTGTCAACTTGTACATCCCATTTTAAAGCAGAATCGATATAAATACCTAGAAATTTGGCCTTACTTAACTTGTTTATTTCATAGTCATTATAAGTGATTTTATTATGTATATAGCTAATGTTTGGTCTGTCAAATATTATAAAATTGGTCTTTGAGAGGTTTACAATTAAGTGATTCATTTTACACCATGTAGCGAAATCATTTATGACTATATTAATTTTTTCAACAAGATCGGTAGCATCGTCTGAATGTAAGATGACCGATGTGTCATCGGCATACATGATGAGCTTTCCAGTGGAAATGTGTTGAGGTAAGTCGTTCAAGATAATAAAGTGTTTACTGAAAGTTTGCATCAGCACTGTAAAGTTGTATTTTTTTGAGTCGACTTTGGCCCGTGGATACTAACTACGATGTCCTTGACTTCAGTAATGACCGTAAGGGAAAAAAAAGCTCATCGCGTACGCCACTGTATGCACATACATAGGCAACCCGTCCATCGTTATCATGTCCGTACAATCTCATGACCTACATTGCGTTGGCACGATCATGAGTAAAGAACTACCGAATATAAAACCTTACAGCAAACATACAGAGTATAGAGAGGAAATAACCCGCTCCCCTCCCCTCTTCTCCTCCCCCCACCCGTCTGTTTACAGTTCATACAGATAATATGTCTGCTGCGGCAGGCACTGTTATCCTATGACGTTGGATGCACGAGCCTTGTTGCCGCAAACATACATCAATATAAACAAAAGGATCACCTCGTTGGGGCAGAGCGCACAAGGCAGTCTCATAACATGACGTCACATACTTGGTCCCTTTACTGTATACAGAGACGTGAGTTCTGCCCTCGGATATCACAAAGCTGCAAACTTATCAATGTAAACAAAATTATCGTGAGGTAACACACGTCACAAATTCGGTTCAATCTTTAAAAGAGGCCTGCACTTCACTCATTTTAACAGATGGCGCCACCATATGTAATTTAACTCAATCTTTCTTACAACATATAGCAACTTTTATATTGAAATTACAGTCAAGTTGTGTGATCAGTAAGATTCTATAGATGATATTCTTAGTTTTAAACATTTTTGTGTTCATGTATTTGAAATTAATAAAAGTAGGAATTGAGATTGAATTTGAAATATTTTTTTCAATGAAGAGGCATTTTGGGGCATTTTTTACCTAAATTGGAAGACAACAAGCTTAAGTCCAAAACGAAATTGTTAATAATAACAGCAGAATGTTGAATAATAAGTCACTCATGACAAATACTGTAACTGTGGATGCTATCAATAACTAAAAAAGTGTAGCTATTGTCTAAGAGAGGGTGCTACTTTCGTTTTGTTTACATCGGTATAAATGCCGGTTTTGAATTTCATGTAAGTTTGTGTTTTTCAAAGATTTTGTGATTGTGTTTCAAGCATCGATGCTGTAAAGTCGATGCGGTAAAGTGTAAGCGTGAGGTGGCGTTAGACGTGTATTGGCTTATTGTACGTTAAGAGTCCTCTATATGCTAGTAGTCGAACTACTCAAAATATTTTTAAAAATTAAACTGTTAAAAATAATTACATTTATAATGACGATAGCGCCTCTAAAGGTTTTTAACGGCAACTTGAAGTGCAGGCCTCTTTTAACTGTACATAGAGCAGCAAGGTTCAATCTAAGATGTCAGATGCAAATGCTACGTCGCCCCAAACTTACGTCTATATACAATAACTTTACTGGGGGAAGCGGTAATCTCCTAATATAACGTTACTTAGTACTCAGTCCAATCTTCACTGTGTATTAGTCATGAGTTAGGTATGTCCTCGGATATTATAAAGCCTTGTTTCTGCAAACTTATCAATATAAACAAAATGATCGTGTCCTTGACGTAAAGCACGGTTCAATATTAACTGTGCATAGAGCAGCAAGATCTCTATTCTAAGATGTCAGATGCAAAATCCTCGTCGCCCCAAACTTATAAACCGAGAGTTAGTGACAATTTTTTGATGTTATTTATTCAAGGTCTTATTTTTGTGAAGATGTTGAGGGAGGCATATTAAAGTGCCCTGAGTAAGGGATTTTGCTAGATAGCGGTATGGGAGGGATGCAGATCGCCCCCAACATGTAACAAAGAAAATGGTCACAGTTATTATTGCTTCAAGGCTGAAATTGTTTGTATAGCTTGTCGCTGAACATAATAATGCCATTATAATATTTGCATATCGATTGGTCAGTATTAAAGGTGTAGCAGATCACCCTAAACGTGTCATGTACCCGACGAAATTTATATTATTAGTTCAAGGTTCAAATTTTAATATGTTGTTACGGCGACTGTTTTAAGCATATATTTCAATTTGCAGAACAAAATGACGGTATTAACCCCTCTCTTAAGGGAAACTTGCTCGCCTAGGTGTTTATATCGTTCTGCAAGGGGGTTAATACCGATATTTTGTTCTGAAAATTGAAATATATGCTTAAAACAGTCGCCTTAACAACATATTAAACTAATAATATAAATTTCGTCGGGTACATGACACGTTTAGGGTGTTCTGCCACACCTTTAATATCGACCTGCAGCTATTATAATGGCATTATTGGGTCACCGACAATCTATACAAACAATTTCAGCTTTGAAGCAATAATAATTGTGACCATTTTTCTTGTTACATGTTGAGGACGATCTGTATCCCTCCCATACCGCTATCTAGCAAAATTCCTTACTCAGGGCACTTTAATATGCCTCCCTCAACATCTTCACAAAAATAAGACCTTGAATAAATAACACCAAAAAATTGTCACTAGCTCTCGGTCTATTACGTTAATATAAATATGCTAGAGTATAGCGCCAGATGTAGTCTCCTAATATGATTTCACTCACTCGACCCATAAGGAAGTCTCATAATATGACGTCACACACTAGATCCAAGCTGCACTGTACATAATGTAGTTGACGCTTATGACCTCTGTGTCTATAATTTACAATATCTATCTACCGTAATATAGTTATTGTTGTCCTAAGATGTCAGATGCACATTGCATGTGCCTTACTGCCACAAACGTGCAACATTACTAAAACAAAAGTATAGCGTCACTGAATGCATATATGCTACCGCGAGGCAGTCTCACAACCTAGGCGATCAAATCACCCTCAATTTGTTGCCTTCACCGATTTACTCACTAGCGAATGGCTGATTTTGGTTCTGATCGATAAATTATATTATTCTGAACATAACTATATTGTAATAATTATTAATTAATTCAACAATGATTTTTTTAATCCACAAGGCATCCACTAGGTAGTAAATAGTATTTCTTAACATATCAGTCAGCATATTATGCCATCATGATTGTTAAACGTTTAACAATCATGATGGCATAATATATTGACTGATATGTTAAGAAATACTATTCACTACCTAGTGGATGCCTTGTGGATTAAAAAATTCATTGTTGAATTAATTATTAATTATTATTTGGTAAATGATAAAATCAATCGATTTAAAACCCCTTATATCCACACCATATTATTCACATAACAATTAGAGGTGAAAATAATAAATATATCAGACAGCTATGCTGCCATGATTTTTGAGCTATATCTAAGAAAAAATCAAATGACCACTGTCGGGATTAATTAATTATTATATTGTTGTCCACAATTACCTAACTCATATATTATTATTTATAACAATATATTGTATTTGAATTGTTTCAAAATTGAAAAATAACCCTTAATGGCGTTTAAAATATGCTGCTAGAATTTTTATAAAATCGGAGGATCTGATTTACAAATTTTATGACGTAACACTATGTAGTTTGCAGATAGTGAATTTACTTACTGAAGGGTGAATATAATTTGGTGCAGATGTAATATTGATAAAATCCATGTCGAAAATTGAAATTAAGAAAATTTAATTATTTTAAGGGTTGTATTAAGGGCCTAAATTTGTCATTTTGTCCAAAAGAGTCACAATGCATAGTATTAGTAAATACACTATTTTGTCGGCAGGGTTTGCAGTGGCGGACTAAGAGGGGGCGGAGGCGGCGGCTTGCCCCGGACCTCTGATCCTGGAGGGCCTCCAAATCTCGAGAAGTCCTTCTTAATAAAATCCCAAACAAGGGCAAAATATGTTTAGTAAGTAAGAGGCAGTTTGGAGTTGGAGGCCCTGTACGTATACAAAATATAAACGTAGGTAGGTCGTTTGTTATAAATATTTGATTTTTTTTTGTCAGCCATTACATCTATATTATTCATTTTTTACGAAATTTACACTGAAAATACATCAATTTCTAAGCAGACCGGGGCCTCATTCAGTTTTGCCGTCCCGGGCCTCCGACGGGCTTAGTTCACCACTGAGGGTTTGGCTCTGCGACCCGAGTTTTTAGGCGCGATCTAAGCAAAGGTAGAAGCACCTATATACACTCGCTGTGTCTTTACGTCTGTCAATCTGTAACGGATTTTTTGTATCCGTCGTACAGCCCAAACGGCTTAACCGATTTTAAAAAACTGTTTTTTGTTCGATTCCTCTCGGGGTCTATTTGATCCTAACGTCGCCCGATTTTTGAATTTTGGCCCCAGAGGGGAGAAAAGATTAAAAAAAACGGTGTTTTTTGCTTATAGTTCGCTCAATTCGTCAGATCGATTCAAAACCTGTCTTAAACGAAAGAGGAGAAAATTCTAGATATATTTTATGTATAATATTGTATCAACACAGTTTTTTTTATACAGATTTGTATGAAAATACAAATATATAAATGCGACTTTATCTAATAAATCGCGAACTTGTTTAATTTTAAAGTAGTTACCGCTATCCAGACAATATTTACGTACCTACATCGATGTCAATGTCCAATATTTTACACCCGGTATAATCTAAAATACGATAGCTGTGTGCTAAACGTTATTTTGCTGTATGGATTTACATTAAAGTTCTATAGCACTATACGGCACTATACGTGAGCTATCTAGCCAAGCCGGCTTTCATCTGGCTTACAGAGGAACCCTGCTGTGTGCTGAATACTTTTTGCTAAAGCCGATCGCTTATCAGGGATGTTTGAATAATCGCCATGTCTCTTTTTATACACATCTAGCGCTATATGCACTTATTGTTTTTTTGTCAAACCCTGATTTAAAATTACTGACAACATTTGTTAACAATGTAGCTACACATCTACACATACTGTCCATCATTACTAAATATCAATCGAAAAACGTTGAATCTGATCAATTTTTTTTATATCGATAATCTGCCAATTTGGCATTGCGCAACAAATCAAATAAACTGAACAATTTGTAATCAGATCTCATATAGTTCAGAGTTCACAATCATATTCATACTACCCTATGCACTTTTCTAAATCATCTCTAACTTCAAATGACCTTGGTAAAAAGAAACCAATTAAGTTCAAGGTTAGACATTCCTGCATTGAGTTCTAAAGTTATAACTAGGTGTATATTATGTCTAAATAGGTATAATACGAAAACCAGAATTTTCGAAATATTTTACGCATTTTCTTAAAATGTTCAGCAATAACAAAATGTATCCCTATATTATTAAACGAGCAAATCTTGTATATACGTATGTACCTATATAAATATTTTCTCGAAAACGGCTCTAACGATTTTGATCAAATTTACCGAAAAGGGGTTTCGGGGGGCAAAAAATCGATCTAGCTAGGTCTCATCCCTGGAAAAATTCGTTTTCTTATCGAATTCATCATTTTAAAGAACAGTTTTTTTAACGTTATAAAACAGTGTCGAACGGTGAGTAGGCTTTGGAAAAAACAAACTGCTTTCATTATTTATGTCAAAAAATACTCTGACAGTGAATCGTTTCGGAATAATATTCTGAGAAAATAATACAAAATCAATATCTCACAGAATGTACTATTTTTTTTGAACTCATCCGAGCAAAGCTCGGTCATCCAGATATTAAATGATTTAAACGCGAATTAAAACTGAAAACTTTTTCTAAATCGGTGCAGTAATTTCATAGTTAAAAGAATTTGTTACTTGCGATTTATATGAAATCCATATTCTCCTTTATAACTGGTCCACGTTCCACGTGAGCGGAGCCGCGAGCAAAAGCTAGTATTTATATATAAAGGCAACTTATCCAAGTTGTCTGCATTGTTCATAATACTAAAACATATATTCTGTCAAGTTGACATTAATATATCTACTGAACCTGAAATACGCGCAAAAAATAAACGTTTTCCCGTCAAAATACACAATTTTTAATTACGCTTGGAAAACTGCTGTGATTTCAATAGGCGTCATGTTTTCACATCGACTACCTTAACATGTATTCCGTACCATCCCTATAGATGTATCGCCACTGTATTACCCGCAGAACTCCAATAAGCCATCAGTTTATATCAGTGGCACCAAAACAATAGTCTCCGTAACGAATAATTAATCACAACAAATGTATTATTGAACGTACTTTTCGAGATTAATGCTTCCAAAAAACTAAACTTTTCTTGAAATGTGCATCTTATAATAAAACTAGTTAATTGTAAGGCGTCTAAGAGGCGCCCGTTGAATGTTTATTCAAATTCCAAAGCACACTCACGATTCACTTAGTGTTGCCGTCTAGACAATACAAGACAAGACTTTCAAAGTCTTGTCTTGTCTTGAAATATCAAGACAAGACTTCACTCAAGTCTTGTCTTGAAATATCAAGACTTCACTAAATCTAAGTCTAGATTATAAAACTCTTGTCTTGTCTTGAAAATTTCTAGACAAGATTTTTGCAAGTCTTGTCTTGAAAATCTAGACAAGACAAGACAAAAGTCTAGAAAGTCTAGATCTAGACGGCAACACTAGATTCACTGTCACGGACATTTGACATAAGTAACCAAACCACACTAATATTTCAAAATCCTACAGCATTACTGAGTCAGTCAGCGAATCAGTCAGTGATGAGAGTAAATATATAATTATATATTGTTGTGGTTCAGAAGCGATTAAATTTGCTTTTTGTTTTTTCAACGGTCTCCATTTAAAATAACCTTTTTTTTGAATTGGCCTCTACTTTAACCTTTGACCCAGCCAATGGACTGTGAATAGGCCAGAAAACGTCTCCCTCAAAAAAGTGGGTGTAGGGCTTATGACCACACGACAGAAGTGAAAACTTGATTATATGCAAAACATACATAATATTATAATATCTATAATTTGATTATTATAATACGTAATAATAAAAACGTAATTCTTGAAACGATGCACTCCTTGTTACATCTCTCCCTCTGTTTCTGTCTCGCTCTCATCCTGCAGATGTCAAACTACTAAATAGTGTTTGGTTTTATTTTTCCTTTTCTCTGTGTTTATTTTTCTTTGTTTCTTATAAAAAAGTATAGCATCGGATGCTTGAGAACCACTGAATATTGTAACATGTATAAAACTCCGGCCTTAATAAAGCGAGAGATGGGAAAGAGAAAGAGAGGGAATAAGTGAGTGAGAGAGAAATAATGGATAAAGAGTAAACAGAGCACAGCTAGCGTACACATTGGTTTTATATCAGCACCATCTATCTGTCTATTCTTTTGAACACATATGCTATCAACGTTTTGTTCCAAATTACATCCTATCATCATCATCATCATCAGAGTGCAAGTGATCGGAGGGATCAGAGTTACATTAACAGTTCCGCTGTGCTGTCTCTTTGATTTGTATGTTCTTCTACCCTTGGTGAGTAGAATATGGACAGTGGACAATGATAGATATTGTAAATTATAGACGTTCGACCACTGGACAATGATACATGGCCGTCTTCAATTTATATAATATTTTTTGTCATAGCCACTATGAAATAGCTGCTTTACATCCATTCATGTAAGTAAAGTGATTTTTGACAGGCCGGTGTGCGGGAACGTATCTTTCCCACACATAGTGATTTATGTTTATTCGCCTGATCCACCCGCTATTACATGTTTATTCGTGTGCGTGCCTCAGCCTACTATAGTTGGCAACACAAAAAGACCTGTCAAAAAATTTTGAAAATACTGAAAATGAAGTGGGTATGGCAAAAAATACCATATAGGTACTATTATCTCGTGCGTAATGATATTACCTATAACTCGTGTGACTGTTAAAACTCGTTATCTCTCGTTTTAACATACTGTCGCTACTCGATCGTAATATGTCTCAATACGCAACTAGTTATACAATCTACTATTACCCACGGTAATACAATATTATTTTGGACATTTGGAAAAAATAACATGTGGTGGAAGTCCCGATTCGCGTAGTGGTAGAACGTGACTAGTAAATATTTCAAAATCAAAAAAAAGAAAAAATTATATTTAATTTAGGTTCATAATTTAAAAAGTGCGGGTCGTGACTGAGTGAGTTTAAGCCCACGCTTTTATAATGAACGTAAATTAAATATTGTTTTTTTTCTTTTTGCACATTTTAATAAAAGCGTGTTTAAAAAAATTTACTATTTTTATTTAAATTGTCCAAAATCTTCACTACCGCTATACATTAGTCTAGCCCGTAGCCGGCAAATTGCCTGTTAGTTGATGTAGAATGTGAATACCCCGCAAAATTGAGGGTGGTCTGTGATGGTTGTTTGCTTGCTGCCGCCTAGATAGATATAGAGAATAGTTTGATCCCGGACTATGGAAATCGAATATACTGTCTGAGGACCACTAAGACAGTCCACTTGCTTTCAATATAATAGGGAGACTCATCCTTCAGACCGTTCTTTCTGTATAAAGCACTTCAATTACTGCAATTGTATGAGGGAAGTGCTTGTTAAGATGACAGTGTCCCGTTAAGAGTCCTATTATAATCCTACAACGCTTTACATAAATCTGTAATATAAAGCTTGTATCAAAGGACTTAAACTTTGCCAACATTTCTCGTTTCATCCCCACTTGATCAATATTCAATCTGTTTACGTTCTCTAAATGGAGACTCAACTGAAGTTAGTTTACATTCTTGAAATGGAGACACAAGTGAAGTTGGTTTACATTCTCGAAATCGAGATTCAACTGAACTTAGTTTACATCCTTGAAATTAAGACACAATTAGTGAAGTTAGTTTACATTCTTGAAATGGAGACACAAGTGAAGTTAGTTTACATTCTCGAAATCGAGATTCAACTGAACTTAGTTTACATCCTTGAAATTAAGACACAATTGAAGTTAGTTTACATTCTCGAAATTGAAACTCAACTGAAGTTAGTTTACTCATGGAAACTCAACTGAAGTTAACGGAATAAACAATAACACCACACATTGTACAATTATATTTTTAGGGTTATGTACCCCGAAGTGAGGAACCCTATTATTTTCACTAGTCTGTCTGGCTGTCCATCAGGGCATTTTAGTTCCTATTCTATAAGTACTACAATAATGAAAATGACATACAGTAGAAACTCTATAACTCACACCTCGTTATATCGAAATTCTTTGTAAGTCGAAGAAATTAGTTATTCCCTTCCGCTGAAACCCAAAAAACTTTATAACTCAAATTATTTAAATTCTATAACTCGAACGAAATAAGGTTTCTCTACGAGGCACTGTGAATACATATTACACTCTGTAACTCGAAGTTCCATTCTCGCGAACTCTATATCTCGAAGTAATCGACGTGTATACTTTACAGCCTCTGTATATATACAATACAAAATGGTGGAACCTTTGGTGTAAAGATACGAAATGTTACAATTACCACAAAACACCAAACCATAACAAACACTCTCGACGTACGTTTCGCCAACCAAGTTGGCATCATCAGGAGATGATTAAAACTAAAGACTAAACAAAAATTACTGCCTATTTATAGGCTACCTAATTTTAATTACCTGAAAACTAAACTAATTTACTAAATCAAAAAGCAGGCTACCTGGAATTGGGCCTTTGTCACTGTTCATAATATTATGTTTACACTTATGAATCTCTAGACTCTCTACGGCGTCTAGTTGTCTAATATTAATGACGTTTCTAATTAATTTTAAATTACTATTGTCTATTTTATGGTCATTTTCAAATGCATGTTGGGCAACACTAGATTTATCAAACCTGCCATATTTTAGATGAGCCATATGCTCTTTAAATCTTACTGAAATAGATCTTCTCGTTTGGCCAACATACTTTTTATTACAATTTTGACAACTAATTTCATAAATCCCGGACTTTTCTTTTTCTTCTACTTTTTCTTTAGGGTTCCCTAATTTTTATATGTCAATTTTATATATGTCAATGTTTATTGTCTGTTAGACTCCCTAAATCGAAGTAATTACATTTTCGAAAAGTCGAAAACTCCATAACTCGAAATTTTTGGCAATTACCTCGAAGTTCGATTTGTATAGTTTCTACTGTATATTATGTCAATGACCAAAACACAGACTAATGATTTTTTTAATAGACATTTTTAAGGGGCTCCTGTACATCGAAAAGGGGGTAAAAAATTTTAATTTTTGAACAGAGCCGCGTCACATGTGCAGGGATGTCTATGAAAAGATTTTATTGAGTAGAATAAAAAAATCATTTCTTCTTTCAGTTCAAAATGGCAACGTTGGGATCCCGAAAAGTTGCCCATTTTGGTGTAATATTTTGTCCTCCGGTCACATTTGCGAACTATTTGACCAATGAAACATGAAATTCAGTAAATATAATATAGTTTTCACGATTACAAATAATGTATAATATATTTTAACAAAATCGGTCCAGTGGTTTTTCACATACATGACACTATTAACTCAAAATCTTTGCAGTTATAAAATAAGTTCGTTAGACACCTTGTATATGCTTTAAACATTCTCTATGTGGCGCGTCAATTATCTAAGCTTGTGTGGAGCTGTGCTTTTTTTTGTTGTTCTTTTCATTATTATTAAATCGGATTTAATATTTAAACCGTTTGAAGTCGAGATGTTTTTTTAATAATATCTGATTATGGAGGTACGTGTAGCTGTTGGAAATACTAATTTTCATTTCCGCAAATGCTTTTGTAAATTAGTGAAAATACGCTTTTCATTTAATATAAATCCTGATTTCGTATTATTAAAATTCTGTTTCGATATAAATTAATGAAAATTCTCTTTTATTGCTATTAAAGACTTTCTCTTATTAAAAGCATTTAATCAAAAGTAATTATTAAAATTTAATATCTGCTGTAGTTATTAAATTTTACAATTAATCACAATTTTCTCCTTGGTCCCGTCAGATTTCTATATTCATGTCTATAAAAGTTAATTTTTATTATTTTCTTACACAGAAAAGTTTTTAAAATCAGCCAACTTAATGCGCGTATTTTATAAAATATTAGCAAAAACATTTCTTCATGTGTATTATAAAGTATAGTGTGCAACACGTGTGCTAAATATTTATGCGTCTGGCGCGATGTTTTCAGCACACGTATTCGGCTCACGATGCTCACTCGTCAAGGCTCGTGAGCGCTCTCCTACTACTCGTGCTGAAAACATCGCGCCTGACGCATAAAGATGTATTTAGCACACTTGTCACACAATATACTATTATGTGCATAATTATGTGTAATTAATATCCAATATTATGTCTAATTTTTTAAATACGTTTTTAACCCCCGAAATTTCCGCAATTTTTCCTATAAATTCTACAGCAAGTAACCTGGGTTAAAATTTTACCGAGCACTGAAATTTGGTGGATGTTATTTGCTCACCTTCAGATCACCATGCCCAACACTGGCCCACCCTAACAAAAAATCCTAGCGTCGCCACAGCTGAATATGTTCTAAATGTCAGCACTTAGGTATAGTGTATCTGAACAATAAGATAATTGGTTCCTGTCAAAACCGGAATTAATGCGAGCGAAGCCGCGATTAAAAGCTAGTATACTTACTTAATGCGTTTAAAGAAAGCTATTGATAAAAAGAGTTGTTATATACGACTAGAGGTAGTTGTTACAATAAAGTCATAACACAAAACAACAACGTTCAATATGATTTATGTTTTAATTTTTGTAAATCTGAGGTTCACGTTTCGAAGACTGGGGCATGGTACCTACACTCAAGCAGTAGAATGGGACGATGGGGAAGAAACCCGTATCCTGTAGGATTACGCACCGACTGCTATATCCAGGGAGGCTTGTGTTTTATTAGCAGCTACATGATGTAGCCTTCAGTGTACACGGGACCGCAACAGCGCTGGGATTCCCTGTTCCGATTCGATTAAACATTAATTTATCAAACGCTTAAATCTTAAATATACACAGGTGCTGAAAAGATTTTATTCAGCTGAACAACAATAAACCAACGCACATTCTTTTCAGGGATAGACAGAATTGTAACCATCCATACTATATATTAAATGTTATAGTTTATAATAATAAATATTTTTTTGCAACACCTGTATCAAAAGTTCAATTTAAAAGTCCTGTGTACCGTTTCTTAGGTGATTCCTTATGAAAGATTCTGCTGTAGTGCGTAAAGTAAAATTTTACGCACTCCGTGCTATAAAGTAATACTGTTTTGTTTTATTTTAAAACATGCATGTGCAAACTAGTACTTTATAGATTACTGCGCTATAATGTCACTACTGAAATATTCATCTAAATTGTGTTTTATTTGCTTAAAATTGAACTTTTAAAGCAGTTGTTGCAAAATTTTTTGTATGTAACGCGTGGCTAAAGTGACGAATCTGCTCTCCTAAGGTAATCACACGAGTTCTGGTATAACTTTCCAGCAAATAATTTTTGGACATTTTAAAATAATAATAATGATTTTATTTGTTTTGCCATAGATATGGATACAAATCGTCCTTAATTATGGAATGAGCTCATTAAAAACTCAGACAGTCATGTTAAAAAAATCATCTAAACTGGCTTACATGTGCAACTGATTTTATATTTTCAAACTATTTATTTAAAATAGTTATTCTTAAATAGGCGAGGGATTTTTTGCTTAAATTTAAGAGATTATATAATGTAGGTACTTTTAAGATGCATTTTGATGTCGTGAATATCAGAACCAAGATTATATTTTTGTTTATTGATAAAAATTAAGGCCGAATTAAGGCAGGGGCCAGCAGGGTCATAGCCCTAGGGCTTCCACTTGCAAAGGGCCTCCATTAATTGAACATTCGACATTTTTTTGTATCCTTCTAAATTCGTTTTTCGATGAAGTCATAATTTCCTTTACGCTAAATACATTTTTGTTGCAATATAATAATGAGTATAAATCAGTGAATTATTATAAAGAAAGAAGAAAGGTTACACGAAGTAATTTTTCTGTATGAATTGGAATAAAATAGCATGTAAACAAACTATTCTCTTTATTGGTTCAACATCTTCCTTTTTAGGGCCTACCAGTGGCTCTAAGCTTCCAAAACTTCTTTGTAAAAATATATAGACAGTTCGAAAATAAAAATATGCCGGTATATTTCGATAGCACCCTCTATAATAACATAAACAAACTGTTATTATGTTATAAAAACTCGGGTCGCAGTGCCAAACCCTGCCGACAATAGTATATTTGCTAATACAGGCATTGTGGCTTTATTATGTGAACTGTTTGTTTATGTGTAAAATAAAAAATTTAACCCCTTAATACATCCCTTACAATAATATTTTTTTCTTAATTGCAATATTGTTATCGTAACAGCATCTGCACCAAATTAAATACACCCTTCGGCAAGGAAATCCGGATCCGCAAACTAATGTTTTTATAAAAATCGTAAGTCCGGTCCTATCGGGCCGATTTTATTTAAATTTTAGCACCACGTTTAAATCTTTACTGTAAGGTTAAATTTCAATTTTGAAACGATTCGGACAATTTTTTCGGTATTTTTGGGCTCAAAAACATTTTTCAACCCCTAAAAACCACCCTTAAAATAGTCCGATAGGGTCCATTTTAAATAGGCTTGGTGCGGTGATGGATTGCAACGTGCCTACCAAATTTCGTCAAAATCAATTAACTCTTTCGGAAGTTATTGCCCGCGCACACACACAACACACAATATATATAGACATTTTCAAAAATGGTGACAAAGTGTTCAGGAGGCTATGAAACGTCGAGAAATTTTGGTCCGACCTCTAGGTCCCACCATCCGACCGACGCCAATAGTGTATGTGCCATATTTATGGCAAATACACTAATAACCGTTTAAATTGAAGTAATTTACTTCTTTGAACAGTGCATAGTTTTTTTTCGAACGTACAACAGAAGTTTCTAAATGCGTACTGGCTTTTCTCGTATAGTATACATATATTCTGCAAGGGTACTATAAAAGCTTAATGCGTCGCGACCTTCGCCGCAACTACGACACGTATGTGAAAGCGGACCATTATCTGCCGCTTTAAAAGACGCTCAACTTCCTGACTGAGTCGAACTACCGGCGTCCAATTGTCGCATTTACAGTCTGTGTGTGGTGGAAGCGACGGGTTGATTGCGGTGTAGGGACCATGCAGATATGCTACTGTTCATGTTAAAACTGTCACTGCGACTATTATACACGCCGTTATTGTTGATTTCACATTAAAATTAACAGTTACTTATTACTACGTAATATTAAAAAGATTACAGATAATAAAATTAATATGGTTTTGCTTATATTAGTATAGCACGCCGATTATCGTTTCGGGTTTCAAGGCCATCATCAATAGAGTTTTAGTTTTAACTCTCCTGATGATAAATGTGTAGAATTGTTCAAGTGTTTGTGTATTTATTTTATTCTATCATGTTCTGGCAAGTGCCTAGCGATAATTCTATTGAAATCAAATATTTATTTGCTATTGACATTATAGAAAGAATTTAAACTTCGTGTTTTATCGGCAGCAGTACGATTACAATACCTTCGTGCTTACAAAGAATGTCTTATTTGCACACATTCCTTGTTTAAAATTTGTTACAATGTAGTTAAGGCGTTCTTCGTAAACAAGGAGTTTGAATATTTAAAAACAATGGACCGCGTTAGTTCACACTACACACTACAGAAGTGAAATCTACATTAACCTGCATACCCACATAATATGAAAGAATGTTATAAACTGACAATTTACACAATAAATATTTCTGAAATCTATTGTAATTTATGAGATTTGTTTTTCGTTGCCATAGTTAAACCGTTGTAGCTTTTCGTCAGGTGAATCCAATTCACTCTAGCGTGCGAAAAAAGTTGTACTTCAACAAAATCGGTATGTGGCCACCATGCGCGCTGGAAGCGAAACTTCTAAGCCAGTGGCGGACTAAGCCCGTCGGAGGCCCGCGGCGGCAGAACTAAATGAGGCCACAGGTCTGCTTAGAAATTGATGTATTTGTAGTGTAAATTTCGTAAAAAATGAATAATATAGATGTAATGGCTGACAAAAGAAATCAAATATTTATAATAAACGACCTACCTACGTTTATATTTTGTATACTCCAAACTGCCTCTTACTTACTAAACATATTGTGGCCTTGCTGGGATTTGATTAAGAATAACTTCTCGAGATTTGAAGGCCCCCCAGAATCAGAGATCCGGGGCGAGCCGCTTCCTCCGCCCCCCCTTAGTACCACTGTTCTAAGTTAAAGAGAAGGAGAGGAAAAGTGAAATTGTAGAGTGATCGTGTAATGAAAATTTATTAAATAAAAAGCATATTTTCATTCTCAAGTGTAACTCAAATTTTATTAGGTACTAGAGTGCCCGCGGTGAGAGATGAAGCCAGGCACGTCATCAATAATATGCTAGTGAACAACGCCTGCTTGCCCGCAGACAGTGCCGTGTACACAAAACTGCACATTGGGTTTTATGACGTTAGGTACAATTTTGGCAAACTGCTATTGGATCTCCAAAACAGCCAATAGCAAGCTAGAAGGCGGGCGCAATGCATTCACGTTACTATGAGGCGGTGGCTTCATCTTTCGCCGCGCGAGGTCTAACACCGAATAACTCTCAGCATAACGAAAAATTGATAAACTATAGTTTCGCTTTACTGACGAATTGCTACGAATGAGAGCGTAACAAAATTTGAAACACGGCCGTTTTACTTTATTGACGGTTTATTTCATAAGGAGTGGGGCGATCGATATTCCTCTCTCCCCTCTCACTGACGCACTGAAAGGCGAGCATAAGCGAGACAATGTAGCCTCATTTTACTGACGATTTGAAACGACTGACAGCGTAACGAAAATTGAAACACGATCGTTTTACTTTACTGGCGATCGATATTCACCACTTCCCTGATTCACTGACGCAATGAGTAGCGAGGCTAGACGTTTCACTTTTCGTTACGCTCCTATTTGTTAACATGCGAATTGCACTACCGTGCAATACGCCCGTCTTACTTTACTGGTGGTTTACTTTGTAAAAAGTGAGGCAATCGATAGTCTCGGCTACCCTGCCTCTCACTGATGCACTGAGTGGTGAGTATAGCCGTTTCACTTTTCGTTACGCTCTTATGCAAACTTACACTAGCGCGACATGATAAATTTCATTTCAAAAATAGTAAAACACAGAATATTTGGTAGCAACATGATTACAGTTCATTCATATACTCATAAACTATGTGGTGGAGGTGAAATGTTAATTGTGATGAAATTGCGTGAATGTTATCTTGCATAACTGATTTGTGTAATCACAATTCGTGAGCTGTTGTATTCGAAGAGTGCGTGACTTATGTTATCAAACTTGGTTGTAATTTGATGCATCTACTGATAGTAAGTTAAATTATCATTTATTATAGTAAAATTTTAAACATATTTTTTTAAACATTTCGTAAGTAAATATACGTTTGTGTCCACTACATCCCGAGTCTCGACATCTATTTAAAACGGACGCAATCAGATGATTTAAAGGGGTGTATTTAGGGGCTCATAAAGAGCATATTTTCACTTCATTTGTTGTTTGGATTATTAAGAAATAATATTTGCCGTTAACTTTGCGGTTTTTGTACTTAGAGAAATATAAAAATTATTAAATACAAATCCATGTTTAAGTTATCCAGTCTTTTTAATATTAGGAAACCCCATTGAATGACGTAACGTTACAGTGCGATACTAGAAAAAAATATTTTAAACTTATGTCACCGTCGAGACTCAAATCCGACTCTAAATGATAACTCAGCTGCTGCGATAGTGGAAGATTCCCGACGGTGAAATAGGTTTAAAATGATTTTTCTAGTATTGCACATGAACGTTACGTCATTCTTAAGCATTCAGTTGTACCTATTTATTAATGATGGTGACTCGTAAGTCTTTTATTTATGATATAAAATTCACAGATTTCGCAATCCTTGCAACCATCGAGGACATTGGAAATGATAACAGCATATATGAAACATAATTAACTTGTTTATTATACACACAATATTTATCAATGCACTGTTTAGTTTTGTCAGGAATAACCCTATTATTCTTCTGTTATATACGCGTTCACTTTTGCTTGATTACTTAACTTTTAAATGGATTTTTCTACAGTATTTATTAACATTTGCTCAAAAATAACACCGCAGATCGTCGCAAATACCTCTCAATTAACTAGACATGATATATTTCGAAAAAATTGCACTTGTTCAATTTTGCATGATTGCTCCTCACTTGATCGCGACACCGTTGTCTTTTGGCCTTGAACGAAAACTCGTAACTCTGCCCCCATTTACGAACATAAACATTTCCAATGTTAAAAATTAATGATTCTGGGTTACTTTCCACTATTCTTTGGACTTTTTCCGTATCTCACAATAAACAGAAGTCAAATTCAATAAATGAACTTTGAATTAACCCGAAAATACGACAAAGTGTTTTTGAAAAAATCTATGATCTGTCTTCCAAAATACTGGCTATGTCACAAGTGCCAGAAAATAAACTTTTTGACGACAAAAGTTTTAAATGTCAGATATTTAATTTTTTTTCAAGAAATCTGTTTTTATAGACTGGATGCATTTTATAATTTTAAATGGGTAGTGTAACGTGATGCTCTAGGTCAGGGGTTCCCAATCTGTTCTTTACTGCGACTCCCCTTAGTGGTTGCAATTTTTTGCGACGCCCTTCTAAAAGAAGATACCTGTGTGTAGCTCTAGCAGACAATAAAATTAGTTTATTATTCAAATGAAACTCATAAAATCTTAACTATTATTTATTATATTCTAATTCTAACAAGCCGTGAGGTGGGTCGTTTATTAGGACTAAAGTGCGACCCTTGAGGTCCACACGATGAACTTCCCAGTTTGATAAATATTTAATAATAATAATTAAATTAGATATTACACAGAAAAGTAATCATTTTAATCATTAAAACATAATTATTATTTATTTTTAACAATAATTAAAAAAAAAAAAAAACGGCTGAACCGATTTTTATAAAATTTATGTCGGATCAAAATGACATTAACACGCCTCGATTGATACCCTTACGAAGTCGATATAATTTTTTATTCGCGAGATATTGTGTAAAATCTACTTTTTTTGGAGTCTATTTCTTTAAGAAAAAAAAACGGCTGAACCGATTTTGAAAAAATTTCTTTCAGATGATATTTACGTTAATGCGCGTCGATTGGCACCCTAACGTAGTCGACATCATTTTTCATTCTCGAGATTTCGTACACATATACGTAGTACGTACACATACACAGATATCTTTCTAAAAATAGTGTAAAAATAGTGTAGTGACCTTGAAACATAAAAATTTGTTATACATTTTGATTTCGATTTTCGGACCCATTACAATAACAAAATTAAGCAAAATCGCAGAATAGTGGACAAAATAATTTGATTTATTAAATTAAATGTACGACGTTTCGTCTATAGATTTAGACTTTTTCAAGTCTAAATCTATAGACGAAACGTCGTACATTTAACTTAATAAATCAAATTATTTTGTCCACTATCCTGCGATTTTGCTTAATTTTATTATAATCACGATGGACACGATTTCTAATATACATTACAATAACTTCCAATGGGAAGTTAATAATTAGAATACATAAAAACTACAAACAATACAATTACATGAGTAAGATGAGCTTGCTTTTTTGAGCATAACTTCTCAAATCGGGACTGAAGTTCTGAAATTACGACTCCCTAGGATAGCGCCGCGACGCCCCAGGGCGTCGCGATGCACAGTTAGGGAACCTCTGCTCTAGGTGTATCTCTATACTAACTCAAAATAAAATCATATTTTAGCCCCACTTAGAAGCATATAATATGTAACACTTCTTGCGTGTTGAGAACATACTGTATCAGAATTTAATTTACATAAATGAGTGAAGAACAGCGAGTTTATGTGCACGAGGCCCGGAGCCGCTCTCCGCCGCGTTCTGGAATTTAATTGTATTGCAGAGCTTTGCAGTGGTATTTTTATTGGAGAAATAAATGTCGCATGATACAGTTTTTATGCATAAATATAAAAACGTTTGCAATTCTAAATATTTTCTTTTTTTAATTATTATACCGTTCAGTGTTTATTCTAAAAAGAACGAAGATAATTTTTTCACAAACAATGTATTTTATTAAAAATTGGAAATTTTTTCGAGCGAGCTTCTGTCAGGAACAAATTATTTTTGGTTAGTTTAAATTAAATTTTTTACATTTTTAAAATACTACTCTTTATCCGCGATTCTCCTCGCGTTCATGTCGTGTAACAGAAACCTTAATCCTATCGTAAAAAGTACAGCAGTTTTGCTAAGTCAGCGCCCATGAAGATGTTGGGAAAGAAAACACTGATTTAACAGAAGCTATGAACTATGTAAACTTCATTAAAATCGCATCATTCATTTTTAAGCCAACTTGGAATTGATATAACTACATTCTTTTCATAATAATTAATTATATATAGATTTTATTAGGTATACAGGATGTCCCAGATTGATGTATGTACATAAAGTAGGAGAGCCGACCGTGTGAAACTCCCCGGTATAAAGCAATAAGATGAGTGTCATATCAGATGAAAGAGCGTCAAAATCATACACAAGCCGTGAGGTGGGTCGTTTATTAGAACTAAAGTGCGACCCTTGAGGTCCACACGACGAACTTCCCAGTTTGATAAATATTTAATAATAATAATTAAATTAGATATTACACAGAAAAGTAATTATTTTATTCATTAAAACATAATTATTATTTATTTTTAACAATAATAAAAAAAAAACGGCTGAACCGATTTTTATAAAATTTATGTCGGATCATAATGACGTCAACACGCCTCGATTGACACCCTTACGAAGTCGATATAATTTTTTATTCGCGAGATATTGCGTCAAATCTACTTTTTTGGAGGTTATTTGGTTAAGAAAAAAGAACGCCTGAACCGATTTGGAAAAAAATTCTTTCAGATCATATTTACGTTAATACGCGTCGATTGGCACCCTAACGTAGTCGATATCATTTTTCATTCTCGAGATTTCGTCTTAGAAAGAAATGGACACATTCGTACGTACACGCACACACACACAGAGACATCTTTCTAAAAATAGTGTGGTGACCTTGAAACATAAAATTTTTTTCTCCATTTTGATTTCGATTTTCGGACCCATTACAATAACTTCCAATGGGAAGTTAATAAAGGTAAAATAGATAAATTAAATTTTTTTAAGGCGTTTTAAGCGCTATATATGTTCGGGACATGTGCGCAATCTACGAACTTCAGTGAGACAGATAGACGTTGACTACAGCTTTAGCAGCCTTTTTCTCGTTCCATTCGTAAAAGTTTAATGGTGGTAACACTACAATTTACTGTACTGAGCAGTGGGTGCCAACCTAACACGTCACAATTGTGCAATAATACAAATAACACAGTGTTGTCTGTAATTAAATCAGTATTCCGCGAGACCGTTGACAGGGGAGCTTAAATACTGTGCCGGCCATCATAACTGTGACACAGCAATGCAAAGGAAACATCATTATTAAATACGCACCGCTGTTGTCCCGTTGACATAATATCGTCGCTTGACTGATACAGAACTGAACCATGTCCAAATTCACATCATTCTGTAGCAGAGCGTAGTAGTATACCGCAAACCGAGGCTATTTCGACATGCCGGCTTTTAACAAGTATGGGGGCCATTTTTTCCTTTTTCGACGTGACTAACGTCTTAAGTCTCATACTTGGGTGGCATTTTAAAAGTATTAGCTGTAACGGAAACAGAAGAAGTGTTTGAAACATATAATAATAATAATAATAAATAATAATAATAAATAAATTTATTCCAAAAATATACATACAACACAATTTTTATACAAAATTCTTCGGAATTTAACCTACCCAACTTGGCAATGCCAGTGCTAGGGTAGGGTTTATTGGTTAGCATAATACATTTAATTGTGTAGTGTGTAGTGCAGACTATTATTCTGTGTGTGTGTGTGTGTGTGTGTGCGTGTGTGTGTGTGTGTGCGGGTGCGTGTGGATGCATGTGTGTGCGTGTCTATTGTGTTTGACGTTTTGTGGTTGTGTGTGCATATGAATCCTTCGACGAGATAAATAGAGGTAGAAACTAAAATAATAATAATAAGTAAATAAAGAAGCAAGCAATTGAATGTTAGTCTGAAGCAAGAATCGTTCACCATATTCTCAGATGAGAATATGGTAAGCGCTCCTTGCCTCATCGGTGACCAGCCATCTGATTAGTTGTTTGTTGAATTTTTTTATATTTTGGATAGATTTTATTTCAATGGGAATTTGGTTGTATATTTTTGGAGCAAGGTATAACATATGTCTCTGGCCAAAGGTTTTTGACATTTTTGGAAGTTTTACACAATTTTTAACCTGAGATCTAGTATCATGAGGATGGGATAACGGATTTTGGAAAGATGGAGTTCGATGATATATGTTTAATATGGATTTTAGGTATAGTTGGGAGATATCTAGTACTCTAAATTCTTTAAATAATTGTTCTGTCGGAAACAGTGGTTTTTTCCTGGTTATAATTCTTAGGATCAGTTTTTGAGCATTTTTAATTGGGACAAGGGTCGTACCATAAGCTCCACCCCATGCCGCAATACCGTACGTGAGTAAGGACTGGCAAAGTGCATAATAAACATTTTTAATTAATGTTATTGTCAAAATGCGTCGTAATTGTATAAATATATAAATTAGTCTACGTATTTTTTTTTCAGGTCATGTATATGTGCATCCCATTTTAATCTGTTGTCAATTATTAGTCCTAAGTATTTAATGTTGTCGACACTTGTCAGTACAGTACAGTTGCAGTTTGCTGGTTTTCCTTTACATAAATGTAGTCGAAGTGTTAGGTCAGTTGGTTGTCCGGTTACTGTAGGGCTAAATGTTATGTATTTTGTCTTGGTTGTATTTAATGTCAAAAGATTGTCATATAAATATTTAGACACCTTTGCCAGTCAGTCCACTCTCAGCTTTCTTGTATGCTTCAGTCCATGTCACACCTGTGAAATATAACGCAGTATCATCTGCAAAGGATGTTATGGACCCATCAATGTTAAGATTGCACAAATCGTTTACATAAATCAGGAACAAGATGGGTCCAAGTACTGTACATTGGGGAATACCAATGATAATGTTAACGTCCGTTTCTCGACATTATGTCATAACAGACGCCATTCGCACCTTTACTATTTTCCATTTTACCAATTCCCGTTGTTTTCTACATTTTTAAACTTCAACTTTTTTTATTAATAGCAGTGTGCGAATAAAGGAATTATAGGAAATTAGGATAAGGTAGGCAATTTTGGGAGCATAAGAGTTTGACAGGTAATCGGCCATGGCCTTGAATAAGGAACCATCTCGATATTCATCTGGAATAATTGAGGGAAACCATGGAAAACCTCAAACAAGATGGCCGGTACAGGAATTACCGTTTCTCGACGTGAGGCAGTAGGAAAAAGTCCTAGCCACATCTGCCTCCGTCGGGATTCGAACCCAGTACCTTCCCAATGCGAGTGTAGTGCTGTACCACTAAGCTACATCGCTGGGTTTTAAACATATATAACTATGTTAAGGTAAGCCATTGTGGTTGTATGGTAAAGTACGGATCTTCCGACAGGTACAAATGCCAAGCCCAGGTTCGAATCCCGAAAGCTTTTAATATATTTTTGTTTTTTAATAATGAAAATATATAGATACCTACACACAGAGAGAGAGAGAGAGAGAAGAGAGAGAGAGAGAGGAGAGAGAAGAGAGAGAGAGAGAGGAGAGAGAGAGAGACATCTTTCTAAAAATAGTGTAGTGACCTTAAAACATAAAAATTTATTATACATTTTGATTTCGATTTTCGGACCCATTACAATAACTTCCAATGGGAAGTTAATAAATGATTTTTTAACGAAATCTCGAGGTTTTACCAATGGAAGAGTTCCCAATAAACGAAAAAGAGGAAAAACTGTCTTCCCCATTCTGCGTATGTTAGATAAGCAAAATAGTGTTAAGGAATCTAAATATATTTCCAAATGTTTACCATGTAAGTTTGTTTGGACATAGAATTAGTGCCTATTAAATAAACGAAGTCTGTAAGCATATTATAATATTGATAGAAGAGCGTTCTGTTCAGGTCTGCGTACGATATGCGCATACGTTCGTATACAGAGTGACCCAGAAATATCACCGATAATTTTGAGGGAAAATCTTCATGAATTTCCATATCGAAAAGTACCAATTATGTGCAATAATTTTAACAAAAATTGAACAGCAATAAGAATGTAATACCGATTTTTACTTTCTCAATCGAAATTACAAAATCTGTCTTAGCTCAATTGTAGGAGAAGTAGCCCCCTAAAAACTGGGTAAAAAACTCGAAAATAAATGGACAACGGCTGTTACAATATTGATTAAATTTTACACACGGATTTTACCTTAGTTGATACCAGTTCAATGGCATGAGACTAGTTCCTCCTGAAAAATGCAGACAGTAAGGCTGTGGCGGTGACGATGTAGGTATGTATTAGGCCTACTCAAGAATGGGAAAGTTAGTGCTAATTGTGACTTTTTATTTAAACATTAACTATAAATAACTTAACAATGAGATTAACAATCAATTTTTGTTCCCTTACTGTACAAATTCACTATTTTAGTGAAATTAACATAAGAACATCAGACGACATTATTCGCCATGAAATGCATTTATTATTATAGAAGGCTACATAAAAAAAATGTAAATGCACCGCCGGGACTCGAACCCGAAACCCCCAATTTCGCGTCGGGAAAGTTTCCAGTTACTTCACAGTGCCCAACAGCCTATACTTAAATCTTCCTTATATATTATATAGCAACGATACACCGCAGATCCACAATAATTTCACTAAAATAGTGAATTTGTACAGTAAGGAAATAAAAATTGATTGTTAATCTCATATTGTTAATAAATAAGATACTGTAAGTAATTTTTCTCGCAAATAATTGAAAATTATTATTAGGCATGTCCGACCGATTTGAGAAAGCCAGCATTCATTGTAATGTTGTTATAAATATAAAAAAACTCGGGTCGCAGTGCCAAAACCCTGCCGCCAATATAGTGTATTTGCTAATACTGGCATTGTGGCTTTATTATGTGAACTTAAGTTTGTTTTTGAACAAAATAAAAAATTTAACCCCTTAATACATCCCTTAAAATAATATTTTTTTTCTTAATTTCAATATTTTTATCAATGCAACCTCGGTACCAAATTAAATACACCCTTCAGTAAGTATAAAGCACTATCCGCAAACTAGTGTTTTCATAAAATTTGTAAGTCCGGTCCTGTCGGGCCGATTTTATTAAAATTTTAGAAGCACATTTTAATCGTTACTAAAGGGTTAAATTTCAATTTTGAAACGATTCTGAGAATTTTTTCGGCATTTTTGGGCCCAAAAACATTTTTCAACCCCTAAAAACCACCCTTAAAATTGTCCGATTAGGCCCATTTTAAATAGGCTTCGTGCGGTGATGGATTTCAACGTGTCTACCAAATTTCGTCAAAATCAATTAACTCTTTCGAAAGTTATAGCCCGTACACATATATATATATATATATATATATATAAACAGACATTTCCAAAAATGGTGCCAAATTGTTCAGGAGGCTATGAAACGTCGAGAAATTTTGGTCCGACCCCTAGGTCCCGCCATCCGACCGACACCAATAGTGTATGTGCCATATGGCAAATACACTAATAATAATAACTCTCGCAAATTGTGGATCTGCGGTGTATCGTTGCTACGAGTATATACCTATATAAGGAGGTTCCTGGTTCGAGTCTCGACGGTGCATTAACATTTTTCTTATGTAGCCTTCTATAATAATAATAAATGCATTTCATGGCGAATAATGTCATCTGGTGTTCTTATGTTAATTTCACTAAAATAGTTAATTTGTACAGTAAGGAAATAAAAATTGATTATCTCATTGAAATAAGATACTATAAGTAATTTTTCTCGCATATAATTGAAAATTATTAATAGCTTGACAAGAACGGTAAAAAGTTTTTCTGCCCTCAAAATACTCGACGTTATTTATAAGACAGCCTGTATAATATGTATACATATACATAATACATATACAAATCCAGTCTTATAGACCAACGAACACACGTATGACCCAGATTACTATCTATATTGTAACTGCGGCATCTAACAATCTACTATAATAAACGATAATACCTTACTTTATAATGCGATCAATCACTAATCATAAAACTACCATAATTAAATATTTAATAACACTATTATTCTCTACCTCGTTACCTACTATTTCATGACTACCTGAACACAAAAAAATATTTTCCTCCTCAGTCACAAATATAATAATATTCTTCGGTTAATTTCTCTCTAAGCTTATAGGACGAGAGCTAGTGACAATTTTTTGGTGTTTATTTATTGAAGTCCTTATTTTTGTGAAGATGTTGAGGGAGGCATATTAAAGTGCCCTGAGTAAGGGATTTTGCTAGATAGCGGTATTGTAGGGATGCAGACCGCCCCCAACATGTAACAAAAAAAATGGTCACAATTATTATTGCTTCAAAGCTGAAATTGTTTGTATAGCTTGTCGGTGACCCAATAATGACTATAATATTTGCAGATCAATTGGTCAGTATTAAAGAGGTGTCAGATCACCCTAAACGTGTCATGTACCTACCCGACGAAATTTATATTATTAGTTCAAGGTTTAAATTTTAATATGTTGTTACGGAAACTGTTTTAAGGATATATTTCAATTTGCAGAACAAAATGCCGGTATTAACCCCCTCTCTTAGAGGGAAACTTGCTCGCCTAGGTGTTTATATCATTCTGAAAGGGGGTTAATACCGACACTTTGTTCTTCAAATTGAAATATATGCGTAACACAGTCGCCATAACAACATATTAAAATTTGAACCTTGAACTAATAATATAAATTTTGTTGGGTACATGACACGTTTAGGGTGATCTGCCACCCCTTTAATACTGACCAATCGATCTGCAAATATTATAATGGCATTATTGGGTCACCGACAAGCTAATACAAACAATTTCAGCCTTGAAGCAATAATAATTGTGACCATTTTTTTTGTTACATGTTGAAGGCGGTCTGCATCCCTCCCATACCGCTATCTAGCAAAATCCCTTACTCAGGGCACTTTGATATGCCTCCCTCAACATCTTCACAAAAATAAGGCCTTGAATAACACCAAAAAATTGTCACTAGCTCTGAGTCTATTAGATCAGATGTGCGAAGTATAATAGAGTCGTCCTACATGTCAAAATTTAATAATAATTCCTCATTTAAAATTAAACTAGACTCTAGTTAATTTGTTATTCAACGAGATTAATCGTATACACATATGTAAACTAGATGTTGTCACTTTCAAAAATCATTTTTGTTACTTAATTGCTATCAACATAAATTAACTCGTTAACTGGAATTTAATTGCAAAATTTTAGATAAGCCGCCGTAAATTTAAGTTTGTTAAATTGTGAAAAAAAATCTAAATTAAGTAATTAATTATTTTGTTATCGTGATTTAAAACCGATTACATACAGCTGTTGTTCATACAAGTGATAATTAAAGGCACATTAATTTGGTCTAACGCACACATGCTACTTTTTGTCGCACGATTTTGCGATTAAGTCGCTTGGAGATTATCAGATACCGATAGCTACCAATAGCGTAAGGCGGCGCTGAAATACACAACTGATGTGCCACGAGAAAATTCGAGTAGCTGAGTAATCGTTAAATCTCGATGTAGTATCCTAAATCGAGCGTTTTCGATACAAAAAGTAGCGTATGTACATGCGTCGATCTTAGTTTAAAATGTAAATTAACTTAAATCGCGCGTTTTCAATACAAAATGTAGCGTAGGTTGACTCATAGAATTTAAAATGTAAATTATTTTTTTTTTATTTATAGTAGCAGTTCAATAACAAAATACACAAACCTTTGAAAAATTCTACACATTTATTAATTACGACGATCGTTTCGGGTTTTTAGTCCATCATTTAGTTCAAATTAAAACTAAATGATCGTCAAGATTAATAAATGTGTAGAATTTTTCAAGTGTTTGTGTATTTATTTTATCAAGTTCTACCAAGTATAACCTAGTGATAATTTTATTGAAATCGGAGTCCAATAAATTATCAAAATTATATTAATTTAAATACAGTAACAAACACACGTTAGATGATAATAATTATTATTATAATATTGTATATATTTTTAACTGATTGTTCATTAATAAATTACTATTACTATAATGACAATTTGTAATCGGTGATATGTGATCACTAATTGCTCAATGGTTCAAGAGTGATATAACATGACTAGACTCCTCCCTTTCCAATGTCCTTGATGATAGCACCATATTATGATGCTTATGTACCGTTGAAAACAAAGTTCACATATCGATCTTCGTGGCTAGGTTCCTTGCAACCTTCAAGTGGACTATACTCGTTAGTATTGTAGACAGTATATAGGGTGTCATTGAGCGATTGCGCTATAACAAAAAAAGAGTGTGTGTGTGTCCTATGTACGCACGTCAGAAGTTATACTTCTTTTACCTAACAAAACAAAAATAACTCCAAAAACTTTATCCCGCGTGCCAGTACTAAACGTTTGTAAAAAAGACGATAAAATAATAAAATAAAGTTATTAAATAAATTAATTTAATTTAATAAATTATTAAATATTTTTATTTATTACATTTTATATATAATTATTTATTAAAAAAAAGCATGTTTGTGTTGAGATTCGAACCCAGGACCTATTGCGTATGACGCGCCGCCGCTATCCATTGCACCACGGCACATCTTATAAATCAGTGCTATATAGTAGGGTATTATAGTCATGAAAAATAATAATGTAAAACAGTACGCTGTTGGAGTACGAACTCATATTTAATGAAAGCGGCATAAACGAGCGTTTGTATGAAAATTGCTTTTATTAATGTTATTCAAAACTGAAAACGCTCTTGTCACATGGTGTAGCGACTCTAATTGAAGTTTTACTAACGACGAGCTTTAATACCGTAGATTTTCGTGACGCGATGCGCGCGCATCCTAAAAATTCACTCTCATTATTTTTCCATAACGCGCCAAAAGAAGTATAACTTCAAAAATTGACTGTGTGCCCCACCCACACAAACGCACGGTTGAAATTATACTTCATACATTTTTCATAAGAACACGTTCCGTTGAAGTTTTTGAAATTTTTAATTTTAACTATCTATTTACTAATTTTTATTTTTGGCATGTCATGATAATTTATCAAATTTCCCGTAAGTCATGGAAACATAAGTATCCCAAAGCATGCTTATAATATTACACTATTTTGAAACGTCAAAAAATTAATTTTTAAAATTATAAAATCTACAAGAAAACGAATTTTTCCTGAAGACGTAGCTAGATCGATTTTTGCCCCCAAAACCCCTTTTCAGTAATTTTCATCAAAATCGTTAGAATCGTTTTATCACTGTCAGCTTCTCATTAATTTTTGAATCGGTAATTTTTATGTCGATATTTTTTGATTCGAGGTAATTTCAATTTAATATACTCGCTAAAGCAGTAGAACTTCAAAAAGTACGGAAGTTCTACAAGAGGCGTCGCTTCGAGTGGTTCCTTTAAAGTTTCAAAGACCCTGATACGTTCAGTCTCTCTAAAGAGGTAGGACATCATATAAAGTACGTGAAGTCTGGGAAAAAGATTGTAGATTATAGACACTCGACAGCTGAGGCCATTATCGCCGTGTGAAATTTAAATGTCACACCATCAGAATAAATAAATAAAGTGTAATTTTTATTAAAAAAATTAACACATAACTTAGTTTTTCCGTTATATTTTTATAGCACGGAAGCCAGTGATGATTTCATGCGTCATAGTGAATGAATGAATTGTAAATTATAGACGTTCGACAACATACGTCATAGTGCTGATGCACCGTTTTGGGGGAATAGACAGAGGATACCGAGGACATAATGTAACTCTGGTCAGCTGGGTCTAAGTGGTTGCGTTTCGTCCCTAGCGATTTTTGAAAGTGACAGATTCAGGATCATTGCTGATAAAAAATTTAAATTGTATTTGAAATAAAAATATATGAGCACTGTGGTTGGAATAAAAACAAAAATAAAGATAGTTACTTCTTACCACATCCATCAATAAAACTGTAGTGGTAAGAAGTAACTTGTAGTGGTAAGAAGTAACTATCTTTATTTTTGTTTGCATCTGAAAGTTCAACCTCTGCAGATTACAAAAACAACCGTCGACCATGCCAAAGCGGTTGCTATCGCCGTCTGTCAGGGTGTCCAAGTTGCACAAATTACACATTGTTATCGTCATAATGGGAGAACCGTTTTGGATACGACCTTCAATTTTAGAACTCGTTCGTTACTAATGAAAAACTGTAATCCTACGAAATTTGGAGAAAAACGGGTCACGGAAAATAAATTAATCTTCCAAAGAGATGATAGGTATAAAAAAGTAAAATTTTTAAAACAAATAATTTTGGAGCAAGCATTCAAGACCAATACTCTAGAATATATTTGTTTGTAATGATAGCTTGCAGGGGTCTTGAATGCTTTTTAAAATTCTTAATCCAAAATTATCTAAGTTTTGAAAATTTTACTTCTTTATATCATCTCTTTGGAAGATTAATTTTTTAACTTCCCATTGGAAGTTATTGTAATGGGTCCGAAAATCGAAATCAAAAAGGAAAAAAAATTTTTATATTTCAAGGTCACTACACTATTTTTACACTACTTTTAGAAAGATGTCTGTGTGTGTGTATGTGTGTGTGTGTGTGTGTACGTACGTACGTATGTGTCCATTTCTTTCTAAGACGAAATCTCGAGAATGAAAAATGATATCGACTACGTTGAGGTGCCAATCGACGCGTATTAACGTAAATATGATCTGAAAGAAATTTTTTCAAAATCGGTTCAGCCGTTCTTTTTTCTTAACCAAATAACCTCCAAAAAAGTATAAGATTTTATACAATATCTCGCGAATAAAAAATTATATCGACTTCGTAAGGGTGTCAATCGAGGCGTGTTAACGTCATTTTGATCCGACATAAATTTTATAAAAATCGGTTCAGCCGTTTTTTTTTTTTTTTTTTTTTTTTTTAATTATTGTTAAAAATAAATAATAATTATGTTTTAATGATTAAAATGATTACTTTTCTGTGTAATATCTAATTCAATTATTATTATTAAATATTTATCAAACTGGGAAGTTCGTCGTGTGGACCTCAAGGGTCGCACTTTAGTCCTAATAAACGACCCACCTCACGGCTTGTTGTTTTCTGTTTTTAGGGCCCCTCAATAAAAAGCATCTTCTCTGTATTTTTTTTACTTTAATTTTTATACATTCGTTATAATCTCAATATGTTGATTGCACACCACCACATTAACGGATATTTAGTGACTGTATTCTGTAGAGGTTGGTACTTGGTAGCGTTGCTAAATGACGTAACTAAAACAACGTATAAGTACGTGTTGCGTAATCAGTTTACTCGATCTTTAAATGCTGTACAACTTTGGTTACAATCATTGTTAACGTATTACGTAACAGATATCACCTGCATTCTTACATAACTGCGTGCAATACACACGCCCTAGTACAGTATGGCTTTTTGTTGCCGCTCTTTGCTGAAACGTCATAAAACTGTGTGGATTTTATTCATATCTTTTTTAGTTGGCTCTCAATATACTGATTATAAACAACTAATGATCTTCTTAATTGCACTATAAAATTTAAAAATTTTTAACCAATTAGACAACCATTCCAACTCCAAAAATACTAAGATTAATTTAACATAATATAATTGAGATTTGACATAGTTCGATACGATATCTGGTGGCAGAAATTTAAATCATTATGGAATAAAACTTAACTAAACCGGACTGTCACCTCTGTAATTTTAGTAATAATGTTTATCGTTAAATACTTAATATACAGGGTGTTCCAAAATTGCTGGGACACAGAGCGACCACGTGTAGTAGAGGTCAAAATATGTCGATTGGACTCAATTTATTTATATACCAAAATGTACAGTTTGCCTGTGAGAAGAGTTCAAAGTTTACTAAAAATTTTGTATATAAAATTTTGTATTATAATTTTATTAAACTTGTACTAGGAATATCTGTTAGCATTATTTAAGAAAACATTTTTTTCCTTCGGAACTATGCGGAATACGAAATTTTTACAAGAGTAACAAAATAAAGATAATTAATCAGTCTTCTCGCTAAAAAATGTTTTTTTATGTAAACTTTGAACTCTTCTCACGGACAAACGGTACATTTTGGTATATAAATAAATTGGGTCCAATCGACTTATTTTGTCCTCTACTACACGTGGTAGCTCTGTCTCCCAGCAATTTTGGGACACCCTGTATATCATGAAGTTTGCAAGATTTCCACCTCGTGTAAAATCAAAATGGAGAGCAGTTTGTTCCGTGAAAGACTGTATACAAGTCGTTTGATTTTTGAATTCAAAGCGTGGGAAAGAGCTTTGAAAATTAAAGAAGTCAATTTATACAGAAGAGTATGCTCGCTACATTTTAAAAAAGATTAGTATATATTACAAGGTAAAATTTTAAAGTCATTAATATTGTATTCCTATATGCAGTGTGTCTCACGGCGAGGTAATTGGTGCTAGGCCCAAATAACCTTAGCTGTTGGTGGTCTTTAAAACACAATTCAATTCAACTCACGGCGAGGTACAAATAGAATTTTAGCATTGCGAAAAAATGAATTGATCAGAGTGAGCTATGACTGATAATGTACGTATTTATTATAGAGTTGCTATGGTTATTTTAGTGTTTTTACTTTAGATTCAATTATTTTTATTTTACTTGCCGTTTTATGCACCTTGTTACTATAGTGATAGAAAGATATAGAACAACATCTATATTCTCTTTATCTCTATCTTTTGCATCCTCACTTTTTTGACTTCCCTACTTTAGTTATGGTATCTCTATGGTTTTATGTGAAGTAAAATAAAAATAATTGAAGCTAAAATAAAAACACTAAAATAACCATAGCAACTCAATATAAATACGTACAGTCGCGAACTTAATAAAGTTTACACTTGAGTTTTTCAGTGTAAGTTCACAAAAAGTCAGTAGCTTAGCAACAAATTTAGTTTTTAATAGGTAAATGTCAAAAATGAAAAGAAATAATTGTCGTTTAAATGCCTCAAAATTATTAAAACGATGAACAAAAAAGATGAATTATTGCAAGATTGGAGGAAGGAATTTGCTAGTATCAAATATTATCAAATCTTTTTATGTTTTAATTGAATAATATTGAGTAATTTGGATTGTATAATAAACAACTGAGGTGTTTTGTTAATAATTTTTTATTGAATTTTTAGGATGTAACCTTAGTAATTGATACATTACTATCAAAAGCCAAATTACAATATGCAAAAATTAAAAAAACCGGTGACTATATAGATAATACAGGTGTAAACTTTTTTAAGTCCGCGACTGTACATTATCAGTCATAACTGATCAATTCATTTTTTCCCAATGCTAAAAATCTATGTATACCTCGCCGTGATACTCACTACAGGTATAGATACCTACTTGACCTAACTATAATACGAGTATAACTCCAATATGACACTAAAGTTTTTAAAGTGCTTTGCATAAGCACTTAATATAAATACATAATTTGTGACTTTCATAATATGCGGGTTTCGTTTAAGTTTGACATTTGGAGACAATAGCTGCTTATTACTGGCACCAGTAGGTACCACACTGTTTATCAACGTTTTACCGCATTTTATAACGTGACCAGCTTTTAAAAGTTTTTCAGCATCACTTAAAAAAATCTAAAACACAGTACATCAGATTCCATAACTATCAAAATGTTAATACTATGAATCTAAACATTCATATTAAAGGAGAAACTATTGAAAGAGTCAAATCTATAAAATTTCTGGACGATAACCTTAAATGGAAAATACATTGTTCTAACCTATCATCTAAACTTAATTCGATTTGTTATTTGCAGATTAGGAACCTCAAGACTGTATTGACAACCATACAACTTTTAAATTTTTTTGAGGCACAAGTTGTCTCAAGACTGAGATAAGTTATCTGTTTCTGCGGAAATTCAGTCGTGTCTAATGATGTGTTTATCGCCCAAAAACGTATTATTCGTGCAATAGATGGCATCTCCAAAACAACTTCATGTCGACAATCATTTAATAATTTTAAGGTAGTTGTGCTACAATAACATCCAAAAGTTTCGTTCATAATACGCTGTAAAACAATAAATAAGTATAGTGTTAAATGTAAAAAAAATTTGTTAGAGATTCTACCTAAACTGTTGTTCACATAGTAACACATATTTCACTTAGTCTGTTCGCTTGGATTATATAAAAATGTCAATCTTTTCTCATAAATTGTTGAACTTTGCGTTATTATATCTCAACAATAAAAAGGTTAATAGTTTTTTGATTTTCTTTTTTAAACTCAGAACAAAAACATCAATGAACAGTTAGTTTTTTGAAAATTTCTGACTGTTACTTTTTTTTTTAATTAAAAAACTTGTCAAAAACACAACCTTTCCTATGCTCTCCGTGTTAATTATCCGAACTTTAATTAAGTTTATCTCGAGTTAGAGATGGTCAATCAACTTCAAATTTTAATGGTATTTGTATTATAGTATCCTTAATGAGTATACGAAAATTTAGAATTTTCTGACACTATGCCCATAGCACGACAACTGCCTTAAATTGTTGACTCTATGTTAAATTTATGTTTATGAAATTTGTATTTAAAAACATTAACCACTTTACAACTAATGGTAATTATCATTCATATCACACACGCCATAGGCATGAACTGAGTTTCCCCTTAAACAGATTTAATATAAGTAAGAATTCTCCCCATAACATGGGTATAAAAATTTTTAATAAGCTTCCAGGAAACATTAAAGAATGCAACATTATTCACATTTTTATAAGTCGTCTCTTGAGGACTTATATTTTGTCGAATTTGTTTTATTATTTTATAACTTAAATGAATTTTTTATGTAATTTACTATCTTGACGTTTTCTACACAAATGTTTTATTTGTCAAAAAAAATAAAAGGCATTATTATTATTATTATTATCCAAAACATTTCTCGAGCTTGCGCTTATCATGGAAAAACAAAATAAGATATTAAAAAAAAACAAAAAAGCTGACTGCGTAAAAATCAAACTTAAAAGATGGAAACAAGAGCAAATGATAACATGCAGTCGAAGGCATACATGTATAGTAACAAGTTGAACAGAAATATTTGAACTGCATGTACCATTTGATCATATTTCCATCTTTTAAGTTCGATTTTTATGCAGTCGGGTTTTTTGTTTTTTTAAATAATTAATTTTTATTTCTTTTCTTTTCTTTTAGTTGAATCTACTCATCAAGCCTTTTTATTTGATACCCCACAAAAAAGGTTTTACCGATTTTTTGCGTACTAACAAAATGGGGTTTAGCGTCCGCCATGTTGAATTTTCCGTAACGTCATGTACCCTATTTAAAAAATCTTCTCACCGAAACCTTTCTTTTGATATTCATATCAATGTATTTAGAAGGAAATTACTTTTGCATTCTGACAAAATGGCGTCTTAAGTCTACCATATTGAATTTTTCGTGACATTATATACCAAGTAATACTCGTGAGACTATAACGAATCTATAGACACCTCATTTTTCAAAATCCGTCAAACCGTTTAGCCTACAGAGCGTGCCAAAGAAATAGACATACATAGGTACATATACATACATTCGAAAAACATTAGGTACCCTCCTTCTGGGACGGCGGGTAAAAAGGCATGTGTCGCGGCACACATGACCGAAGTGAAACTTCTTATATATGAATAATTATACAGATCAACCAGGGCTCGGAGCACTTGTACACTGTGCGTCGTGCGAAGTCCAGAAGTCGAATGACTTGCCATTGGCTATTTTAAGGTGTATATATGCCGGTAGGCAGACCGACGCGACGATTCGATCAATTACAATCGTCACAACTGCGAATGCATCTTTGCCATATTATAACATAATTGTAACACAAACCCCGTGAGAAGAGGGATCCAAACATTCATTCCCGTTACACATTTTTTATACATCTTTTTGTTTCATTGAGCTAGCATTTTACCCTTCAAATCGTCGGGACAGTGGCCGCTGCATAAGAAGTTTCACTTCAGAAACCACCTTTCACTATGCTTTTCATAATGGAAATGTAATGCCTCGCCGCCAGGGCCGGATTTAGGGGAGGGCAACCGGGGCTACAGCCCCGGGGCCTCCACAAAAGAGGAGCCCCCACAATAGAGACTTCAGAAAAAAAATTCTCTGAATTCTCGGTTATTAAATTTTGTCGTTGAAAATATGCTAAATCGCGTTAATAATTTTAAAAAAGCTCAGAAGGTTTCGTTCGTTAACACCAAAATTTAATTTCAGATAATTCTTGTTTCCGATTATATTTATATGTTTGTTAAATAATAAAAAAATCTCTACTTGGTTTTACAATAAATTATTAATTGGAAAACTCGACTGAAAAAAATTGTCCATTTTTTTTGGAAAATAATTTGGGGCCTCCACTCGTTTGTTGCCCCGGGGCCTCCAGACCTCTAAATCCGGCATTGCCTCGCCGCCCATACATCAAATCCCAATAAAATACTAAGAACAAAACCGCGGCCACTGGGTTACTTCTAGTAATAATTTAATAAATATTTATAATATTATCTAAAAAGTAGCAATTACCATAAACAAATTATAAATGTTTATAGTATTACATAAACATTGTCTGAATGTTTCACATGAATTCCGTTATAACGAAAATATCCTGCTGCAACATAAATAAATTCTTCAGTCAGAGTTTTGGTGAACAACTTTCGTTGTAGTTGAGTTCTTTGTTCTGTCAAACTCACGAGCAAAAAAAAACAAACCAAGTCAAAGTGTCTACGGCTAAACAAATTACTTTTAATTAAGACGTACGGAACACAGCAATTGGCTGTGTCTTCACTCGGCTTAGGGATGGGGATTATATTGCTGCTTGCTACCAGACATCAAAACAATACTAAGGTTGATGACACACACAGCGGTTTGTTCCAAGGCGGTTGTCGAGTCGGCACGAATGTTAATGTTTTTCAATGATGCAAAACACACACCGCGGCGAGAATTGCCTACCGATTCTCAGGCGCCTCGACACATCGTTCTCCACAAGAAACGCCTGACTGCCGAGTTGGCACCGCTGTGAAACCGCTGTGCGTGGCGTCGCTCAAAGAGCTAACCTATATAGTCTTATATAATATCTATATATTATGTCTAATTTACCTCTTTTTTAACACTTTTTAAACACTTACATATATCCTTATTAATGATATATGATAATATGATATACGATATAAGATATGATAATATCATATGATGTGATATGTGATGTGATATCTGATATGATATTATATTTATTTATTGTTAGCTAAAAATCGATAACAATACGTCATATAAAAATCGCGTAGATTCCGTTTAAAAATTCTAAAATTGTCAATATGTTTAACTGTCAGAGGAAGTTTGCTAAAAAGTTTGACATTGGTGCTTGAACGTAGGGGACCTTTTATACATCGACAAACGATTTTTTGATGCGTATTATGTCCATGCACAATGCACATCCTTGTTATATGAGTGAAATCGGATATATTCTGTTTTACAAATTTACATGATTCATAATAAAATTAATGTAAAAAAAACATTATCCTCCTTCGGTAGAGTCGGGTAAAAAACGCCTCAATTTTATTAATTGTTTCAAAATACATATTTATTATACATATTATAAATTACAATATCTGGGTGCCGAGCTTTGCTCGGATGAGTTCAAAAAAATAGTACTTGTATGCTGTGAGATATTATTTTCTCAAAATATTATTCCGAAACGAATTTATTTCTGAAACATAATTTAAATAATTGCTTCTGTTAAATATTTTAAATACCTATGTGTATTTTTAAGCGTAAAAACTAAGTATCAACTTGAATCAAGCATTTTTTCCTGTAAATATTACTTAGGTCGCCATTTTCAAATCTACCGCCGTTATTGTTTTGTTGACTGAAGAGCTCGCAAAAACCGATTTTCATAGATTGAATATCTTGTAAAAATGTTCGAATCAGATGAAATTCTGCTTGCCCGTTGCCGTTTCAATAATCCATTTTTAAACATTGATACCAAATATCAACTTTATCGAAGTACTTTTTCTCTGTGATGTCATCTTAGCAACTTTCAGTAAATTTCAAATATTTTTTTTGCATAGAAGGTACCTACTGAAAAACTCACAAAAATCGATTTTCGAAAATATAGAATTCATATTATATCTTTTAATAACAAACGACAGACTATAAACCTGCAGCGCAAAACTTTTTTGCATGCATCTTCACCATAGTTTTTAAAAATCGATGTGTTTTGATATACTGCATGCATGTCGCTAGAAGTGCGGCCCTTTGGGCCGCCGTGCAAATTTTTAAACAAAACTTTTTTGTATGTATCTTAACAATAGTTATCAAAAATCGATGTGTTTTTACACAGACTCGCGGTGCCAAAAGTGCGGCCCTTCGGGCCGCCTATTTGTCATTATTTACATATTGTGCAAGACACTTCTTATATTAGTGTTCATTTACAGTTTTAACCCTTGTGATATATTATACAAAATCTATGTAGAAATAGGCTTCGAATCGATCTGACAATTGACCGAGTTATAACTAAAAAAACTCTTTTTTTTAATTGCTCCCCCTGGGACCAAGATTCCTACCTAGATCGATTTCTCGCCCCGAAAAATCCCCATTCTGTAAATTTCATCAAAATCGTTATTCTTTTTTGAGAAAAAAAAGTCTAGGTAAGATTATACGTCATACTATATTTAACGTACATAATATACATATTTTATATAGGTAATATAAAAATAACATGGTATCTATTTATTTAAATATTAGTTAAAACTACTTACATAATTACGTTTAGTTTTTATTTCTGTTATTCTTTACTATACAAATAGTTCACGGATTATTTTAATAAGTTAAAAATTCTGTCAGAGTATTTTGACATATTATAAATAATGAAAGTAGTTTGTTTTCTCCAAAGCCTACTCACGATATTACAATGTTTTGACAGGTCAAAAAACCGTTTTTAAAATGATAAAATCGATAGGAAAACGAATTTTTCCAGGGATGAGACCTAGCTAAATCGATTTTTTGCCCCCCGAAACCCCTTTTCGGTAAATTTGATCAAAATCGTTAGAGCCGTTTTCGAGAAAATATTTATATATATACATATATACATAGATACATATATACAAGATTTACTCGTTTAATAATATAGGGGGATACATATTATAAAAGAAGCTAAAGATTGGTTTAATGCTAATGAACTGCAAATGAATACAGACAAAACAATGAAACTTAAATTCTCTTACACTAATCAGGAAAAACAAAATAGTGTAAAATCTCTTGGTATATACTTAGATGCATTATTGTCATGGAATGACCATATTAGTCATGTATGTAAGAAGCTATCCAAATCGTTATTTGTTATAAGGAAAATTAGTACAACTGTTGGAGCGGAAGCTGCCAAGATTGCATATTTTGCAGTATTTCATAGTCACCTTAGTTATGGTTTGGTGGTTTGGAGTAACTCCTCGTTGTGTTTAGACATTTTTATATTACAGAAAAAGGCTATTAGAATAATCACAAAATCTAGTTATAATGAGCACTGTAGGCCATTGTTTATAAAATTAAAAATATTATCATTTCCATCTTTGGTGGTATATAAAAATCTAGTCTATGTGAAAGAACACATAAGAGAATTTTCTATCCTAAATAACTATCATTCATACAGTACACGTAATAACAATATAATTTCCATACCTAATCATAGATTAGCAGTATCGGATAAATATCTAAACGCAACGAGGTGGTACAACAAACTACCAGATCATATAAAAAATCTCAATATTGACACTTTCAAGAAGGCCATAAAAGGAATTCTCTTAAAAGAATGTTTGTATAAAACAGACGATTTTTTTAAAATTGATTTTAAAAAGTAATATTAAAACCTGAAATGTCTTATTCAAAGTAAGTTTTATAAATTTTTAATGTGTATTTTTCTGACGCTATTTAAACTGTAGTCCAGTATTACAAATAAAGAATATATTATTATTATTATTACGATGTAAAAAGTTTTGTCAAATAATTTTTATTCTTATGTGTTATTTGACTTTTTATATACCAAATTTGGTAAAATGTAAATAAAGTATAAATCTATCTATCCATCTATCTATCTATAACATTTTATTTTATTTCATATGCATCTATAAATATGTAAAGGAAGATGTTTGTATTTACCGTCTACAACGGTACAGTGCGTATATATGTATGTTACCTCAAAACTTTAGAACGACGTAGTTCACCGGGTTTGTTATATTATTACGCTATTACAAAAGGGTGATGGCATTGAACAGTGAGCAAAAAAATATATTTGCACCCGGGTGAAGCCGGGACAATAAATTACTTATATTTAGTTATTATTCAAATTGTTTATATTATATACATTTCACTGCGAAATTATTTGCTATTTACGTATAAATAATATATTCAGGGACAAAATTATCGAATATTTTTAAATGTTAATAATTTAAATAATAATAATAATAATTTAAAACTATTTTCAAGTAATAGTGATAACAAAAAATATTCGACAATTTTGTCCATGAATTTATTAATTTAGTACATTGATGATATTTTGGTATAAACAAACGGGTATAGAGTAGCCCATTTTGAAGTGCTTGCCAAATCGAACCCCCTATATTTTTCTTCTCCTCAAAGCGCATTAGCTCCATCATTGGTGGCGGAACGACTTTTGGAGGGGGCACTGTTTTGGGGTGGATTTTTTTTATGTTGAAGAAATTAAGGTACAAAGGTCTGTAATGGCAGCAATAGATTACCGAAAGCGTAATTCAAATTGCCACAACGTTTGAAATATCTAGGATTATTTCTTACGAAATTACTGTCATTTTACTGAAAAATTGTTCAATTTAGAAAACTTTACCTAGTACCCTACATATCTGCGTATTTTGAATTATCATACCAACAGACCACCTACTTACTTAGTAGTAGGTGGTATGCGATCATATCTAACTTGACTCTGATTAATTAATTAATATAAATAGGTCAAACTAATTTATTATAATTGAATCTGATCTGTAAATATTTGTGTTACAAAAAATTAAATGAGGCTTAAAATCTCATATTTTATTTACTAAATCGTTAATAATTAATGTGAAGAATCTGTTTTGATTAAAAACAGAAAATTGGTGATCCTGATGATAATGGAAGAAAACGGCTTTACAGTGGCTTAAGGATCCAAATAAAAAAGCAAATAATATGTTTTTTTAAATTTTGGACAATTTTACTGTTAAATTTGACGGCATTTGAGCTCTGATGATGAAAATAAAATTTTCGAAACGTTAGCTAATAAATGCAATAATAACAGTATTTGCTTTTTTATTTGGATCCTTAAGCCATTGTAAAGCCGTTTTCTTCCATTAATAATTAATATTATATAATAGGTACTGAATTATTATTATTATTATTATTTAGTGCTGAATTATTTTTAATCATCTGGCCAAACAGATATAAAAAGGTAAATTGGCTACCGGGCCTGTGCTTTTTATATAAAAATTCAATGAAGATGAAGCACATAACGCCCAATTAGACTTTGAACGGCGTCATTATATTGTATACCTGTCTCCCTATTATTCATAATTCCCCGTTTCACTAAAAGTTTCGAACAAAACAGAAAATTCCATTAAAACCTGCTATAATTGCATTTTCTTTGTGTCGATACAAAAGCATTGACAGCTGAATGAAAAAGTCCGAAAATAGAGTGGATAAAATAAGTTGAAAAGTTCCGAAACAAACTTTCAAATTATAAAGCATTAACATAATATATATAGGTAGTTCCCGCCATTACAAGTTATTGACTGCGCACACAACAAAAGGGCCTGTAGTAGTTAATAAATAGGAAATAACTTGTTAAATTTGTTCTAACTTGTAAATTAAACAGCAAACAAAGCTAACAACACAAAATTAATAAAAAATAAATAGAAAGTCACAAACCTTATTTTATAACACATTTTGGAACACAACATAATTTTCATACACGAAAAAATCAAATTTTCCACTCAAAAGACACGCAAGTGACGAACACAGAGAAACAGTTGACGAACACAGTGAAACAGTTGACGAGCGCGGACCGTGTAACAAACAAATGGCGTTTAATTAACTTTTACACAGAGAGTGATTTGCTCGGTCACAAAAACAACGCGATGTTATCAAGGTCGGGCGAATCATTATCTATCACTGTGCTGCCGATTCTCGTTCATTGTATTTGCTTGCCGATTCCGTTACCGATTCGATTTTCTTTCGGCCGACGCATGGAACTAGTATAGACGGAGAGCTAGCAACGTATTTCGAGGACTCATTACAACAGTCGTGAAAATTTAGGTACTAAATTTTATATATCTGCTGAACAATAAAAGTCGATTCTGCCAGCCCTCTGCGGCCGGGATATACTCATAGAGAGTTACGCTAGACCAAGCAAAGGTAAGCTAAAAGTATAAAAAAAATGTTTTTACCTATTAGGTATTGGATATCGAGTATTATTTTAGCTTTTTCCTCAGTCGGAAATTTAAACTTTTTGCAGTCATAATTTTCATTATAACTGCAGTCAGATACAAGACACCATCCCATAACAAATTGCTTTAATTATTAACGACGACGTGTCTAAAAAACGAAGTTATGTCAGTAGAATGAATGAAATTTGACAGTTGTGTCGTCATTGGGTGAACGTACGTTTAACGTAGATTCTAGTTAGGTGGAGACAGTTGCGACTCCGCCACGCCTTCCTTTCCTAATATATTACCAGTTGATCATTACCATAGGTGACATTTCCATAGAGATGTCATAGATAGAGTAGGGGAACCATAGACACAACTATAAATAACTATAAATATCTTTTTGACAAACTCCCATCTACGATGTTCTACGGAGTAAATAAACAACATAACATAACATAATAACATAACATAATAACATAACATAAAATGACGGTGTTACCTCGGAAAAGAGATAGAAAACGAAGCAGTTCTCTTTTCCTTGTCTTCTGACGCATTTGTGAAGTTAAAAATTTATAGTAGGTATTCTTAATTTACATCTGTAACCAAGGTTATGTATTTGTGATAGAAGAAGATAGAAGAACTGCTCTATTCTCCATCTCTATCTTTTGCATCCACACTTTTTTGAGTGGCTTCCCTATTCTATCTATGATATTTCTATGGGTATACTACCCCAAAATTACTAAGAAGGTTTGAAATAAAATTCAATTTATTTAAAGTAAAAGTCATGAAATTTCAGGAGATTACTTTCATAAAAATTATTGCAAAAACATTGTCCCCCCCCCTCCTAAATGTTAACAGAACGCTGTAAATGTTTATTTAAAAAAAAATAGAATTTTTGCTATTTCAGAAGTCTTGAAATGTTAACGGAATAAATAAAATATATGTAGGATAGTAATTTTGGGGTAGTTTACCCCGGCCGCAGGGGGCTGTTAGAATCGACTTTCATTGTTCAGCAGGTAGATAAAATTTAGTATCTACCTAAATTTTCACGACTGTTGAAATGAGTCCTCGAAATATGATGTTGCTGGCTCTTGGTCTATAGGAACAAAATGAATATGGCATAATCGATACTAATAATAAAACTGTTAAAGGGACGTTTTCCTCTAGTTACTTTTTCACGTGAATAACGCCTAATATCTCATAGTAGGGTGGCATTTTAGAAATATTAGATGTAACGGAAATGGTCGGAAGTGGTTGACATGTTAAACAAAACAGCATGCATAATTATGTTAAGGTCTCAGACACATTAAGCCACGGTGGCCATGTGGAAAAGTATGAGTGTACCAAGCCCAGGTTCGAATCCCGCAGACTTTTAATATTTTATCTTATTTTTTAAATATATAGGTGTGATACATTTTAAAATATCAAAAATAAAATTTTAAGGATTTTATTTATTAGACTAGAAGTTAACGAGTTTCATTAACGGTGACACAGTATATTTTGTGATAAATTGACCCTTTAAAAATTTAAACTATAGTTAGCATCTAGAAAAAAGACCACCACTGTAATAGGCTATATAATAATAATTACTTATTATTGAGAATTTTTGCTAAGAAAACGTTTTCAATTTTTTTCCCATACCCACTACAAAATAGCTACTTTCGATGTATGCATAGCGGCCTTTAAAAAGTCATTTAACAGGCAAGTGTGCGGTAAGTGAACGGTTGCTATAGCAACTTCTGTTAATTCGCTGTATATACACGTGCGTGCGCCTGCCATTGTTTATACTTACGACCTTTACATAAAAGTAAAGATGGCGACGCAAGTGAACTGTCAAAATGTTTTTAAAATGAAGTGGAACTGTAAGTGACTGTAAAAACTTGCTATCGCTCGTTTTTACATACTGTCATCATTCGTCGTAATATTATAGTCCATTACACATCTAGATATACAATCTATTATTACCGTGGAAAGGACCAGGTTGAATGGGCCCCCTGGGCCCCATCGCAATGCGACTATTTGCACTATGATACGCATCTGCTGAAAATGGTAAGTATATGCTACGCCGAACAGGTGTATGTTTGAGTTTTGTGATAGAGAAAGCTAAAACTTCAATTCTCCACTTTTATTAAATACTAGCGGCCCCGTTCGGCTTCGCCCAGACTGCAATACGCTGCTCACTCGCTTCGCTCGTTCGATTCCGGGTGGTACATTACTCACTTGCTTCGCTCGTTCGCTCTCGGGTGGTACGTTACTCACTCGTTTCGCTCGTTCGCTTGAATATTATAACTACATTACTCACTCGCTTCGCTCGTTCGCTCCCTGGTGAATTTTTCCGATGTTTTAATAGTTATTCTGTTAACCAGGGCGGAGAAAAATCCAAAAAATTAAAGATCATGAAAATCGGTCCAGCCGTTCTCGAGTTATAAACTAACTAACACGACTTTCTTTTATATATATAATATATATAGATTAATTAATAACGTTGTTGGGGATCGTGACACTTTATTATAATTTCTGTTTTCAATGCTGGAAAAAGTAACATTAAAAATGCCGAAACGTCAAGCGACGCACATTAATAAATGTGAAAGTTGTTACTTTAATTTCTGCTCCAAGTCTCAATGATTCCCCACGATAGATTTGGGGAGCATAAATTCATAGCACCCGGGCGAAGCCGGACGGAACCGCTAGTAATCACATATTTTATTTGTAGTAGTTGGAGAATTATTATTATTGTAGATAATAGCGGAAGTCTTTAAGATTTAAGTTACGCTCAAAAAACGGAAACAATTATTGTAATAATGCGGTGCAGATAAAATAAAATTAATCAAAAGCAAAACCAATACATTGCTTAAATAAACAGTGAGAAACAACTAATAAATAAACAAATTAAGCAGGATAGCGACAAAAATATTAAAATAAAGTAATTTTAAATAGTGAAACAGATTTCGATGAAATGAATAAAACCGTTCCCAAAATCTTGTATAATAAAATCATTTATTTATTTACATGATGGTGATAAGCCGCTTTCGTAAATCAAAGTTTACTATGAAGATCCCAAACACCTCGGCGGATATATCTTATAATTTTAAATATTTAGAATATAGAAAATTGTTATAATTTTCTCAAAACACCTTGTTTAAAGCAGTTGCTTAAAGATAAAATCGGAATACAAGGCTAAAGGATAACAACGTTTACTTACTTAAAAACCTTTTTAGTGTCTTCTTCAAGACCTTAAAATCTTACTAAATTTTTAAGATATTGATTCTTGAAGAAGACATTAATTATGTCGAACGCCGATCATTTAAAGGTAAAAAATTATTATTATGGTCATAACGGTCATAACCTTACAACATAGAATCTGATAATGTGTTGTACAGCATTAGAGTGCTAAAACATACATTTACCTTATATATTAATATTATGTAGATCTGGATATTTTTTTTACAAAGAAAGGCTGAATACATTGTCCGTTCCAGGCTGGTATATAAAAACAAAAGTCAGTACCATACAACGAAGCGGCAACTGCAGTGTAGTTCATAATATATTTAGGGATTCGAATCCCGGTGCAGTAATTTGCGTATCCCCCATCAGTGCTCCGTTACAAACAGCATCGTTGGTGGTGTTGACTTTCGTTATACACGACACCCACCCGCTATAACTGTAGGTACTGTAGAGAGCGATATTATCAACTGTATATACCGCGATGTCACTGTATCATATTATAATCTCTCCGACAAAATAAATTGTGTCTAGATTCGGAATTATGTGTTGGTGCCGCCATACGCACGTAGATTCTAGATTCTAGAACCAAATAAATATCTATTTCATCATAATAGCTAGATATATTAAATCACATACGAGAAATGCGCTGATTCCCCTCTTACTACCCGCAACACCGAGTGAAACCTGCCAGATAGCCGAGTCGCCGTGCCGTGTATAGTTCTAGCTATCGCCGCCAGAGCACAGCTTCGCCGCTAGAGTAGTACATACCCCTTGTTGCAAAGTCAATAGTTCACCTAAATCGGTAGTACAGTAGTCGTCAACCTGGCTGAAGCGCTACTACATTTTAAGGTACGTGCAGTATGGAGCTGGGATTCTAGATGGTAGCGTAGATCATAGCAGGGCTTGCTTAAATTAATGCATTGTTATATATGCGAGGGTACACAACGAAGCAGTGAGTGTAGCAGGTATAAGTGCTGTTACAAGAGCGGTAGATTCAAGAATGTATCTCACCATTCTTTCAGCGCGCTGACTACTACAATCAACGTGTAACAACTGTCAAATGGCCATTACAAGTTTCGCAATGGATGTAACTAGTTTAATAAGTGAAATTTTGCCAGTTTTTATTTAATTTGTTTTGAGTTTTTTCTAAGACGTATTTAAAAGTGATAGGTTTCATATGTAAATATTCAAAAAACAGGTTTGGGTAAAATTTTAATTCTTGGTATAAATGATGAAATTCGCCATGTTTAGATAGTTTTCTATTAATAGGGTGTACATGATAGCTCCTACCCAAATTTGTATTTAAAATATAGGTACCACTTTGTTGCAGAAGAACACAAATATTCGTCTTCGCTATCTGACATTTCAAACGCGATTTTAGCTTGTATCAATGCTAGTATCAAAGCTTCGTTGTGCAAACCTATAAGCGCTTATAATTTCAGCCATCATTTACCATACATGCTACCATCTAGAATCCCAGCTGCGTACTGCACGTACCTTTATTCGTGTAACACTATTCTTCGGAAACCTAGACGCAATGTTGTAAATTGAAAGTCTGTTCTTGGAATCTTATATCATATCACAAAAACAACTAAACCAGAGGGACATACTGACACACGGAAAAAGCGCTATAACATATTCAGCATGTAATGAGGTAAACAGTGTTTACTGACTGTAAGTATATATAAGGCAACGAACCTTGATTATTAGAGTAGTGTGTATATATTAGAGTAGGGTATATATATCGTAGACGTAAGGACCATGTAAGAAGATTGTTGAATAAAGAACAATTGTTGACTGTCTAACGACGTGTTTGAAGTATCTGAAGCGTTAACCAAATCCGTACATTACACACCAAAAAACACATTACAACTACACAAATTTTATTTATTTATTATACTGTAGAAAAGTAAAAGATTTTTCGAAGAAAAACATAATTATGCAATAAAAATTCAACGCTTCGACGGCCGTTGCGTCGCTGCCGAACACAATGTCCTGGACACAACATTCTGCAGCAGTACGTGTGTGGTGAGTCGCGCGAGGGGGTTTGGGGGGAAGGGTGGCGTGACGGGGAGACGCTGCTACCGGGGCGTCGTGGCGCGTCACGCAAGGCCGCGAGAAACACTTTATAGTGACATCCGCTTGGAAACAATAACTCACCACACCGACCGTGTAGTTGGCAAAGGTATAGTGCCCTCTACTCCTTGCCTCTTTCCCTGAGACTATGCCCCTACCTACGGCGCTCAACCTCCTCTGCCACCACCTTCCATGTCTACTGGAGGCGCTTATGGGAAGCGCTTGCAGTATGCTTCTGTAATTATGGGCTATTTACACATCTTTTCGCAGTTTTATTTTAACTACGCACATGGATCAATTAGACTTTGCAAAATGTATATTGGTTCTTTTGTTTTATCTACGATTTTTTTTTGAACGAGAGTCGACTTACAATGAGCCATTTTCCTGAGAGTAGTTCCTTCAATTATCCACGAGAGAGGCAGCACTTGTGGTAGGTACAAACATTATTTATTCTCCATTAGTGTCGTGTCATTTTAGTGGTATAACTTAATTATTTAATTAATTTAATGATAATAATAATTTAATAACTAAGTTATACCATTAAAATGACACGACACTATGAGGAATAAATAATGTTTATACCTACCTGCCACAAGTGCTGCCTCTCGTGGATAATTGAAAGAACTACTCTCAGGAAAATGGCTCATTTACAAAGGAAGGAATACGAAATACATTATAAACCATTGTCGCCATATACACTATACAGTAGAACCCCTCTATAGGTAACGAGAAAAACCTTTATTTCCTTCACGTGTATATAAGGTTGCCATAATAATATTTATTCACACGCTTCTAGTGTTTTTTTCGTGACTGGTGATGTCATGATCCATTATGAAACTCTTTTCGATGTTATTATGAAAAACATTTGGAAAATCCGTTACATAATGAACCATTATGTACCTCTTTTCGATGCTATAATGAAATATGGTTACTATGGCAACGAAGTAAATAAATATTGTAACAACGCCAATGTTTTTATTATCAGATATATGTACTGCTGTCACTGAATCTAAGGTGTTTGACATCAATTTAATTAAACCATGCATGTGTTGAATAAAGTACAATGTGCAACGCGTGTGCTAAATCTTTATGCGTTAGACGCGATGTTTTCAGCACGAGTAGTTGCCACGTACTCTTTGGTGTTAACCAAAATAAGTATTGTAAATGCTGGAAATGAGTTCGTACAATAGGGTATTTGCCAGTGATCAAAATGAAATATGAAACTTTGTTATAATGAAAGTTTATATGCTCTAAAATATTTATTAATTTTTTATTTTTATTAATTAGGTTTTGTAAATATATTTAAATACATAAATAAAATCATGATTTTTAATCTATGTGTCACGTGACTTCAAACACCGCGTGGCGTCAAGTATAAGTAAAATGTAAATGTATCGTAGGTAACGTAGGTCATATTGTTTACATCACGTTTACATAGGTACAAAATGGTATTTTTCAACACTCTGTTTCTGGGTTTTTAGATAATATTATTAGCTAATATAAACGCAAGTTCATAAAATTATGACGTCATATATCAGTAGAGCAAAAACGATTTTTTAGCGGGCGGGGCTAACATAAATATTTCAAAAATTATTTTTGAGCTTATTTGAAATCAGAATGAAGAGATTTAGGCGTCATTTTGTTCAGAATTTATTACTCTATTAATATACCACAAAAAACAATTTTAGTCAAATACCCTATTGGAGGAACGGCTAGCTACAGATATGATCGGAGAGTGGGGTGGGTCGCGAGACGGTCCATCTCTCGGGAAGAAGATGTAATTGTTGGGCGCCAGAATTCCTTACGCCGAAATTCCCCAAAGACAGCAACCAAACCGGAATCCAAGCAGGTCGGCACACTTTCTACGATACCTAAATGGGTGAACAATCGTAGTACAACAAACACAAAAGAAAAGAACTGATGTTGCGTAATTTGCGCCAAAATAGCGAATTTATTGTAAACAAGTTAATAGTGCAAATAAAACTGACTTAGCAAATAACCTTGGCATGAAGATTCGTCAATAGCTTTTACAATGTTAATCACTTTCTAGATAACACCCTTAATATACAAACACAATACAAAAAAAAAAATATTTACATACATATACAATATAGTAACGTTCGAAATATCAATAGCATAAAGAATTTTTACTGAATTGTTTGGATCATGAATTTGGTTGGTTTCTTCCAAATGTGAATATTAAAAAAATTTTAATCAAAATTCTAAACAAAAACAGAAAAATGTTAGCGTACCGAACTCAAATTCATTTCCCCATACAGTTGTTAAATACCGTAATATAAGTACAAGAAGTTACACTTGGCGTACATAGAATTGAAATTTTATAATAATTAAAGTCAAATTATAATTTGTTTTGGTACTGCAGTTTAGCCCCTTAAAATAACGTAACAGGTTCAAACTTTGCAATGACAATTTTTGAAATCTTTTTGTAATAATATTAATTATTCTGAACAGAAAATTGAATTATATTTTTCTTTTAATAGTAGCGATCAAAATGATGACGACCAAATTATAATTTGTAGCGAAGTTGTTAGTTTTTTACTTCCCACCTCTACTATGGTAGGGAAGTAATGGATTTAGTCCGAAAAAAATATTTCGAGATTTTAACAGATTTTCACGTTTTGAGACCCTAGCAATCGTTTAAGATCATTTTCTGACTGATGTCTGTATGTGTGTGTGTGTGTGTGTGTGTGTGTATGTGTGTGTGTGTGTATGTGTGTGTGTGTGTGTGTGTGTGTGTGTATTGTGTGTGTGTGTGTGTGTGTGGTCAATTTTTCGCCTTCGATATCTTAAGAACGGAACAACATACGGGCATGCCGATTGTTCTATTGTGTTTATCAGTCTTTAACTTAGATCTGATTAGATTTTGAGTCAAATCGGTTCAGTGGATCCTGAGATATTCAAAAAAACGTCCTCAATGTCACGTATTAACATAGGTAAAAAAAAATATAAATGAATTCTAGATGTTATAATATGAAAAAATGTAAATATTTTTTTTCTCTAAAATGTATAGTTTTCGAGAAAAAAAATATTTTACTAAAAAAAATAAAAATTGTACGTAAATCAAGGTAACCATGATTTTTGCTATATTAAGCTAGCCGATCACCAAACAAAAAATTCGACTGATGACCAGTCCTATACTTCCCACCTAGTAAATATTTGCAAAAAATAAACACTCTTTTTTTTATTCTTTGACTAGGCCCAAATAACCTTAGCTGTTGGTGGTCTTTAAAACACAATTTAATTTTTATTCTTTGAAAAAAGCATGGCCCTCTTTTTTGTTTGGTGATCTATTGATGGCTAGCTTAATATAGCAAAAATCATGGTTACCTTGATTTACGTACAATTTTTATTTTTTTTAGTAAAATATTTTTTTTCTCGAAAACTATACATTTTAGAGAAAAAAAATATTTACATTTTTTTCATATTATAACATCTAGAATTCATTTATATTTTTTTTTACCTATGTTAATACGTGACATTGAGGACGTTTTTTTGAATATCTCAGGATCCACTGAACCGATTTGACTCAAAATCTAATCAGATCTAAGTTAAAGGCTGATAAACACAATAGAACAATCGGCATGCCCGTATGTTGTTCCGTTCTTAAGATATCGAAGGCGAAAAATTGACCACATACACACACACATACACACATACACACATACACACATACACACACACATACAGACATCAGTCAGAAAATGATCTTAAACGATTGCTAGGGTCTCAAAACGTGAAAATCTGTTAAAATCTCGAAATATTGTTTTCGGACTGAATCCATTACTTCCCTACCATAGTAGAGGTGGGAAGTAAAAAGAGGGCCATGCTTTTTTCAAAGAATAAAAATTAAATTGTGTTTTAAAGACTACCAACAGCTAAGGTTATTTGGGCCTAGTGAAAGAATAAAAAAAAAAGAGTGTTTATTTTTTGCAAATATTTACTAGGTGGGAAGTATAGGACTGGTCATCAGTCGAATTTTTTTTATACAAAGAAATGTTCAAAATGGCGACAGAAAAATTTTACACATGCCGGATCACTTGCCTCGGTCTATTTTATGACTCATGAAAAGTTTAAAATGAACGATTACTGCATTAGTCTAAATAGAGATTGAATCGTGACTCAAAAATAAGCAAGATTCGGTTCACTGACCGATTCACCTTTTCTGTAGGTTGACTTCAAAGTAAATGGACAAATTTGAAATATTAGCCCAAAAATATGCGTAAGAAGTGACTGACCTGAAGATCTGCGGCGCTAGGATCATATAGAAGAAATGCTGAGATTCACAGCCGAGCCAGGAACTTGTCGTATATACAAAACAGTTGAGATAGTCAACGATGGCCCAAAATGCATCCACGTGCTCGTAAATCAATCGATAAATTTTTAGACCTCCAACTTTCACAACGCACTAATCCACTTTATGAGATATGTTTCACCACTCACATGTAAAATTAACTTCAAAATTTTCAACGAATAATACCCAAAAGGCAAAAATAGAAATGTATTTACCAAGCAAACAACTTGATACTTTGAATAAAAATCGACGAATGAGTTCGTTCTAGAAATCTATGCGATTCAAAATTTTCAAAATATGACCCGTTACATAAAATTCATAAAAGGTAAAACTAACCGTGTCATAGTATAGGCGAGCGCACACGAGCCTTGGTGAGTGTGCATCGCGAGCCGGGCTCGGATACGTGTGCTGAAAACATCGCGCCTAACGCATAAAGATTTGGCACATAAAGATGTATTTTTAGCACACTATAGTTAGGTACACAATATTCTATTTTGAAACTAGAACTTAAAGGTTAAAAACCACGGACATTTTGTTTGTAAGTCCCGGACTACGTTACCACCAAATTACCGAATTTTTTAACTTCCCATTGAAAGTTATTGTAATGGGTCCGAAAATCGAAATCAAAATGTATAACAAATTTTTATGTTTCAAGGTCTGTACACTATTTTTACACTATTTTTAGAAAGATGTCTGTGTGTGTACGTACGTATGTGTCCATTTCTTTCTAAGACGAAATCTCGAGAATGAAAAATGATATCGACTACGTTAGGGTGCCAATCGACGCGTATTAACGTAAATATGATCTGAAAGAAATGTTTTCAAAATCGGTTCAGCCGTTCTTTTTTCTTAACCAAATAGACTCCAAAAAAGTAGATTTTACACAATATCTCGCGAATAAGAAATTATATCGACTTCGTAAGGGTGTCAATCGAAGCGTGTTAACGTCATTTTGATCCGATATAAATTTTATAAAAATCGGTTTAGTCGTTTTTTTTCTTAACCAAATAGACTTCTAAAAAGTAGATTTTACACAATATCTCGCGAATAAAAAATTATATCGACATCGTAAGGGTGTCAATCGAAGCGTGTTAACGTCATTTTGATCCGACATAAATTTTATAAAAATCGGTTCAGCCGTTTTTTTTTTTTATTATTGTTAAAAATAAATATTAATTATGTGTTAATGATTAAAATGATTACTTTTCTGTGTAATATCTAATTTAATTATTGTTATTAAATATTTATCAAACTGGGAAGTTCGTCGTGTGGACCTCAAGGGTCGCACTTTAGTCCTAATAAACGATCCACCTCACGGCTTGATTCGATTAAATTTAGTTTGTTTAATCGCACGATCGTGGTACAAAAAGTAGCATGTGTGCACCAGCCCTTACTTAACATAAGCAATAATTTAATGCAATGTCGTTACGCTATAAGTTGAAGTTGCCACACATCCACACTATAAATAAATATTCCTACTAAATTCTCTTTTTAAGAGCAATCAAAATTACAAACAGTACCGTTAGCTTTCAAACTGCATGCGTTTTATCGTCACATTATAAAATAGCAAAGTAAATTTGTTTTCGAAAATACTTTCATAAAAGAATCTGCGTCTATCTCTTTAATTTATTTTCTCGTTAAATTAAATTTTTTCCGGGATGTAAATTATAACCTTATATTAATTTAATCACGTATTTTCTTTTTCGTAGCTAAGAGTCGTCATATTCTAACGTTTTTGATTTTAACACTTTCAATTTACGTAAAACATTCGACTGATGACCAGTCCTATACTTCCCACCTAGTAAATATTTGCAAAGAAAAACATTTTTTTTTTAATCTTTGAAAAAAAGCATGGCCCTCTTTTTTGTTTAGTGATCTACTGATACACTGATAAAAATATTTTGTAAAATTACACACTAGGTCATTGGTTATTTTTACGCCACGTACATTCATGTTAAATTACATTTTGTAGGTAACATTACATTTAACATGTAATTTCACATTTTTTCTGTAAATCGTTTAGAATGTAAACTTACGTTAAAAATGTAATATTCCATTAGTGAGGTAAAATTACAATGTAAAATAACCTCATATTTAAGTCTGGTATTTTTACTTTCTGAGGGATTAAAGATAGGTATGTTTACATTAGCTAAATGCGTAGTTTCGCAAGTAAACTGCAACATTACATTGTATAATTCATTTAATAACAATGAAAATATTATTCTGTATATATACATATTGCATTATTATCAATGTAGTATTACATTCTATTATATCCACTTAGAGTCTGAGTGGATTTTGAGCCTCTAAACAATCTCGAGTTACAGCAACTTCCTTTGGGAAAATAAGGTGGATATCAAAAATTACTCCAAACCAGATCATGAAGGTGTCAATAAACGAATGAATTTCTTATAGCTCAAGAAAAACTTGAAAACATGTTTCGCCTTCAGGAGCTGAAAATAAATCAATTGTGATTGTAAACTCTGAAGTATTTACTAAAACGAAGTAAATGATTGATTCAACAGAAACATGTTTACTTACAAGTTTCAAACATAAGTAGTTTTAACGACACATATTATGGTCCATTGATAGAAATAAAATCAGGAACATCTGAATTTGCATCAGTATACTAAAAAATAAAAATGAAAAAAATAAGTAAATCATTACATAATATATATTTTCTACAGTACACTATTGTCAAAATGAACGTCTTCTCAAAATATGTTTTCTCAATATACTTACATTATTAAATAGTTAACACATTCTGCAGGTGTAAGTCGTGGATTTGAGCTTGGGCATTTCATAATATTTTCGTTTTTAATATGATTGTATACATGACCCAAGTTTTTTTCTATCTTGAATTCCATTGCCGCACTTTTCAAATAAACTGGAACAGTAAAAAACTTTATCAGTATATTAACTTTTTGCTGAGAGCAGTGATTTCTAATTATATTACTTCTGAAACTCAAATAAGTAGGTCTTAAATTTTAGCCCACCATTTGACGCTGATACATACCTAAGGTTAGGCGAGATTCACGATGATAATATTGGTGTGTTTCATATTTTTCAATAGCACTAAATGTTGATTTACATAACCTACAGACTACACACAATCATATCTATTTCGTATTTAATTACCTATAGGTTTTTTTTTCATTAACTACTTGACAGCACTGCACTAAAGTTGAACAAAGTAATCCGACAAACAGCCAGGAATACCATTGCGACATATTCATGCAAAGCGTTGGCAATTGGCATGTGATCCAACATGACGATCTGATTGGTCGAGTCAAAAATGTTCACAGTAAATTTACAGTTTTCGGGTATTTTTACATTCGTATATGTATTCCTACATAGGATAATGATAGAATCACATGAACGTATAGAATTAATACATTGTAAAAAGAATTAATACATCGTAAAAAGTATTAATACATCGTAAAAAGTAACAATTCTTTAAAAAATGAAATAATACTGCAGAATTGTAAATTCTACATACTCTCTTATGTACTTACTTGTTTTTCACATTTTTTGTGTGGAAAAGCCATGACGAATATGTAAAAAAATATGTAATTTTACCCCAATTTTTATCAGTGTAGCTTAATATAGCAAAAATCATGGTTACCTTGATTTACGTACAATTTTTATTTTTTATAGTAAAATATTTTTTTTCTCGAAAACTATTGGGATCCGTCAGATAGGTGGAGCTTCAAAAACATGGCGCAGACGGAGGGAAATTTCATATACGGGGTATACTTTTGCGTGTAATTTTATGATTTTCAAAGTGATAAAAAATGATAAATATAAGTGTAATTTGTGATTGGGCCGGTACGAATCCTAAACAAAGGAATTTCGTTGAAGGAGAACGGATTCTCAAAGCCGGGCATATTATCAAATGTCGGAAATATAACGAGAAAAATGCATGCAAAATGAACTGTCAAAAGTAGTAATCTTTACGACATATTGCTTAAAAACATCAAAATTAAAAGAAAATCTCCACGAAATTAATCATGCGCGTTCAATGCGCTTTTAAGGCTGGGTTAGGTGAATAATGTAAACACATAACTGCAACATAATAAGTTATATTGTAATAAGTAGCTAAGTTACTAACCTCAAAATATTTGTATACGAAGTTAATCCTATAAATTTGTTAATCATCAGGGATTCAACTATTTTATTGCAGTATGATAACAAGTACATTTTATTATTACTATAAAATATTTTTTTAATTCATAAATACAGTTTTTCCACATTTCATTAGAAAATAATTCTCTGTAAAGTAAGTTTTACAAGGCAATAACTGACAGTGTTTATTGCCATGATATTAGAAAACGTCGCGAATTCCATTTTCGATAAACTTTTTGTTTATTTTACTTGTTTTATTTTTGTAATAAACAATTTCATGATTAATTTGCACTGTTAGCATGTAAAATTTTCCCTCGTTTGAGTACAATTTGCTGCCACCAGATGTCAGATGCTCATTTGACGGACACCAATACATTTAGAGAAAAAAAATATTTACATTTTTTTCATATTATAACATCTAGAATTCATTTATATTTTTTTACAGTGATTAACATAAGATATAGATTTCATCGAAATCAAACACGACTTTTTTAATTTGAAAAAATGATTGCATTTTTACTTTCGACTTTTTAGAATAGGGTCGTCTTACGTATCAAAAGTTGATAATTTCTGAACAGTGCATATTATGCATAAACAAATAATGTAAACTTTTAACAAGAATTAAAGAAATTTTATATATTTTTTGAACGGTGACCATAAACCGACTTATGATGACGTAGAAGACTATCACACTTCTTTATCTATAGAAAGAGATGTACTATATAAATTGCCTTCCTTGTGGTTTGCTTTCAATTTGACAGATCAGTGGGTGTAGCACAGTAGATCTGTCAGCTAATCACAGGCTGAATATTATCTATGTCATTTCGGTAGCGGCATAATTCTATGTTTAAAATTCCATTGAAAAAGACACACTTTTGGGATATTTTTGTTATAGAAAATGCTTCCGGAAAATTCTCAAAAAAATTGTTTCATAATCTGCTTGTAACGTAGAATGAAAAAAAAATGTGGGACAACCCCGATTAAGCAGCTCTAGTAATTTGAGTTTTAAGCGTGTTATTTAATTTTTTGATAGACAAGTCGATATTCTAGAAGTACTAAAATAATAATTAGTGAACATTGGCTAGGTTAGTGAAAAATAAACTAAAAACGACTATGTTTTGTAACCATTAAGCTGTGACAAATATGTAGTAATTCTTAGCAACATTAATCAAACCATATGTATGTTATACAGGTATAATGTGTACTTATTCCTTATCTATCTTTTCATATATAGGGTGCCGCTATTTGACACAAAACATTAATATTGTACCATGTATACTTGATAATGCATACAGCTTAGAACAACTACTAAAACATAAATAAATAAATACATACTAGTGGACGCTATGCAAGAATGATATTCTAAAAGATGTACATAGCTATATAATATAACGGGGAAAACAGGTCAAGTGCGTATAGAACTGGCGCCGTGAAGGTTTCATATCGTTATAACAATTTAATAAAAATTAAGTTTGTTACGTAATAATTTCCAGATATACAGGCTGCTGAATCGTTTTGCGGGTAATAGGGATTTAACCCGTAAAATCAAACTTTTGCGATTTCCTGCTTCCCTAATTATTTTAGAAAAAATATCTTCGAATAAAAGTTTTACAACATAAAATTCTGCATCTAAATTATTAAACAAAATTAATTTTGCATGCTTTGTGACGGCAGGAATTCGATAGGAAAATGTCAAAATTACCTCAAAAACAGATAGCGATAGCCATGGAACTTGAACAAAATGATTAGAAATTATTCTGACAGCTAAAAAGTCTTCATTTTGTTCAAGTTCCAGGGCTATCGCTATCTGTTTTTGAGGTAATTTTGACATTTTCATATCAAATTTCTGCTGTTTCAAAGCATGCAAAATTAATTTTGTTTAATGATTTAGATGTAGACTTTTATGTTCTAAAACTTTTATTCGAAGATATTTTTCCTAAAATAATTAGGGAAGCAGGAAATCGCAAAAGTTTGATTTTACGGGTTAAATCCCTATTACCCGCAAAACGATTCAGCACCCTGTAGGCTGTAGATATATAGATTAAGTTTAAATTAAAAATATTTTATCCGAATAGCCATAACAAAATCATGACTATTCGGAAAAAACATTTTTAATTTAAACTTAATCACATCTCCTTAATAATTATTTTGTAATTAAAAGCTACATATTGGTAATTTGCAAATATACGTGTCAGATAGAATTTTTAATTATGAACAAATTTTGTATTTGTTTTTTTTTCACCAAAATATATAGGGAAGCAGGAAAATTCATAAACATGATTTTACATGTAAAATCCCTACTACCCGCAAAGCAAATCAGCACCCGGTATAATAGTCAGAACCTAAAAAAAATATCCCGTAGATTTTGATGGGTCAAAGTTTGACATGAAAAAAAAACGTTGTATTCGGCCATGTGGGGTATCACTTGAAAGAGCATTTCTTAAGGATCCCAAAACTGAAAACAGTGATTAAACCACAGTTCTTTCGTGAAATGAGATAACAAACACAAGCTGTGATCACAGTCACTGTTTAAAGTTACTGATATTTAATAGAAAGAACAGTCATTAATCACATTGTACCTGAAAAGTAACAGTTTTGCTAGTATGTTTAATACAAATTCATTTAAATTGAGTACACTATATTATAGAAAATTACAAACATGAATTGTAACAACAAAGTGTTATTTATTTTGATCATATATTGTCAGGGAATAATTATGCATCCAACCTTCAGCCGTCAAAATGATGTTTGTAGACAAATTTTCAAACATCAATTGTCTATGTTTAATACACTGTATAATCATTATAACTGAAGCGCTAAGTAAATGTCCTATCAAAAGTACACAAAAGCTACTTAATTATTCCATAAAAACATTAACGATGTTTGTAATTATTGTACTTGTTTTTATACAGGGTCATCACGATAGGCTGACTATTTTAGTTAATAACTTTTACTGAAAAAAATCTAATTACAAACCTAATTATTATTATAATGTTACAGAATTTTTTCAAAGACATAAATTATTAACTGAACACATGTTCAACATGTTTACCATTGATTTTCTATAATTTAATTAGCACAGTGCTGTAGATAGTAGATATAATGAAATAGACATCAGGCAGAACTGTTTACAAAGAAAAAAAATATAATATCAAAAATATCGATTATTGTTTTTGTCTGAGTTTGAATTTGTTTGTTTTATTTTGTCAGAGTTGTATTTTTATTTTATAAAACGTTTATGATCTGTATTGTCGAGCGTCTATTATTTACTATATCTATTAATGGAGAATTTAAGATCTTTTTCTGACGAAGCCACTGTGCCTACGTTGTACGAAACAATTGCTATAAAATAAACTTAATAAGTTTAATTTATTAACTTCCCATTGGAAGTTATTGTAATGGGTCCGAAAATCGAAATCAAAAAGGAAAAAAAATTTTTATGTTTCAAGGTCACTACACTATTTTTACACTACTTTTAGAAAGATGTCTGTGTGTGTGTATGTGTGTGTGTGTGTGTGTGTGTATGTGTGTGTGTGTGTATGTGTGTGTGTGTGTGTGTACGTATGTACGTACGTACGTATGTATGTGTCCATTTCTTTCTAAGACGAAATCTCGAGAATGAAAAATGATATCGACTATGTTAGGGTGCCAATCGACGCGTATTAACGTAAATATGATCTGAAAGAATTTTTTTCAAAATCGGTTCAGCCGTTCTTTTTTCTTAACCAAATAACCTCCAAAAAAGTAGATTTTACACAATATCTCGCGAATAAAAAATTATATTGACTTCGTAAGGGTGTCAATCGAGGCGTGTTAAAGTCATTTTGATCCGACATAAATTTTATAAAAATCGGTTCAGCCGTTTTTTTTTTTTTTTTTTTAATTATTGTTAAAAATAAATAATAATTATGTTTTAATGATTAAAATGATTACTTTTCTGTGTAATATCTAATTTAATTATTTTTATTAAATATTTATCAAACTGGGAAGTTCGTCGTGTGGACCTCAAGGGTCGCACTTTAGTCCTAACAAACGACCCCCCTCACGGCTTGTTTTATTTTAAAATGTAGTTACTTATAAATTAATTTACACCAAAGGCCGAAGTTATTATATTGTTACCAAATAAGACAAATGAAAAAAATCTATGATCAAAAGACATTATTAAATTTTTATTATGCTTTTGTTGCCTCTTGTATTAGTTATGCCATAGTTGTTTGGGGTGCTTCTATTGAACGAGACAGAGTATTTATAATACAAAAGAAAATTTTGAGACTAATACTTAACAAAAAAGGTACGGAATCATGTCGTACGATATTTAAAGAAAATAAAATATTAACATACTACGGGATTTATGCTCTTGAACTGCTTACTCAGATGCATAATCTACATTATTTTAGTGCAAAAAATGAAAAAAGTAAAAATTATAACACACGGCCTAATAAGAAATTTGTATTAGGCACAAGACAACTTTTTTTGAAAGAAGTCCTATACTCAGTAGATTGCTGGTTTGAACCTGCAGGGCGGCACCATTAATTTTAGTTTTTTTTTAACTATTCCATATTCCACTTGATATTTATTTATATTTTTTTCTATTTTGATTATATTTTCTCTATTTATTTTTTATTTTAATATTTTACTATCATACAGTGTCAAACTTAGCGCGGTGTGCAGTTTTAGCTTTGCAGACTTTAAATCACGTAAACGAAATGAGATACTTTCGGCGATTTCAGGTTAAAAGCGTTTAGGATTATGACAAAAAGTTTCACTTGCACCGTGGTTTCATAAAACCGCATCCTAGTTTTTTAACACTGTTGATCTAATTTTAATCATTCTTCAAACTGTTATAGTTACGACTTACGAGTTTAGGTGTCCGTTGTGCCCTGGGTTCCCCTACTAAACTATTTTTCATGCAAAGTATCTTTTATCTTCTGGTGTAGTATAACAATAATAATAATAATAATAATAATAATGCGTTTAACGCCCGTTTCTCGACATTATGTCATAACAGACGCCATCCAAACCATTACTATTTTCCATTTTACCACTTCCCATTGTTTTCTACATTTTTAAACTTCAACTTTTTTTAAATTAGGTAATAGCAATGTGCGAATGGAGGAATTATAGGAAATTAGGATAAGGTAGGCAATTTTGGGAGCATAGGAGTTTGACAGGTAATCGGCCATGGCCTTGAATAAGGAACAACCATCTCGGTATTCATCTGAAATAATTGAGAGAAACCATGGAAAACCTCAAACAAGATGGCCGGTACAGGAATTACCGTTTCTCAACGTGAGACAGTAGGAAAAAGTCCTAGGTATTGGGTTATTATAAATTTATAGGGGTTAAATCTACCCTGGGTCAATTATATTTTATTTGGCCACGGCTGCTCTTATTGCGGCGCTGGGTCTGGGAATGTTGATAATAAGTGATTCACTAGTACATAGTATAAAAAATCCAACTCGCTGCTTGATTCAAATTGAGTGCAAAAAATGAAAAATGCCCAGAACTGGGCTTAAAAATCCGACCTTCCAACCAGTAAAAAAAACCACCACCTTCCTCTCGACATATAGGACACAACACAATGAAAAGTAGATCCTAACAATCCAATAAAGGAAACAACCTTAACAACACGGAATCCCAAATGTTGCCAAAAACACCACAACTAAAAATCTTATCTACTAAAATTTTACATCTTCACGAAGCGCTTCCCAAGCGTAATTAAGGTATAGGGTTGAAACTCAAGGGCTACCGACTGAAATTGTTAGGGCGCCACGATTTATGCCCAAGAGCAGTTCCACTCAGTTGTCGACGCTGAGAGACTCTGACCAGTCACCAGCAAGACACTCGTTGTGACTAGCCACATCTGCCCCCGTCGGGATTCGAACCCAGTACCTTCCCAATGCGAGTCTAGTGCTGTACCACTAAGCTACATCGCTGGGTTTTTGGTGTAGTATAGTGTATACTTACCGTATTGAATATGTTTGATGTCCGCAGATATAATTGTATCTTAAGATACTTTATTCAAGCATCTTCTGCAACTCTGGTACAATGGTCAGAGGTACAGTCTGTCCTTGAACAACGAGGATGTCCCGTACCCGATTATTAAAGATTGTCTTGCTTATTTATGCACCGAATGCGATAAAGAGAGAAAGTCGAGTGACGAGGTTGGCGGACGGCGTTCATGTAAATAGATTGAAATGCCGCCATGAACACTATTTAGTTGTTAATAGTGGCAACGGTAGCCTGTTAAGAGCGATTACGTTAACGACAGGCCGGCGCTAGTATTAACGACGACAATGTCGGTTTAGCTGATGTTATCGTCACATTATAATGTAATAGCTTTTGCACTTTGTTGACACTCTCACGTACGACACAATAACAGAGCGGCTATTATTGTATTTGATTTGTAATTAATTAACTGCTATGCTCTGCCTTTATGTACACGCATTAACATTACCCTGGCACTGTCCTATGACGACCAGTGGCATGCACGAGGCACCGCCTCACATTGACGGTCGACGCTCAGTTTTCCTACTATACAAAGTGTTTCATAATATATGCGCAGGACTTCAGGATGTGATAACTCGTCCAAAAATATGAAAAAAAGTTTCTATTAACTTACCCTCTAAAATGCACCATTTTAGAGATACAGGGTGTTTGGGGAATTTTGAAAAGTCAACTTTGGTATCATTTTTTCATTTTTTTTTAATTTTGCAATTATGAAGTTAACGTTTGGTTTTGTTACTTGTTCTAACGTTTAAATAAATTTTGTTTAATTAGTAAGAAAAAAATTTTATTTTAAAAAATTGACCATGTTTTTCAACATAAAAGTTGATTTTTCTCGAAAACGATCGACTTTAGAGCTTATGACCAAAAGAACCTTTTTTGTGTAGAAAACATTGGCGGTTCAAATGGGCGTCTTAAAATCGTACTTTTTCCAGTAGCGTAGAAGTTGGGGAGAAAAACACCCACTACACCTTCAAAACCGTCACCAATTATGACTTAAAAAAAACGTTTTTCCGCACAAAACATAGCTTATTATGAGTAGAAAATGTTTACAGAAGCTGTTTTCTGTACGATAAACGGTTCCGGAGATATTCGGAAAAAACGAATTTTTTTTTCAATTTCAACACCCTGTATCTCTAAAATGGTGCATTTTAGAGGGTAAGTTAACAGAAACTTTTTTTCATATTTTTGGACGAGCTATCACACCCTAAAGTCCTGCGCATATATTATGAAACACCCTGTACATAGGTCGAGGTATATGAGGATTATTGGAAAATCAGATAATTACATAATTTTACTATGTAATATAGAAATAAATATTAGTAAAAAAAAACTTTTTAGGGACAAACTTTCATTGAAATGCACTAAAAAGGAAAAAATAATTTTTAATAATTTAGGTTCATAATTATAAAAGCGTTGGTCGTGATTAATAAAGTATCATAGAGTTCACGACCCACGCTTTTATAATTATGAACCTAAATTATTAAAAATTATTTTTTCCTTTTTAGTGCATTTAAATAAAAGCTTGTCTCTGAAAAGATTTTCTTTACTAATATTTATTTTGTTCATTTTAGTCTTTCAAAATTTTACCCTCCTTCTACACCCCTTAAATTGCCCCCAAAATGCACTTATTGTGTTTCGCTTATCAAGCCCTTTCATTTGATACCCATATCATAGGGGTTGCTGTGGAAATGATAAATCGCAATTTTGCCCCCAAAATGTCCTTAAATTGCCCCCAAAATGCACTTATTGTGTTTCGCTTATCAAGCCTTTTCATTTGATACCCATATCATAGGGGTTGCTGTGGAAATGATAAATCGCCATTTTGTAACGTCTACCCCCCTTTGACACCCGTAGGGGTTGAATTTCGAAAAATCCTTTCTTAGTTGATGCTTACGTCAGAAAAGGAACCAAATTTTAAGTTTCCAGCTTCAGCGATTTGGCCTGGGCGTTGATTAGTCAAAAAAAACCTACATCCCCGTTTGAACCCCTTAGGGGTTGAATTTATTTCTAAAAACGATTTATTCATGTATTGTCATCAGGAAATACATATGTGTGCAACATTTCAGCCCGATAGCTTCAGTGGAAGTGGGTGAAATATTGATTACAAAATTCCAGGACATACATACATAGATAGATAGATAGATACATACAAGTGAAGTTAAATGAAAGCTTTTAAAATTCATTTTTATCAACCAATGTCTAACCCCAAATCTTCCACTATCGCGGCGGATGAGTTATCAGTTACTCTGCTGTGACACGTTTGACTATAACTAATTTTTTTCTAAATTAAGTAAATTATCATTCAAGTGTGCAAGCTTTCACGGCCGGCATTGTTCCAAGTCTTCATAGTTTCCGGGCTTGTAGGCCGTGGTCCGGTGGTATTTCTACCTGACGTGTGATGACCTGTGAGCCGCCAAGGAGGACACTTCGACCGCTGCCACATCGCCTTTGAGATGTCTACCGCAGTTGTAGACGAAACGTCAGGTAGAAATACCACCGGACCACGGCCTACAAGCTCGGAAACTATGAAGACTTAAATTATCATTGTCACATACAAGATGCTGAATTGCTTTGCGGGTTATAGGGATTTAACCCGTAGAATCAAAGTTTTGCGATTTCTCATACCTCGATAATAACCGATTTGACTCAAAATCTAATCAGATCTAAGTTAAAGGCTGATAAACACAATAGAATAATCGGCATGCCCGTATGTTGTTCCGTTCTTAAGATATCGAAGGCGAAAAATTGACCACACACACACACATACACACACACACACATACAGACATCAGTCAGAAAATGATCTTAAACGATTGCTAGGGTCTCAAAACGTGAAAATCTGTTAAAATCTCGAAATATTTTTTTCGGACTAAATCCATTACTTCCCTACCATAGTAGAGGTGGGAAGTAAAAATAATTATCGAAATTCAGGTTTCATTTTCAAAGAAATTTATTTACTTATTCATAATCACAATACAAGTTAATAATTTACGCTGTTTTCGAAAAAAGTAATATATCGAAAAAACATCAAGTTCACATTAGTAGATATTTATAACAAATTACCACGTAAAATAGTCACTTTTGTCACAATTTAAGAGTCGTTTAAAAAACAATTTATTAAAGAAATGTTTGTATTGTATTGACGATTTATTATAATAATTTGTATGTATTTTTTATGTAATAGCATTTTCACAGCATTATACCTATACCGGGTGTCCGGTCTCAAAGTAGAACATAGGGAATTAACGTTATGTGTTATTTTTAAGTATTTTGGCTTTTACTTCTACTTGTATAGACTATAATAAGAAAACAAACAGGTACCTATATCTAACTAATGAAGTTGGTTTTTATTATTAAACAACGAAAAGTAATACTTAATAAAGAAAATAAAATTATAATAAATATTCAAATAACCCCCCATTTTCAACTAAACAATATCTCAGTCTGTTAAAAAAAGAGTTTCTAACGTTGAGCAACTGTCTTGCGCATTCGGCAACTATGGCTTCCCTCAAAGAATTAATTATATCTGGGTGGCATCTTTTGTAAATTTTGCACCAATTATGAGTACTAAAGTTTTTTGACAATTTTATTACAGCACACTTCTTTCAGTGTTTTGTTTTTCACCTACTTAATTTGAAATCATTACTGCAAAATCGGTAAATTTCAAATTGGTATTTTAAAGTAAAAATTTCATTTTTGGTCTTATTTTTTTAATCATTTGATGCGCAATAATTTTATCTTTCGATAGGTAGAATTACCTTTCTTGTACGTTGAATTGGAGAACACGAATCCTCAAAAATGAACAATACTGCATCCCTATGTTCACCTTTGGGACCGGCCACGGGGTATATTGAAGTTATTAATTATATAGGTACCTACTCAAGAGTTAAAAGCAACTAGTATAAAAACTAAATTGAATAAATTACTGAAAATGCGGATATCATGTCATTTTTTCAAGTCGTGTTTATTACGTTATATAGAGTGGTACTTCAAATAAACGGCTTTTGGAAAATTTAATAGATCATACAGGTACATTTACTTATGAAACATACGTAATTTGTATCAATGATTTTCTTAAAGATGAATATGTAATTTTGTATGTGAAGACATTGAATCCTAAATAAACGGTCAAGTGCGTGTCGAGCTACGCGAAGAGTAGGGTTCCGTACTATGTTATTCATGTCAACAAGTTTTGGTGTGGGGGCGACTTAAAAAATCTCTCCCCGGGCGGCAAACTCGTTTAGGCCGGCCCTGGAAATAAGGATACTTTTAACAAGCTGCTAAATCGTTCTAATACGTACAATTTAAAGCACGCCACTGATCGATAGTATAAATAAGGTGCACAGGGGCGGGGCAGGGCAGGGCACGGCTATCAAATGTACGTGCAATAATTGCAAAGTGTACCTGTGCATCGACTGATGGGTTGTAGCAATTACTCTCTGTTCTATACATATATAGGTATAACCATACAACTAGGTTACATACGTATGTACATAATATCAATATGTAAATATCTGTGGTCACAAGGCATAACCTCTTATGTCGAAGAGCTTGAGAATGGCCGAGCGTGTAGCAATGCTTTTGTTTACATGGCGTTGCTATGGTTCCTCTATTACAAGTCCCCAGTTCCTGGGTTCTAATCCGAGAGCTGGTAAACGTGTCAATTGGATTTTCAATTTATTATTAAAAAAAAAATGAATTGAAAATATGAATTGGTGCTAGGCCCAAATAACCTTAGCTGTTGGTGGTCTTTAAAACACAATTTCTTATGTCGAATTTTGAACATTTTTAGGGTTGCGTACCAAAATGGCAAAACCGGAATCCTCATGATAAGACTCCGTTGTCTCGGGTTTCCATACCCGAATTACGAGATTTCCCATTTCCGAAATCGAACAAAATTTTTAAACATATTATTCCGAAACTAAAGAAATTGGAAATAATGAAAAAATCAAAAATAAATAAATTTTTGCTTAATTTGCCAATCAGAAAGTGGGTATTATAAATTTCTCTCTACACTTATACGAGTATAAAATATTTTTTAAGTTTTAATATTCGAAATATTCCTAATTAATACTAATCGACAATACGGTATTTTTTTGTTTGTTTGTAAATTTCTGACTCAAAATTTCATTCAACATATTCTATATCAATACGTAATTAACATATTTCGATTATAAAAAATACATGTTTCGTCTACATGCAATTTTTTTTAGAATATTCTCGATATCGGAACTAGTTCCGGAAATCCGCAACTGAAAATAAAATATCGAATCCAGTATCTATTTGGTACTACTAAATGAAAGGAATGATTGCATCGCCATTAATCTTATTTATCTTATAACAATCCTCAAGGTTAAATGGTTTGCACTTGTTTCAAATGAAGAATTTCGGAGACGTGCAAGTCATCATTAAGACATTTAAAAGACTATAAAGCGCAGGAAATGGAATTGGATAGGACACACGTTGAGGAAATCAGATGAAGACATAACAAGGATCGCCTTAGAATGGAACCCACAGGGATATCGTAAACGAGGAAAACCCAAAATATCTTGGATAAGGACTGTTCAGGAAGAAATTATGAGGCAAGGAACGACCTGGTTACAAATCAAAAACAATAGCAAAAGATAGAGAGAGGTTTAAAAATTTCGTAGAGGCCCTATAGTGGGGCCGTTAAGCGTTTCAACCTTGCACTTTGTGATAGAGAGATGCCACTCGGTACGACTGTTGGTCGAACCCATATCTTCACTTTAAGATGTGAAGGCATTTTGGACCCCGTGACTGGACCCTTAGACAGGGTGGTTGCGTAGCTTTCAGGGGCAAAACGCCTGTAACTCAGCAACCGTTCCTCGCACAGCCCTGGGGGTAGTCTCATTGGATTCAGCGCACTCAATTTCATACGAGACGGCCCTCAGACTAACTCCGAAACCTCCACCAGCCCGCGTATAGGGATGAAATACAAGTAGTCCATTGAAATGTTAAATTTTTTTAGGCTACGTTTGCATTTTGGGTAGGACAAGGTTCTTTTTTCGTTGCGTGGGGGGGCGGTGTAAGTTTATTATTTTTATTGTCTAAAAATTCGACTTAAACGATCTTGTCTTGTGACCAGAGATATTATGTATAGACAAAGGCATTGTGTGGAGTTTTATATACATAGGTCAGGGTTCACACAAACAGCCCTATAGGCAATTCACTTTTGCGTGAGTGAATTATAGACGCTCGACAATAGAGGTCATTAGTGAATTCATTTTTGCGTAATTAATGATTATTTTACTTCCATTTTCGTATATGCTTGAAGTTCTGATTACGATTTTATTTTAACCTGTCTCCGGCTTCAGACGACATGGCCAACGTATGCCAGTGTTGGCAAATGTATGGGCGACCAATGTTTGGTATGGTTGGGCATGTGGAATCGTATCCACACGACAGGATTATGTTTGGCCACCACTGATCAATGAATGAGTTGTAAATTATAAACGCTCGACAACAGAGGTCATTAGCGTCTGATGCATTGATCAAAGCTTAGTACACCCAATGTTTAGCGAATATACATCAACATTAAACAAAATGAATAGCGAAGATGGCGCAATTATTGCAAGTGCTTCGGAGGTAATAATTTCTTTACAGAAAATCGTTCCACATAAAATGCAGCATCCAAATGATTTATTTTAAGATTGGGATTTTAAGAAAACAAAAGTTTTTAGTGCTGAATTGGAAAATATTGACCAACTTAAAAGAACAATAATAATAGTTTCTCAAACGTTTACCCCGCAGATGGTTAATTTATTTATTTATTTATTGCCAGATACATTAAGTACAATAACAAATTATTGCCCGAAGGAGATATCACAGATACCTGTAAACGCGTATAATTTTTTTAACTGTTTAGGATACTGTTTAACCGTTAATGGTGATATTTTTGAGAATTTGTTGTAATTTCTACCTATTTTTAAACGGTTTTATTTAGCTTGACCCCGTATATTTGTTTTTTACTATCTTTGCTTCAAATCTTGCGACAGCTTTTTCAACTACTTCTACTTAACCGATTCTTATGAAACTTTGCACACACATTGAGTTTCCGTGACAATACAATACTATGATAATTTCAACTTGGTAACGAGGATCTGATGATGAAATCAGGAGGTGGACAGTTGAAAGGATGAGGAGTTTGCATAATGATACGGGCCAGAAATCAAACTAAAAGCTAGAAAATAAAAATAAGTAAAAAAACTTTTAAGTTAAACGGTTTTATTTTAAATCATCAGCCATACCAAAAACTAGAAAATAATTAGGACACAAACCAAGGGGCACTTTGTGTGGCTGCATCAGCGGATTAAGTAATAAAAACGTGGGGCGCATAAAAATCTGTATAACGACTGTATAATTATTAAATAAGAACGGTTTGTCTAGAAAAATGTGTTTCCAAACCCACCAACAGAAATATTTCAAATGCGCCCACGTTTTTATTACTTATTCCGCTGACACAGCGATACATAGTGCTCCTTGGTTTGTGTCCTAATTATTTTCTAATTTTTGGTACAGCTGATGATTTAAAATAAAACCGTTTAACTTAAAAGTTTTTTTACCTATTTTTATTTTCTAGTTTTTAGTTTGATTTCTGGCCCATATCATTATGCAAACTCCTCATCCTTTCAACTGTCCACCTCCTGATTTCATCATCAGATCCTCGTTACCACGTTGAAATTATCATAATATTGTATTGTCACGGGAACTCAATGTGTGTGCAAAGTTTCATAAGAATCGGTTAAGTAGAAGTGGAGAAATCGGTAACTCACCTAGCCGGAAACTGGGGGTTTCGGGTTCGAGTCCCGACAGTGATTTTTTCTTAGATATAACTCAAAAATCATGGCAGCTTAGCTGTCTGAGATATTTATTATTTTCACCTCTAATTGTTACGTGAATAATATGGTGTGGATATAAGGGGTTTTAAATCGATTGATTTTATCATATTAATATTAATTAAGTAGAAGTAGTTGAAAAAGCTGTCGCAAGATTTGAAACAAAGATAGTAAAAAACAAACATACGGGGTCAAGCTAAATAAAACCGTTTAAAAATAGGTAGAAATTACAACAAATTCTCAAAAATATCACCATTAACGGCTAAACAGTAATGCATTAATAATTTCCATCGCTACCAAATTAACAAAACTCACGTGTGTTGCATCTTAAGTGAAATTCACTGTATAGGTTTCGAACAAAGTGAAAGCCCTGCATCAACTGTACCTATTACAACACATACATATACAGAGGCGCGCGCCGAATGCAGGGCATCGGGACGCCTCCCTCCGCTCGTATAGCCCCGTCAGACAGACGGACGGACCGCACCATCATGTCACTACAGTCAGCCGCACTGCGGAACCCCCAAACATTACACAGTGTACCCATCTTTATACCATATACTATATACACACATACAATATTATATACATATATAGAGTATACGGTGTGTGTTTATGCAGTGAAATTTGTGAAAAACTAGTCCATGTATACCTTTTGACGTCATTGATGCTACCAAACATAGCGCCAATTTGTTGTTATATTATACAGAATGAACTAAAATGATGATACTGTCACTTCATGACTAAAGTCTCCACTGTCCATCGTTGGTTCAAATTTGGCTTCAATATTTGAATAGATCGGCCTAAAAATAGACGTTAATGACCTTACCTGCCAATCGTCTAGCATTCACAATTGAAGGGAATGGGGAAAGAACAAGGATGGTCACATTTTTTTGATTTTTGAGCTGTTAGTGCCATCTGATAGACCGTAACGGTATTCAGAACTGGGTAAATTGTGGGGTAAAAGAAATAAGTAGGTCACCGTGTATTTTAAAACTTAAAATTATTGGATGGCAAAAGAACAAGGAATGTTAATAACTTTAAATTCAATTTACTCAGCAATTTGTCAGAAGGACATAACTTGTTTTTTCCACATTCCCTTCAATTTCTCTCTCAATTGGCCACTTGGACGTTTGCAATCGATTTTAGGTCAGACTGGGTTCAACAATGGTTCCAATGTTGTGAGAATAGATTTCAAGTTTGAAGGGTCCCTTTGACGCGGCACAAAAAACTGACAACAGTCCGGATGGTCTGTTGGTAGGCCTTTAAATCTCAAAATCTCGGAATCCCGATTGATTTTGAGCGTGTTTTGGGATCGGGATTAGTATTACATTTCTCAAATACAGCTGAGTTTCACGAATTACGTCGAATCGGGATTCGTAAATTTCTCAAATACCGAGATTCACGTCAAATCGGGATTCGTAAATACATGCAGTATTCGGTCAATCATATTTGAATTTACCGCTCCATAATTTACGACAATTAAACTTTGTTCCTATTTCCAAAGAATAACATTTGTTGTTAATAACTAATAAATAATGTTTAATTAAACAAAATGATCAATTTCAATAGAAACATACCACTTTTATAGAAAATCCCGATTCGAGATCGGGACTGTTACCTCTAATCCTGAAAATATCGTAACTCAAATATTGATACCCCGATTGAAGCCCCAGTTGGTACACCACGATGACAATTTTTGATTTGTACATCCGAATATATAAATAATTACCTAATAGGGAAACAACGATGGGAAAAAATAAATTAGTAACTATCGTTTTACAGAAAGTATTTTTGTATATTTTTATACCTATTGTATTTTAAAGACCACCAACAGCTAAGGTTATTTGAGATTTTTATACCTATTTGGTGTATTATACTGCAGTGGTTTGACGTACGCAACCTATTTATTTACCAAACCTAAAAATCCACTCATATAACAATGTTGAAGTCATCTGACGTAAATAAATAAATCTTTTATCATCCATAGGACCATATTATTACAATGTGTGGATTCGTCAGAAATTAAAAAATAATTACAAAATTTGTGTCATTCACAATTTACCTACATGAAAATCTATACCTATTTAAGTATTTGAAGGCCTTTCCATAATTTTGAGCGACAGTGAATATTATGTTCTAATTAGTGCTTGGAACGCATGCGCATTTGATACTTATGACATTGAGTGAGACAGATATACGTTGGCTATACAGCTTGAGCAGCCTTTACTTTACAAAAGTTTCATGATTAAACCTTAGAATAAATTTATTCCTTGGAATAAAATAAACTTTCTATTCACCAAGCAATTCATTCGATAGAATAGTAACCTCAGGTAAAAATTTACTATATACCATACACCTTGGAGATTTTGTCAAATATTTTGATTCTAAAGCACGTTTACCAAAGATCCGACCGATGGCGCATCGATCGAAAATGTAAAATGGTGAATATTCACATATTTTACTGACAAAAGCCTTTACCTGAAAGATATGAAATTAATATTTACCTGAAAAGGTCGCCAGGCCATAAAGTAATTTATGCATTTCGTGCACACCTTATTTAACTAGGCGAATAAATATTTATACCCTTGAAATTGGACAGAATAACTATTCTTACGATTTATACCTGCAGTAAACTTAACTATGTTTGGTGATTTGAATTATCACTATTTATTCCGAGTAATAGTTACCAGGGGAATAAATCAACGGAATAAATAACTAACTAGGCTCGGTGAATACGGGCCTAAATGGTTCGTCCTAGGTAAAACACGCTGTATAATTTCCCAGCCCCTAACAACCCTACAGACATGTGCCCACCGCAGGCTGAGCACGTTGCCAACACTACAACTGGATTGTAACTATGTGTACGTTCTGGGTTACTAATGCAACACAAAATCGATTTTAAGTCTTTTTACGAGAACGTAAAATCACCTACTGGAGATTGAGTTGAAAACGCAGACATCGTGTTTATGTTGATGTCTTTCTTTCAACTCTTGTAATGTCTTCTTCAAGTTCTAAGAGGTCGTTCTTTTCAACTACAAAGTCTCTAGATTTATCTATGATTAATTGTGAGTGTTTACACTGGTATTGTCAATAATTTTATAATTACACAGCGATTTCTTTTCATCATAAAATCAATATTTTGGTTTTATTACGGTTTTTTCGGGTATCCCTATATTATTAAACGAGCAAATCTTGTATATATATGTACCTATGTACCTATATAAATATTTTCTCGAAAACGGCTCTAACGATTTTGATTAAATTTACCGAAAAGGGGTTTCGGGGGGCAAAAAATCGATCTAGCTAGATCTCATCCCTGGAAAAATTCGTTTTCTTATCGATTTTCTCATTTTAAAAAACAGTTTTTTAACGTTATAAAACAGTGTCGTATGGTGAATAGGCTTTGAAAAAAACAAACTATTTTCATTATTTATGTCAAATTACTCTGACAGTCAATCTTTAACTTATTAAATAATCAATAATTATTTGAAAAGTAAAAAAATAACAACAATAAAATCTAAACATAATTATACTTACATAATTATGTTTAGATTTTATTGTTGTTATTTTTTTAACTAATATTTAAATAAATAGGTATATTACTTTTATATTACCTATATAAAATATGTAGGTACATACGTTATGTAGTATGACGTATACTGACGTATAATAATATTATCTACTTATAGGTATGTAATTTTTTTTCTTAAAAACGACTAACGATTTTGATGAAATGCGAACTTTAAATACTATTTTTTTTGAACTTATCCGAGCAAAGCTCGGTCATCCAGATATTTTTAGATCCTAAACGAGAACACGCTTTTCCAGAAAGTATGTCACCACGATTCCAACGATACCACATTTATTGAAATCGGTTCAGGCGTTTGAGTCCCACAGTGAAACTAGTGGACATACGGACTTGCCAAAAACAACTGACAGTCAAATTGTAATTTAAGTAGCGCGAAATTTTTAAATTTAAAGTGGATAATAAATCGTAGTTTACCAGAACTGAATTATAATTTGATTGTAAGCTGTTTTTAATGTGTCTCTATACGGGCGGTTAATTGCGAATTTTTTAAATGTGGCATGTGATGCACCAAATTAATCAGAAAAAAATAAGCAGAATTCGAGTGTCTAAAAATCCAAAATGGCCTCTATAAGAAAAACTAAAGTTCATATGTCAATATCTCAATAGGTAGTGGATATAAAAAAATTAAACCTACACCACTAAAAAATTCTTAAAAAGTTATCAAAAAATGGTTAAAGACATGTTCAGATATCTTCAGAAATAAAAAAGTTATGGCCAGTTTTCGAAAACGGCAATTTTCACGATTTTCTAAATAAATCCAGTATGTCAAAATGCAATTGTTTTTTTCGATGGGACGTTAATGAACACATAATTCTGCACTACTTTGCCCAATTAATCGACTTTCTATATCTCCAGTAATAACAAAAATACCCATGTTCGGCAGCGTCGTCTGAGAGACTGAGACACCCTGTATATTATCAACAGAATGAATTGATTCATTTTATGAATAAAATATTTAGGTATCGAATTTATTATTGAAATTGGATACAATTTACACGAAATATTATTATATTTATATGCATTTTTGTACACAATTGTAATAATAAAAATTTGTTTCAGGAGGAAATCAAAATCAACGCTAAAAGAGAAATGAGCGATTTGAGATCAACAAATGAAGCTTTTGGTAAGTGAACTAATCATATAAAATATTATTGAATGTCGTGAAATCTTATATGACCTTTAAAAACAAAATACAAAAAGAGTTGAGACACTTGACGAATTGATATTTGATCTCCGTCCCCGTATTTGAAAGTATATTAAGTCTAAAATTTTGAAAAAAAGGGTGCAGTTTTATGAAACCACGGTGCAAGTGAAACTTATTGCCATACCCCTAAACGCTTTTAACCCGAAATCGCCGAATGTATACAATTTTGATTACGAGGTTTTGGAAATGTAATTTGAATCCTGATCATATCAAGTACGACGAACAAAAGAATCCAGACTCTATCGTTGGTGGTCAATGAGTATTTGATATACTGCTCGACTGAATATTCGTAAGATATTAGTTATGTGGACGTACAATATGGTTATAAACATAACGTCGCTGTTTTTCAATAAGTACTGATCTGGTCGATCGTTTCGATTGGACGTGGACGTGACGTGACGCTCGACATGCGTAACTGCGTAACTAAAAAATGGTGATATAAATAAAGCTTCACTCTAAAAATCTGCAGGCATATAAAGTGACTGGAAAATATTATAGCAAAGATCAAATTTTCATTAGTTTTTTAGATTTATCGCAAAATAAGTCACTGGGATGGTGGTAGTAAAGTGTCTTTCAGCTTGAACTATATTACCTATAGCAGGGATGGCGAACTTATGGCCATAGGTAGCACGTGACGCAATATTGTCGGTACGGCACTGATTGAGGTAGAAAATGGAAATAAGTAAAAATATGTTAGATTTTGTCGGAAAAATTTTACTATATCATTCAAATAACAAATATGAATACACCTACAGAAATTTAAAGCAATTTTGATTTTTTTTTGCTCACTAAATTTCTTTTGGAACATCATGGCTACATTAAACATTTTTTGAAAAAAATTGGCACGTACGCTTCCTTTTAAAATATGTTTTCACGCAGATAAAATTTTTGAAGTAAAACTTTTTTCTTTAAGTATTTATTTATTTTATGCGTCAACTTTTCTTTTGGAAATGATGTAAAGCAGCGGTCCCCACCTTTTTAGTTGTGCGGACCACCAATTTTGTGAAAAAAAAAATTGAGGTCCACTAACTAAATATAGATGAAATTAAATATTTCGAAACGTTAGCCATAAGCGATATTTTGGTAAAGCTTCATTATTTTGACCCTCAACCAAACCTTCCCTCAATTATTAACACAGTTTAATCATAAATATATTAAAATCGGCCTATACAATTAAATTTAATGATTATAATACCTTAACGATAATATTAAGTTTTAGTGTAATCTGTTAGCGCACTTGTTAACTACAAATGACTTTTTACTCGTATTAAGTTTTTAGTGTCATCTATTAGCACACTTATGAACTACACACCCACCATATTACAAATAAGTGTTCGTGTTTGAGCCGAGTAGCCCCGATTGTCACCGTCGGATGCGTTTCACATTACTATTGTTAACAGCCCAGGCAAAGCACGCCTAAGGAAGTTTTCACTTAAAAAATCTTGCTTTTTTTACCACAAGCTCTTGGACTATGAATAAAAGTTAATTTAGTAACGAAAAAGGAGAATCCAGATATACAGAAGAGTGCGTGTTACGAACAAAATTCATTTACGCAGATAAACATTTTTGGCATATAGATATGCAATAAATATAACTACAAACCTGGTATGCATGAATATGTAATAATATATTATTATCATGACAAGAGATTAAATTGCAAATTTATTATTATTATATATTGTTTTGTTTTTGAATATTATTACATGTCGGACGAAAACAAAAAACGAATACCACTACCAGAAAGCTATTTATGCAATGCACTTCAACCGAGTTTAAAATTGTAAAGCAACATGCGCCCTAAATCGACTTGATTTGAAAAATTGATTTGTTTTCTTATAAGTTTATTTACACAAAGAATTAATTAATAATGTTTCAATAATATGAAAATAGATATCTAGGTATTTTGAATTTGAATGAACATAGTTGTTATTTGTTTTTTTACTTCCATGTAACGTAAAGAATGGACATATTATGGTGATAGGCTCAAAAAATCGTGTCCGAGATAAGATCATATTCTGATTGTTCCACACTCCTATCTTCAAAAAATGAATTTTACACGGTTGTGTGTGTGTCAGTCTTTTTATGGAATTTTCTTTCAATCACAATAGTATAGTAGTATAGTATATATTTTTATCAGTAGAAATGCAATACATTTTTTTTGACACGTCAAGAAACTAAAACTACATATTTAAAAACTCACTAAGGTTATAATTAGTGATGTGCCGGATCGTTAAAAATGTATATCCACGGATACGGATCTGAATACGGATATTTGGTCTCAAGATCCGCGAATACGGATACGGATCTTAACTTTCTTAGAGTACGTGGCGGTAAATACTAAATATTGCACATCGACCTTTGGAAAGAGACTATCTGTTATGGGAAAAAGTTATTGACCACGATATTAAAAAATAAAAAATAATCTGAATGGAATTTAACTGTTTTTCATTATTACCTAATCACCTATATATATAAAATTTTATCTATGAATTGAAAATTGACAAGGTAAAAGATCCGTAAAAGATCCGCCAAAAAACTAACGGATACGGATACGGATCTTTTTTTCCCCTCGGATATCCGCGGATACGGATCGGATACGGATATCCGGCACATCACTAGTTATAATATTCATGTTCGATTAAGAACTGTTTTATTTTACTTTTAAATGTCCTAACGAAAAATAAGCTTTTATATTCGGTAGGCAATTTATTGAAAGTCCGGATTGCGAAAATGCGAAGATTATTCAAAAATATGTTTAAATGTCCTTTCGGTGTAATTAATAAGTGATTATTGCGGGTATCATAATTATGTATTGTATTTGTACTTGCATAGGAATGCATGTGCAGATGCGCATATAGCAGACAATAATATAAAAAAATACACGGGACGATTAAAGTGTTATTAATTTTGAATAATCCTCTGCAAGAATCAGACCGCCTTAGCCCATACATGACTCGAAACAGTTTCTTCTGTAGTAAAAAGATATCAGTGGAATGCGGGCTATTGTCCCAAACCAGGATTCCATATTTTAAACGTGATCACTAGACAATTTGTCTATGTGGTCGCCCCATTTCAAATTAGAGTTAAAAGTAATGCCTAAAAATAGCTTCTGTAAAAAAAATTATAAAAAAAATAAAACCTCCTTCAAAAAAGCCACTGAAAAAAGAGGAAAATAATAAATTTTTGATGTCGGCGCCAGTTTAATTACTAACACTTTTTATATATCTACTTTTATTTTATTAAATTGGCGCCGACCTCAACATTTTTTTATTTTCCTCTTTTTCAGTGGATTTTTTGACGGAGGTTTTTTTTGTTAAGAAGTTTTTTATTATTTACTTTTTAGTGGCTTTACAATATGTAGTTTGCATGTAATTTAACCGACTTCTTTCTTGATATTTGAACTACTACCTAAACTAAAAAAACTATTGAACCGAATTAAGTAATATTTATTTGGGACTACCCTGAAGGTATGTCCTATTAAACAGAAAAAGAATCATCAAAATCGGTTCACAAATACAGAAGATATGTATGTTATGGGCATACTCCGCAGACTGTACAGTGTACAATGTTGACATTGTTCGGGCAATGCCAGCATTACACATCGTTGCTCAACAAAAGTCCGCAGACATTGTTGATTGGCGGTTTGATGTGAACAAAGTTGACACTGCACATCCAGTAGTAGGCAATGTCGACAAGTAAAGGGTGTCTCAGCAAGAACTTGAATCTCGAATTGCGCGCCATTTTCGACTGTCAATTGTTGAGTCAGCCATATTTGGTGTTTATTTAATTAAAACATTGACATTTACGAAAATGGGTGCGTTATAGCTTGGAAGAACGTTTGTTAATAGTGAATAGTTACAAACCAAGTTTTCAAGTCGTGTCATCTCTCGTTTTGGAGACCAAAACTGGCCGTCAAGAAGTTGCGATTTAACTTGTTTGGACTATTTTCTCTGGGGTTCTTTTAAAAGTAAGATCTATGCGAACCACCCTGAGACAACTGAGGAACTCAAAGAAGAAATTTCACGTCAAATTCGTCAAATCCAGCAGCCCTTACTGCAAAATGTACTGCAAAATTTTGTCAAAAGAGTGCATACCTGCCAACAGAGCAACGGTGGCCATTTAACCGATATTTTGTTTCATGTGTAAATGTCATCACTACCTCCTGCTAGATTTCACGAATTTGGCGTGCAATTTCTTTGTAATGGGTTTTCACTATTAACAAACGTTCTTCTAACCTGTAACGCACCATTTTCGTAAATGTCAATGTTATAATTAAACAAATACCAAATATGGCTGACTCAACAATTAACAGTCGAAAATGGCGCGCGATTCAAAATTCAAGTTCTTGCTGAGACACTCTTTATTATTAATTCTTTGCGAACTAAAATTTTGAAAAATGATTTTAGAACATTGAAGTAATGTATGGTTCCGCAAACCGATATTTTATGTAGGTATTTTTGATAGTAACTTGTCTGTCGAAATAAAGACTCTAGCTATATGATAAGAAAATACATCGCATATAGTAAGTAGATCATCATAGCGATTACACAATTGTTTACATGTATAGTCAATAGGTTTCAGTTTATTTAAGCATCCGAATGGATGTGGAAATGTTATTGAAATAAAAAAAAGATATACTTCAGTTTTATTATAAATTATATTACATTCTATTTGTATGTATGACTTGAATATATTTTCACTTACATTTTCGGTCCTGATCTTAAATAAACTGCAATATGCTGATTTTGAAACAAAATTATATTATTGTGTTCGCATTGATCTAAATATTATTCCGATATTTTTTTCGCATGTTTTTAGGCGCGATCAAAGCGAAGCGAAGTTTAGAGAAATATGGAATGGTTCAATTTTTCCACTGGTTATTAGTGTATTTGCCATAATATGGCACATACACTATTGGCGTCGGTCGGATGGCGGGACCTAGGGGTCGGACCAAAATTTCTCGACGTTTCATAGCCTCCTGAACACTTTGGCACCATTTTTAAAAATGTTTATATATATATGTATGTATATATATATTTATATATATATTGATATATATATAAATATATATATATATATGTGTGTGTGTGTGTGTGTGTGTGTGTGGTGTGTGTGTACACGATAACTCTCGACAGACTTAATCGATTGAAACGAAATTTGGTACACACATTGGAACTCATCACCGCAAGAAGCCTATTTAAAATGGGCCCGATCGGACCATTTTCAGGGTTGTATTTAGGGGTTCCAAAAAGTTTTTGGGCCCAAAAATACCGAAAAATTTGTCAGAATCGTTTCAAAATTGAAATTTAACTCTTTAGTAAAGATTAAAATGTGCTGCTAAAATTTTAATAAAATCGGCCCGACAGGACCGGACTTTCAAATTTTATGAAAACACTAGTTTGTTGATACGGATTTACTTATGAAAGGGTGTATTTAATTGGGTGTACTGATAAAATCCATGTCTAATATTGAAATTTAGAAAAATTTAATTATTTTAAGGGATGTATTAAGGGGTTAAATTTTTTATTTTATCCAAAAACAAACTTAAGTTCACATAATAAAGCCACAATGCCAGTATTAGCAAATACACTATATTGTCGGCAGGGTTTTGGCACTGCGACCCGAGTTTTTTTATTATTTTGAAATTGTTTACACAAAATACATTCGTATGAAATAATGACATTGAATAAATTTCTCAATATTATTGACAGTCATGTATTCATTATTAGTGTATATTTTGCCTATACATAGTATATGATACATGCACTGGCAGAGCCTACGGGTCGAACTATGATTCTGAACAAGTTGGTACCATTTTAGAAAATATTTATAACACAGACAGGGCCGGACCTACAAAATTTAAGAAAACATTAATATTATAATAGATACTAGTTATAAATTACTTATGCCTTATGGTATATACTGAAAGGATGTATAAATGCATGTCAAATATTTAAATTAAGAAACATTGTATTATTTTAAAGAATGTATTAATTAGGGCTTAATTTTTTTTTATTTTGTTCAAAAACAAATATTAAATAATAAATAAAATTCTTTATCCTAATCAACATCTAACGACAATGCAACACGAAATGTGTGTTGTTACAGAAGTAATAACAATTAGTGTATTCAATCGAATCATAATTGAAATTTAGGAACGGCGGGTTGTGTTGCAGAAATACTAATTTCTCTATATTAATTACGCACAAATTATTGGCGCCAAACAGCGAATATTTTTGTCGAATATTTGGCCTAAAGTCGAATATATACTATTGATCGATGCAGAGCATAAAATAACATATAAAGTAGGCGGCACTAGTGTCGCCTAGTGACGAGTTTGTGCCGCCTAGTGAAAGTCGGTTGTGTTGGCGGCACAAGAGTTAGAATTTTAATTTTTCGGCACATATTGTATCTGCAGTCTGCATACCACAGTATGGGGGTAGACGCGTTTATAGAGTTGCATTATAACTTATTGAATTCATTCATATTCTTTTTGCAGTGTCTTACTTTTTTACTGTTTTGCAGGTTAAGATTCAAAAGACATCACACTATAGTTTTCAGTTTTTTATTAATTCCTATAATAAAATGTACTATTCTTTAAAATTGCGTATTTTTTAATTATCCTTGACGCTTCGTCACATTTTTTTAGTAGACCTAACTCTCGAACTCTATAAGTGCCGCCCAGTAAAAATTGCTTAAAATATGCTCTGGATCATCGTTGTAAAATAATACATTTAAATGCCATAATCTAACAAAGGGTCCTTGCACTGCGACCCGAGTTTTTACGTATAATATGTAATAACACATTATGTTTTACATATTTGATAATTACTGTAATATTCATATATCTGCATTATCAACGGTCGTAAAATAGTATATTTCTGTTCAAAATGAGAAATGAATAAATAACGCACAATATGACAGACTACAGTCATATACAATAATACGCATGTGCCCCAAAAATAACATCGACTATTTTCAGGGAATAGTAACATCTCAGGTTAACAGGTAATACAAAATTCTGTAATTTACAATAGGGAGAAGGAAATAATTACGTGAAATTTCCATAGAAATATCATAGATCTATAGAATAGGGGAGCCACCCAAAAAAGTGTAGATGCAAAAGATAGAGATGGAGAATAGACTTGTTGTTCTATTTTTTTCTATCACAAATGCATAACCATGGTTACAAATGTAAATTAAGAATATCTACTATAAATTTTTAAATTCACAAATGCGTTAGAAGACAAGGAAAAGAGAACTGCTGCGTTTTCTATCTCTCTTTTCCAAGGTAACACTGTCAGTTACAGTTGTGCCTATGGCTCCCCTACTCTAGCTATGATGTCTCTATGGAAATGTCACCTATGGTAACGAGCAACACTGGTAATAGATTAGGAAAGGAAGGCGTGGCGGAGTCGCAACTGTCTCCATCTTACTAGAATCTGCGTTAAACGTACGTTCACCCATTGACGACACAACTGTCAAATTTCATTCATTCTACTGACATAACCTCGTTTTTTAGACACGTCGTCTTTAATAATTCAAGCAATTTGTTATGAGATGGTGTCTTGTATCTGACTGCAGTTATAATAAAAATTATGACTGCAAAAAGTTTAAATTTCCGACTGAGGAAAAAGCTAAAATAATACTAGATATCCAATACCTAATAGGTGAAAACATTTTTTTATACTTTTAGCTTACCTTTGCTTGATCTAGCGTAACTCAGACGACTTCAGAACACTTTTTTAATACCAAATGGAAAGAACAAACTCAATTTCTAATTATAATTGCTTAAATTATACCTCGACAAACGTCAACGAGATTAAGTTAGGTTAGAATAAACGCCACTGGATGAATCAAGTTAGGACATTCATTTTTCATAAATTTTTAATTTCAAATAAAAATTATTTCACACGAAATAACAAAGTTTTGTAGCCAATAATGACGGGATTTATTAATTATTTTTATGAAACAGCCATTGTTTTGGTAAGAAATGTGTTTTGAGAGAATAGTAACGTATATTCTGTTAAACCTCATACATTTTTGAACGCCCATCGACTCCACTTTAAATTTCGCGCTCAAATTAGGTCCGCCTACTTCTGTAGTCTATTAGTGATCGTTGGACTTAATAAAATTGTGAAACCACAGGACGTACCTTTACTTTGAGCATGCTTTTTTCGTAACAAAGTTTATACATTATTTAAACGCCAATTGGAACTGAAAACCGTTTTTTAAATCGGTGCAATGGTTGCAGACATAACCATTAATATTAACTTTTCTGTGATTTTGCAAACATCGAAAACACTCTATATTAATAAATGACATTATTTTGTTTTCATGTAGCTTTTTCGTGATGATTAAATTTTGCCATAACAGAATAACGTCCTCATGAATATTTTATAAACTGCATACCGCATGTGGCCTGAATTAATCTATGATTTAACCCTTTATTCAAAAAAATATGTGCGTAATCACGTCCGTGATTACAGTGGGATAGAGGATTGAGGATCTTCTCTATTTACTGTTGCAATGACGAAACTGCATGCCATTTTTACTTCCCACCTCTACTATGGTAGGGAAGTAATGGATTTAGTCCGAAAAAAATATTTCGAGATTTTAACAAATCTTCACGTTTTGAGACCCTAGCAATCGTTTAAGATCATTTTCAGACTGATGTCTGTATGTGTGTGTGTGTGTGTGTATGTGTGTATGTGTGTGTGGTCAATTTTTCGCCTTCGATATCTCAAGAACGGAACAACATAGGGCATGCCGATTGTTCTATTGTGTTTATCAGTCTTTAACTTAGATCTGATTAGATTTTGAGTCAAATCGGTTCAGTGGATCCTGAGATATTCAAAAAAACGTTCTCAATGTCACGTATTAACATAGGTAAAAAAATATATAAATGAATTCTAGATGTTATAATATGAAAAAAATGTAGATATTTTTTTTCTCTAAAATGTATAGTTTTCGAGAAAAAAAATATTTTACTAAAAAAAGAATATTGTACGTAAATCAAGGTAACCATGATTTTTGCTATATTAAGCTAGCCATCAGTAGATCACCAAACAAAAAAGAGGGCCATGCTTTTTTCAAAGAATAAAAATTAAATTGTGTTTTAAAGACCACCAACAGCTAAGGTTATTTGGGCCTAGTCAAAGAATAAAAAAACGAGTGTTTATTTTTTGAAAATATTTACTAGGTGGGAAGTATAGGACTGGTCATCAGTCGAATTTTTACTTAATATGCTATATTAATAGAGCAGTAAATTCTGAACAAAACGACACTTAAATTACTTCATTTTGATTTTAAATAAGCTCAAAAATTAATTTTGAAATATTTATGTAAAAATCGATATTAGTTCACACTGCACTTTACAGCGTAAACTAATAACAAAATGGTCTTTTTCATTGCACGTGACGTCACATCAACAACTATTTATTTGGTTACACCATCATAAATAGTATTTTGATTTCTTGTAAGATAGGTGATGGGAAAACGTGTTTCCAGAATTTGTGTGTGTACCAGTGCTACTCGAGAACGGCTCGACCGATTTTGATTAAACTTAATATCAACTGATTATATAGCTGTTGAACAGTAGAGGGTATTTTTAATCTGGCGACTATTGAGTTAAAATCGGGATTAACGCGAGCGAAGCCGCGGATAAAGGCTAATATAAAACGAATATCTTCCAAAAACGGTCATTATAATAATATATGATTTTTTTATTTTATTAAAAAGCTTTCATCAAAAATTGTTTCCCACCAACAGATTTAGCAGTAGCTATATATATTCTTGAACAAGAATAGGAGATCTATTTTACGTAATTTTAGAGGGGGGGGGGGTACTATCAGGTTGCGCGTAGAATACGCGAAATGCTTAATCCGCAACAGATTCTAAATATAAAGAGTGAAGAAATTTGACCTTTCGATTTAAATTGGCCGCCATTTATACCAATCTTCATTATCATTAATACGTAAATGGATTCCTCTATCCTTGTCCAAGAATATAGCTGTTGATAGGAAAGAGTTTAGAAGGTCCGGAATTCTCAACCCCTACATTAAAAATTGATTATGAGCACGGAAAACATTTAAAATGAACGTTTCGGGACGTTTTATAGGAGGTTTAACGCATATTAATATATTTAAATGCATATTGCATAGAACGGTTTTAGGGCTTGAGAATAGCCGAGCGTTTAGCAATGCAGCAAAGCTGTTCTTTACATGGCGTTGCTATGGTTCCTCAATTACAAGTCCCCAGTTTCCGGGTTCTAGCCCGAGAGCTGGTAAAAGTGTCAATTTAATATTAAAAAAAAAAATAATGAATTGAAAATATGAGTTGGTGCTAAGCCCAAATAACCTTAGCTGTTGGTGGTCTTTAAAACACAAATTTAGAACGGTTTTAGATTTTGTATAATGCAAGACTTTAAATATCTGTGTATCGGAGCAGTGGCGGCTCCTCTATAAGAGCTGCGGAGCTGCCACACTGCCAGAAAATAACGCACAATTAAAAAAAAATTGTATTATAAATCTGCATAATATGTTTTAAAATTTCATAATTATGAAGCCATCACATAGCATTATTATAAATGACGGCATGCCGCAGGGCCTATATTCTATAAACAGTCCTCAGCCGTAGTAAATTCACTACGCACGTGACACGTTCTGCATTATATTTTGCACCAAAATCAATGTGCTAGAGAGAGCGAAAACAGTAAAGAATGAGACAGATTTGTACGCGTTAAGAGATATTCTGGGTGCACAGAACGTAGGTATAGGTAGTATAGGTAGTAGTAGTACGAACTCTAATTTAATAAAAGCGGCATATCCGAACGTTTATATAGCATAGCTTATTAATGTTATTCCAAACTGAAAACGCTCTTGTCACATAGTGACTGGTGATATCTATCTGTTGGCACACACACACACACACACTGGTGCATACAGTCTAATATTATGTTTTTGTTGCTGGCTATATAATTCGTTTTCAATTGTAGTTCAAATTTCAAACAATGAATGTTATAGATAACCTCACGAGTGTGAAACGTTTTTCAAATTACAAATTTGAAGAAAAACTAAAATTGAAGGCACAAGGTCGCCCTTTGCCTGATATTTTCATAGAAAAACAGTGCTCTAGCCGTGGAAAAACTTATAAGCGGCAATTCAACAAAGAACTATATTTTAAAAATAATTGGATATGCGGTTGCAATATTAAAAACGCTCTTTTCTGTTTTCCGTGTGTTTTATTTGGTGGTGACAAATGGTGGACGGAAATTGGTGTAACAGACTTAACAGATCAACAAATACACTTAAAAATTGCATCAAATGTATTTTTGATTTTTTTTTTCTCGAGGTCCTCGCATAATTGGGGGGGGGGGTGCTACTCCAGTCTCCAGGTTGACTCTGCAGAACACCCATTTAAAATGTTCACGCGCCGCCACTGTATCGGAGTATCTTTCAATTACTTTTAATTAAAAATTAAATAGTATATTGCATTACAAGAGACGAAACCCAGCGTTTGCAACTAGTGTAAAGTTTGCTACCCGAGGTACGAGGACAGCAATCACACGCGTTGCAAACGCTATGTTTCGTTCCGAGTATTTGCATATTATTTTCCACAACAACTCTATTGACAATTCGATTTGAGGTACCTGCAATTTGGGCGCGGAAAAAAGCCGCAAAAATATTAAATCTGTCAGATCCAAGTGACATTTATGTGGGATTATGTCTGTAATTTTGACGTTTTCGAGTATAATATGCGAATTGAAATTGGCGCGACTCAATCGCTCTATCTCTCTCTTAACAAAGTTAAAAAACAGAGAAAACCGACAACTGAAAATGTTCATCTCGAGGGTTGAAACTCTCAGTAAACGGGTACCGAAAATCGAATTTTCAATAGCGGCGTTGTGAAAAAAGCATTTTCATCAGTTAAATGCTTTGTTCTATAGAACTTTTCGACCTTTCAAAACCAACGTATCCTACACGTTCGTCTGTTTCTGTATACCTTCTTCTAATGAATAGTTAATAGATGTCACTGTGTATTTGGCAGATGTGTCAGTTTATTTATTTATATTACAATATGATATTAACCATTGTTACATTTTACTTTAATGAATGAGGTAAATACAACACCATGTTGAAAATGCATTATGTTTGAAGTGAAACTTCTTTACACCCGATATAATAAATTGGATTCATCCAATGTTAGTAGAGTATAGGTTGCCTCATTCCGATAGATAGTAGTGGGGGGGATGACGTCACTCAGAATATACCATGCTTACTCACTTCAATAGAAAAGATCAGACGATGGACGCTGCTAAGTTTTGGAAATAAAATTCACAGTTATAACCATGGTATTGTGATATGTTTTTTCAATACCTAATAGAAACATGATTCTTCTGTTAGTGAAAAAAATATGATAAGTTGTCAATTTTGCGATAGCTGTTAAGTGTTATGGTGTTTTGTGCTTATTTTTAATATTTTGTGAATATAAAAGATAAAATAATTAATTTATCAATTTGTTAGTTAATTCTATTCGTTTCTTAAATTTAAAAAAATAGGTAATTAACAAGATCTGCCATTTCTTGAGCATTATTTAATTTCTTGTTTGTTTATATTATAGATATTAAAACCTAAATTTTGTAATAAAAATAAAAATTATCCTATTTTTTAACATCTGTTCTTCTATTTATTGTCTCCTGCCAATTTTAAGAAAAAATCTGCACGAAGCACCGAATATAAATAAGCATAATCTTCAACAATTTTTGTACTTGATTTAAACTAAATTCTAGCTGACGTCATTCCCGCGCTTACGCTGATTGGTCAGATGGAATGAGGCAATCTGTACTCTAATAACCTTGGGATTCATCTGACGAAAAGCTGTAACGGTGTAGCCATGGCAACTAAAAACAAATCTCATCTAGACGACTCCCCCAGGAGGAACATTGGAATGTAGTTGTTCTCGCGATTGCATTCCAATGTTCTTTGGAAATCGGCGTTCCCAGGAGTCCGAGCTTGTACCAGTCGGTTTATGTATGCCGGCTGGCGGATTCTAATATACAAATGGATTATTTATTGTTGTGTTGAAGACGCTAATAACCTGAGTTATCGACGCGTCTATAATCTACAATAATAATAATAAAAAAACTCGGGTCGCAGTGCCAAAACCCTGCCGACAATATAGTGTATTTGATAGGCCTTGTGGTTTTAATACGTAAACATAGTTTGTTTTTGGACAAAATAAAAAATTTAACCCCTTAACTAGTGTTTTCATAAAATTTGTAAATCCGGTCCTGCCGGGCCGATTTTATTAAAATTTTAACGGCACATTTTAATCGTAACTAAAGGGTTACATTTCAATTTTGAAACGATTCGGAGAATTTTTTCGGTATTTTTGGGCCCAAAAACATTTTTCAACCCCTAAAAACTACCCTTAAAATGGTCCGATTGGGCCCATTTTAAATAGGCTTCGTGCGCTGATGAATTCCAACGTGTCTACCGAATTTCGTCAAAATGAATTAACTCTTTCGAAAGTTATAGCCCGTACACACACACACACACATATATAAACATTTCCAAAAATAGTGCCAAATTGTTCAGGAGGGTATGAAACGTCGAGAAATTTTGGTCCGACCCCTAGGTCCCGCCATCCAACCGACGCCAATAGTATATGTGCCTGCATATGGCAAATACACTAATAATCCTATAGATGATTGTAGATTATAGACGTGTTCAACTTATTCTCTAAAAGTCACTTTATAACATTTTTTCATATTAAGTATGCAGATTTTGCGTAAGTTTAACTTCTTTCGTGTGTAATGTAAACTGCAGTTTGTACGCTCTATTTTTATAATAGGACAAACATAACAGCGTATCACTGTCTGCCGAACGGCGTTCATACAGTTCGGCCGTGACCAGCCGAACTGTCTAACTTTGCCCACTTACGAACTGGCATTCAAGATCACTATAAACTAGAATCACTGTTTGCCGGACGGTACGACGTATGTAGATTTTGCGTAAGTTTCGCTTCTGTAGTGTGTAATGTAATATACAGGGTCCATTTTTTAGTGTTCCCTACCAAAATTGGAGGCATATTAAAGTGTCCTGAGTAAGGGATTTTTCTATATTAATAATTAATATGCCTCCCTCAAGATCTTCACAAAAATAAGGCCTTGAATAAATAACACCTAAAAATTGTCACTAGCTCTCGGTCTATTACTAATGTCCCTTCTCTTTCTTTTTACTTAGCCCAAAGCACAGTATAGCCGATTTCTAAGAACTGGAACTCAACTTTGCTAAAAGCGCGCTAACCGCACCTCTTATAATTTTATTGCACGATAGACACTATACCTACAAACTACAGTTGGAGTCAGAACTGGCAGTTGTGCCTGCTAAGAACATGGCGGTCACTTGCACAACCTGTATGCATAAATTAGGTCTTACACTTCGAGTAAATTAGCTGGTTAAGCAGCCTGTGTCGGGTGTACCCAAGCTAAACATACGGTGAGGTCTAATATATCGCGCAGTCTCATTACGGCGTTCAGGAACGGCGAAGCAGGACGTTTTGGTACGGCCGTTTTGGTCCCGCCGTTTTGGTACCGGACGTTTTGGTCCCGGCCGTTTTGGTCCCAGTTATTAAATTATGACAAATATCAATAAAGTTGGAAAGTTGGCGCATGCGCAGAAGTTTTTATATAATATTGGTATACTTTTCATAACGGTTTATTTTTCAATCTATTTTTACAAGAGTTTTATAATGTTTTTTGAAGGAAAATCGGAGCATGCGTAAAAAAGATATATACCATCGTTGCTTTTTATATAATAATGGTGTACTTTTTATAATGGTTTTTTATTCTAATTTACAAGAAAGTTTTGTAAAAAAAATTTCGGGGCAAATTGGCGCATGCGTAAAAGCGATATATGCAATCACTGTCTTTTTTATAAAATACACAACATACATTTATTATTATATAAACTAATTACTAATTTATTTTTTATACTTTTATTTTTAGCTCAATTCCGAAGAAATTCCAAATCCGGATCGAAACGTTAATTGTTTGAAATATATTTTTTAACTTTTGTCAATATATTGTCTGAAAAATTGGTAATTTTATTTGTCATAATCTAATAACTGGGACCAAAACGGCCGGGACCAAAACGTCCGGTACCAAAACGGCGGGACCAGGAACGGAGACTCGTAATGGTTGAAAATAGTAAGGAGGAGAAGTAGAAAGGCTAAAAGTCTCGACTTAGAGGCTATACGTGTATTTGATGTACTTTGAAATTCTAATGTTTTATTCCTATACATATATTATACATAAAAATACTGTAAAGGGAGACAGAAAAACACTTTCGTTCAAATATCATTAAAACAAAAATGTTTTCCTTATGAAGTGAGATCTTGAAAAGAATTTGAGAATGATAGACGCCATAGTTTAGTTGAAATCATCTGGGAGTTAAATGCACTTTAGTATACGTTCAAAGAGGTATGTCACCCTCTTAAATGCGCAGGCATTTCATTCGATCGATGCTGAACTGGCAAACGGATAGTCCCAACGGGCCACTGTCTCCACTTCTTTTGAGGGATCAAATAGTTGCTGGATAGAATCGATTCTATTCTACTTGAAATTGATCCTTTAAAAGTTTTTAATAAAATAATATAAACCTTCGATATTCTTTCGAATTTTATTCTTTTAAGTACAATTAAATCTAAAAATAATATTTTTGGTATATTTTTAATTTTTTTAAATTACGTTTGCTGGCCAGCATTATAGGGACACACTGACATGCTCTCTGCACGAATACGATTTGATTTTGATTTCTTTGCGATTAGATTCCTTCTAGTTCTCAAGTTTCGAATGTTATTCATTAAACGATCTGCTTTAAATAACCCCACAGAAAAAAAATTCTATACAGGAAGTTAGCATATTATCCAGGTGTGCAAGCTTTTACGGCCGGCATTGTTCCAAGTCTTCATGGTTTCCGGGCTTGTAGGCCGTGGTCCGGTGGTATTTCTACCTGACGTTTCGTCTATAACTGCGGTAGACATTCTCAAAGGCGATGTGGCAGCGGTAGAAGTGTCCTCCTTGGCGGCTCACAGGTCAAAACCTGTGAGCCGCCAAGGAGGACACTTCGTAGTAGACGAAACGTCAGGTAGAAATACCACCGGACCACGGCCTACAAGCCCGGAAACCATGAAGACTTGGAAGTTAGCATATTATTTGAGAAATGACAACACTATTTGAAAATTAACAAAAAAAAATTATTATAAACATTAATTTTACAACATAATGATGAATTCATGCCCACAATGGCTAAAAGGTGCAGCAGGAAAATTCCAAGAGAAACTTATATTGTTTATCAATTAATAAAGCCTTAAAAAAATGTACAAACCTACTTCATAGTTTGTGAGACTTTTGAAATATTGAGGCCGCCCTAAGTGCGCGATTCTTGCGTCTATACGGTAATTCGCCATTGCTAAAATAAATGGTTTTTTTCTCTCCAAAAAGTCAACCTCGTTGAAATTATTGCTTTCAAAAACAATAACTTTCTGTAATATTTGTCCATATGCGCCTTAAAACTTGTTTCACTTACTGTCAATAGATTTTTACAGAAAAAAATTAATCCTACGTTCTTGTAGCGTCTCACTTTACTCTTTTAAACACACGGTAATGCCTCCTCTACACTATCGGCCATGATGGACGATCACGATTGGGCCATGATTGTACCATAATCGTGCATTGTCCATTTGATGATCCAACGTCCTTTGATGTTTGTCCGAAAAACCGACACAGCGGCGATTAGGCTCGATCGTCACTGATCATGGGCAATTACAGGCGATTATGCCCTCCACACTTTCGTGATCGCCTGTAATTGTCCATCATGGCCGATAGTGTAGATGAGGCATTAAGACAGAAGTAGATAGAGAGAGAGAGAGATGTGTAGTTAGCAATACATCTTTAATATGTACACCATAGATGTGGATCCGCAATATAGCTGATTATATTTGGCTATACAGATCTATTGTAGCTTAGTTTGTATAAACGTCATAAACGTGGCATAAACAAGTTACAATGTCAGCAGCTGGCTAAGCAGCTGAAACCAGTCACCACGACAACGGGTGTTCTGCTGAAGTAGGGCTTGGAAAGTTTATGGTGGAATAAAAGCTGAATCAGAGTAATTACAATTATTAACCTATCATTAGGGAACTTTTAAAACTTTAAACAGAGTTTGTGAATTGCATTACTGGCTAAAAATGCGAAATGACATCATGTAGTATATGAAACATTAACAAAAGGTCTTTTCTTTGGCTTGTCCTGGATATATGGGAAAGGCTAAGCAGGTGTCATTTCCGTGGAACGTTCTTGCTTGCGATTTAATTGGTTCAATGCCTCGTTCTAGTAATGGGTATTGGGTACCTATTCTTATACGTTGTTTTGAGGAAGATGTTTTTTTATTAGTGTATTTGCCATATGGCACATACACTATTGGCGTCGGTCGGATGGCGGGACCTAGGGGTCGGACCAAAATTTCTCGACGTTTCATAGCCTCCTGAACATTTTGGCACCATTTTTGGAAATGTCTATTTATATATATATATTTATATATATGTGTGTGTACGGGCTATAACTTTCGAAAGAGTTAATTGATTTTGACGAAATTGGGTAGGCACGTTGCAATCCATAACCGCACGAAGCCTATTTAAAATGGGCCCAATCGGACCATTTTAAGGGTGGTTTTTAGGGGTTAAAAAATGTTTTTAGGCCCAAAAATACCGAAAAAATTCTCAGAATTGCTTCAAAATTGAAATTTAACCCTTTAGTGAAGATTAAAATGTGCTGCTAAAATTTTAATAAAATCGCCCCGACAGGTCCGGACTTACAAATTTTATGAAAACACTAGTTTGCGGATAGTGATTTACTTACTGAAGGGTGTATTTAATTTAGTACAGAGGTTGCATTGATAAAAATATTGAAATTAAGAAAAAAAATATTATTTTAAGGGATGTATTAAGGGGTTAAATTTTTTATTTTGTCCAAAAACCAACTTATGTTCACATAATAATGCCACAATGCCTGTATTAGCAAATACACTATATTGTCGGCAGGGTTTTGGCACTGCGACCCGAGTTTTTACTTCCCACCTCTACTATGGTAGGGAAGTAATGGATTCAGTCCGAAAACAATATTTCGAGATTTTAACAGATTTTCACGTTTTGAGACCCTAGCAATCGTTTAAGATCATTTTCTGACTGATGTCTGTATGTGTGTGTGTGTGTGTATGTGTGTATGTGTGTGTGTGTGTATGTGGTCAATTTTTCGCCTTCGATATCTTAAGAACGGAACAACATACGGGCATGCCGATTGTTCTATTGTGTTTATCAGCCTTTAACTTAGATCTGATTAGATTTTGAGTCAAATCGGTTCAGTGGATCCTGAGATATTCAAAAAAACGTCCACAATGTCACGTATTAACATAGGTAAAAAAAATGTAAATGAATTCTAGATGTTATAATATGAAAAAAATGTAAATATTTTTTTTCTCTAAAATGTATAGTTTTCGAGAAAAAAAATATTTTACTAAAAAAAATAAAAATTGTACGTAAATCAAGGTAACCATGATTTTTGCTATATTAAGTTATCAGTAGATCACCAAACAAAAAAGAGGGCCATGCTTTTTTCAAAGAATAAAAATTAAATTGTGTTTTAAAGACCACCAACAGCTAAGGTTATTTGGGCCTAGTCAAAGAATAAAAAAAAGAGTGTTTATTTTTTGCAAATATTTACTAGGTGGGAAGTATAGGACTGGTCATCAGTCGAATTTTTTTATTATTTGGTACCACAAATAATAATGTGACGAATCAGCGCACATGTGCAAGGTGACAGGATTACGCGTTTGTGGTACCAGTGCCTTCAAAAAATCAAGAAAATATAAAATAAAAACAATATTATAACGACATAATATTATCTTGTCATATAAAACTGTTAGGAACACCCATTGAATCACGTAACGTTACAATACAATACTAAAAAAAATCATTTTAAACCTATGTCACCATCGGGACTCAAACCCGAATTTTTCACTAATTTTTGAGGAAGCCTCAAAAGCAGGTTGTGCTTTAACCAAAAACACTATTATCACCAATAAAAAGTGTTGTGGAAGTCCCATCCTTGACATATGCATACATATATGTATGAGAGCCAACCGAAGTCAGCCATCAGCCGCCAAAAGAGAGACGGGGCTAACAGTGTTATTCCGCATTACGGAACGTGAATTATTCACCTTTTCACTACTCACGCATACATGCATCTCTATTATATACACACATACTTGCATATATACAGGGTGTAATAACAACGAACCGACGATCCAAAGGGACCCTTCATACTTGGAATCTATTCTCACAACATTGGAATCATCACAAACATTGGAAAAATTTTAATTGGCGGTTTTTTTTTATAACAAAATACTACTGTAAAATTGTTGTAAAATGTTTATTACAAATAGTTTCTCTATGGTAGACTGGTCTCTAATCTCTAAGAGCACCCAATGAGAAGTTAGCAGTGTGGTTTTACTCACGCACCAAGTCGCATTTTTGATTATTTATTCCTTAATAATGGCTACTTAAATGTGAATGACTAAACAATTCTCTAAACATCACAAACCATCCATGAGCGAGGTGGGATTCGAACGCACGATAACTTGCTCCAAAGGCCAGCACGCTGACCACTACATCAAGCTGTCCTTTCTAAACATTTGACATACCTTACTTGCCACTAGCGTTATCTGACGAATAAAAAATGTACACGTTTGATACATACCTTACTTGCCACTAGCGCCATCTGACGAATAAAAAATGTAAACGATTGACGTATACCTTACTTGCCACTAGCGCTATCTGACGAATAGAAATACAGTAGTCGAAGCCCTCATTGACTTGTATCGTAACTTAATAGAATATCGTGATAAATACACAGAAGATACGCTGTGAATACCTTGCTTTTGAAATTAGGTTAAACACGTACCGTCTCGGCACATATTATACAACTTTGAAACGGTTATATAATGGGAAAATATTACAACATCAATTATGCGTAATTTATTTGTACTATATGGTTATAAATGATATGTAAATTATTAATTTATATACAAACACAAATATATAAATTATAAATTAGATACGTAGATGAAAATTATAAAACAGCCATTAACATAACTCTTCCAAGGCCTATATTATTTCGATACAACGTATGTTTGACCTAATTTCACACCAAACGTATCGACAATACGAAAACGTATCTTCTATCTTTTTAATGATCGATTGTTATCATCTCTTTGATTTCACACAATATTAATTATAAATAAGTTTTGTAATATAATATTAATAATACTACCAAGCAGCGTACAGTTATGAAGCTTGAAATACTTTTCCGATATATTATATAATGTTGAAGAACTCTATGATATAGATTCGTTGTTGTGTTTTAAAGACCACCAACAGCTAAGGTTATTTGGGCCTAGCACCAATTCATATTTTCAATTCATTATTTTTTTTTTTTTTAATAATAAATTGAAAATCCAATTGACACTTTTACCAGCTCTCGGGCTAGAACCCGAGAACTGGGGACTTGTAATAGAGGAACCATAGCAACGCCATGTAAACAACAGCGCCGCTACACTCTCGGCTATTCTCAAGCCCTCTATGATATAGAGAAATGGGTGATCTGTAGATGATGTAGAAATTAGAAGAGAAAAACTCAGTGGCAAAAGGATCAAATAAAATTTGCAATAGGTACTGATGATTAAATTTGCATTTATAAGCTTACGTTTCGGTGCTCATTGCACCATCCTCAGAGCATCTAAAATTAAGTTTGATTTATAATCTGTTTAAAAATGTATGAATTTCACATTAAACAAAGCAAGCGAAAAAACTTACCAATGCTGTCTTTTTTTTCGCTTGCTTTGTTTAATGTGAAATTCATACATTTTTAAACAGATTATAAATCAAACTTAATTTTAGATGCTCTGAGGATGGTGCAATGAGCACCGAAACGTAAGCTTATAAATGCAAATTTAATCATCAGTACTGCAAATTTTATTTGATCCTTTTGCCACTGAGTTTTTCTCTCCTAATTTCTATATATTATATATAGACAAAACTGTACGATCTATTTATGTATGTCATCGAGTTCTCAAATCTTCCTTGAATGAACGTAGAAAGGGAGTATACTGAAAACAGGACTAAATATCTTCTTTTTAGTATACAGAATATTTTTATAAGAATCGCAAGTAGGTACTTTGACTACAGTAAAATAAAATGAGGAGCCCCGAACAAGCACGAAGTACTTTTTGCATAACACTGTATGTACCTACAGTTTACTGGTTAATATACTGCTGGTCATACCATAAAAACAGCTCTGTATCAAACAGCTTTGAAAAGGGTGGTGTAGGCGGAGATCCCTAAAAACGTACGGAGAGGGAAGTAGTGCGATGTGACGGTTTTTATGGGATGAAAAGAGGGGAGTTCTCCAAAAAACGAGCGCAGGTGAAGATCCAGTGAATTATTCCAAGACACCATCGCCCGACCAATCTTACATCTTCGGGCTCTTCTTGTGTTCATGTATTTCATGCAAATAACCCCAATTCACTGTAACCGCCAGTTTCATGGTTTAAGGGCCGACAAGTATATCTCTTGAAGGACGATAATGAACACGAAGTATTGGGTGCTTATGGATACACGTTTCTAGACTCTTTTTTCTAGTGTGCCAATAATAAACATTATTTCGTGTATAACATTATTCTGGACACGGGACAAGTCGACGTATTCCGGAACTCTTCCCGGAAATCCCAGCCTTCTGGTAACCCTAGCTACATGTGAAAAGATGTGTTTATTGAGTCGCTTCATCTAGTTCCGTGCGAACGAATTTAAGCTACATTGACCTCTATTTCATGGTTTGAGACGCGGTTATGGTTTCAACTTGCTCTGCAACTGACCGCAAATGTTCCTTGTAAATCACAAACGCGAAGTTTTGAGTGTGTTTATCGTCGGTATCTCAATTTATGTCAATACAGACGCTACTCTCACTATTACTATCTTGAATTTGCCATGTTCCCGTTATTTTCTACATTTTTAAATTTTACTTAATAAGTACGAACGTGGGAATTGTAGGATTTTTAGGATAAGATAGGCAACTTTGTGAACATTGAAGGCAGGTAATCGGCTTTGGCCTTGTGTAAGAAACGGAAAATCTATGGTTTCGTCCGAAATTGTAAAGAATGGTGTATCCGAACCAATGACGAAGTATACCATTGCTATACGAAGACTTGCCGATAACGTCAAAATACGAACAACGCGCCTACGGGCTACGATAGAGTGGTCACATAGATAGCAGGTCTTCAGGAATTATCCAAAAGGAAGACGCCTTCCCGGACGCCCGAGAAAACGTTAGTTGGATGACGTGGAGGAAGACCTCAAAAGCTTAAACCTAAATCGTACCGAGTGGAAAAAAGTGGTGGAGCAGGTCAAGGCCCTTCATTGACTCTAGCTCCACGGAGTTGGGAGTTCTGTATAAGGGACCATCTCGATTTTATCTCGAATTATTGATGCAACACTCTGTATAAAAGCGCATATATATATATTTGATTGTATATAATGTACCGGTGCACGACTGGGGTAGCTGCTAGCGCCGAGTGAACGTTCCAAAAATAAATTGTGACAAATGCCTTAAGTTATGATCATCCCTAAAGGTATGTTTACATTACAAACTTTGTCTTACAACTGCGAGCTATTCAGTTACGAGAGACAACATTACGACTAATTGAAGAACATAACACCGATGGCATGTACAATCCTTTTTTCGCAAACGAATCTATTTGAGTCTATAAAATATTCAAGTGACCTGTGCACCACGTTAATTCTTTACAATGTTTGCATGGGCGTTAAAAGAACAAATATCAGAGTTGTATTATAGGCTATTATAATCAATAATAAACCGAGCAATGTAGCTTAGTGGTAGAGCACTAGATTCGCATTCGGAAGATACTGGGCTCGAATCCCGGCTAGGATTTTTTCCTACTGCCTCACGTCGAGAAACGGTAATTCCTGTACCGGCCATCTTGTTGAGGTTTTCCATGGCCACATCTGCCCCCGCCGGGATTCGAACCCAGTACCTTTCCAATGCGAGTCTAGTGCTGTACCACTAAGCTACATCGCTGGGTTTATTATCCGAATCTATATCCTTAATTATTGTGTTATCTTACCTTTATGATCGGTAGTCACATAGAAACATTCAAGCTGTCATTTACAGAAACAAGTGACCAAAATCTGTCCTTTACCTACATCAACACACTCGTAAATTATTATCAATACTGCTCAATTATAATTAATAATGACAACAGCTGTATTATAATAGTACTGTATTAATATACAAGTTCTAACGGGATATCTAATTTCTTTTTCTTGCGGATTTTTGGGTATTCTGTATGACACCTAGGCCCGTATTCACCGAGCCTAGTTAGTTATTTATTCCGTTGAGTTATTTCCCTGGTAACTATTACTCGGAATAAATAGCGATAATTCAATTCACCAAACGTAGTTAAGTTTACTACAGGTATAAATCGTAAGAATAAGTATTCTGTCCAATTTCAAGGGTATAAATATTTATTCGCCTAGTAAAATAGGGTGGACACAAAATGCACAAATTACTTTATGGTCTGGCGACCTTTTCAGGTAAATATTAATTTCATATCTTTCAGGTAAAGGCTTTTGTCAGTAAAATATGTCAATATTCACCATTTTACATTTTCGATTGATGCGCCATCGGTCGGATCTTTGGTAAACGTGCTTTAGAATCAAAATATTTGACAAAATGTCTAAGGTGTGGCATAAAGTAAATTTTTACCTGAAGTTACTATTTTATCGAATAAATTGTTTGGTGAATTGAAAGTTAATTTTATTCCAAGGAATAAATTTATTCTAAGATTAGTAACTTCTATCTTTAACAGTGTTCGGTGAATACGGGTTTCCAGATTTTTTGTCTAGTTTCCTTGCTGTACCGGCATCACTGGAGAACATGTTGGAACGATTTTAGTGAAACTTGATGCCTACGCTGTCAGTTGTTATGCAAAATTTATAATAGATAAAGGGTACTTTTTTCGACTACTCTCCATTTAAAGTAATGTTCCCACTTCCCGTTAAAATCGACACTAACGCGAGTGAATCCACGATTAAATGTATTATCATCTCTTCGAAAAGTCGTTAATATGATGTTGATAAGGATCTGTTTTAATTTAAAAACAGAAACTGTGGTGATCCTGATGATATAATAATAATTCCTTTGAGACAAACGAATTTGTGGCTTAAGAAACCAATTAAAATGCAATTACTGACTCAATTTGTGGCTTAAGTTAATATGATGGTTTAACATAGTTAGTCAAGATTTTAGCTATCTCGCGGGGAGGGGGAGTCACCAGGTACCAGACACCAAAGCCTCTTAATATAAATGAGCGGGGAGGTGGTGATCAAATAGAATACAAAGAAATTTTAATACTTATTAGAGTAAAATCATTTTGTTAATGCTAAAAATAAAAATGCTAAAAAAGCTAAAATAAACATATTCGAGTTTTTTTTACATTGGGGGGACTACACCCCCCTTCCTCTATCCTGCCTATGTGATTCAATAACTGATGTCAGTTGGCCTTTCCTTGCCCCGTCAACGAAGCACATGACCAAACCAAACAAATCAACAGATTACTCCAGTACTCTTCTGAACGCCCCAGAGCGTCAGGTTGCAGGGAGACAACTGCTGTCATCACGGACGTGCCGACCTCCGTGTGTCTCATGCGACAACATGTGAAGCCGACGGGCAACATGTGCGACGTGCGTACGATTTGCAATCACAGATAGCACCTTACGTAACGGACGTGCCTAGAGGGTGAAGGATGAAACAGGTTGCAAATACAATAGTGAACCAGACGGATCGGATTCAATTGGACTGATCAGAGTTGAACTAAGCTAACCGATATTTTTAGGGTTGCGTACCTCTGAACGGTGTCTGTCCGTCCGTCTGTCACAAGGCTCTATCTCACAAACGATAAAAGATAGCTAGTTGAAATTTTCACAGATTGTGTGTTGTTGTGACATGAATCCTGACAAATAATAAAAATCAAAAAGTTTAATCCCTAGGAGGCTCCCCATTCATGAATATATACTCGTTAATCTTGTATGTTTCTCAAAAATTGAACGATTATACTACTCAAGTATACCCTGTTTCTACTGTGCTAATGCAGTGTCTTGTAGCGTAATGGGTAAGGTGTTCGCATGTCACCCCGAAAAGCCGGGTTCCAATTCGACTGATGACACGTGTGTTTTTTGTTTGTTTTTTTTATAATGTAAACATTTTGGAATTTTTAGAGTAAGAAATTTAATTTAAAATTTCAAAAAAATAAATTAAATTTAGTGATGTTGATTTTAATTTATTCCATTTTTAGTTGTACCGTTGACCGTTTTTTTAAACGAGCTAGCCGCACAATGGAGTTGTGAAAATGTCAAAATATTTGAAAAGCAAATAGCGTCTGTGAATTTGTATGGGGAAATTTTGCAAAAAGTATTGATATCCGACCGAAAACATAAATTCGAAAAAAGAAACTGAGTTCTCATCTACCAGTTTGTTTGGTCATCAAAGGAATTGCAATCCAAAATGGTACCAAGTTCCATTCCAATCCCAGAGTCGAAAAATGAAATTTGGAAATAAATTTTACACAGTGCATTATTCTCTTCGGGTTTTTAGTTGCAAGTTTTAATATGTAGCTAAAAAACTGGAAACCTGAATAAAAACCTGAAGCGGTGACACTGTATTACCTAAATTTATTTCAGAACTTATTTTCAAATTTTATTTTTCGAGTTTGGGTTTGGATTGGAACTGTTTAGATTTCTATTCTTTTGGTGGTCGAACAATTTGATAGAACACATTTATTTTTGACGTGAATAACATAATATCTCATACTGGGGTAGCATTTTAGAAATATTAGATATAATGGAAAGAGTCGGAAGTAGTTGAGATGTGAAGCAAAACGCAGCATGTATGCCTATAGTAAGGTCTCAAACACTGGAAGCCAGGTGGCCGTGTAGAAAAGTACGAGTCTACCGACAGGTACACACGCCAAGTCCAGGATCAAATCCCGATGGCTTTTAATATTTTATTTATTTACTTTTTTAATAAAGAAAATATATACCTATTCTGGGTATTGGATAACAATTTAAAATATAAAAAAAAATTACAATTATTTTATTTATTATATTTTACGAAATTTGATTTTATAGGATAAATAAAAGTGGATGTATTTCTTTCCATGACAACGAATAAAATTATTTGTGTTTAACGGTATTCACGTTATCTGTTTATACCCACGATACAGACATACCATTTTTTTTCAAGGATTACATTTTCTCCAATATGTCTGCTACCAATTTCATAACTTATGCTTCTATTCTCCAAATATTGCAATGGCCTGAACTGATCCCTAGTATTTTAATTTTAATGCTTGCATTGTTCCCAACGCCTCCAATCCCTGGCACACTCTTACCGAGTGGTGACGTACCTCTGACAGGCTGACAGATACACGTAACATGCGGAACACCATCCCTGATTTACATAGAACAGCGCCCCTCAAAGAAGATTGTGCAATGTACAGCTTGGTGTCAGAACCGTAGCTGATGCTTCTATGCCGAGTGTTTTCGAAAACCTCACCAGATTTGTTTTATAAATAACGTTTGTTATTTTTTGCCATCCCCTTTATAAAATAACTGTCTTACATGCATGTATGTATGCATGTAAAGTGACTTTTGACAGGCCGGTGTGCGGAAACATATCTTTCCCACACTAGTGTTGAATTTAGCAAACAATTTCCATTGTGATTTATGTTTATTCACCCTGATCCGTCCGCTATTACCTACTGACAGCTACTCTCGGCCTACTATAGAAGTGAAGTTGGTGACCCAAATGAACTGTCAAATTTTTTTGAAAATACTGAAAATGCTTGTGAAAAGAGCTATTTTATAGTGAGTATGGCAACAAATACCATATATATCTCGTGCGTAATGATTTATGACTCGTGTGACTGTTAAAACTCGCTATGCTCGTTTTTAATGTCACTTACTCGTGAGTAATATACCTCATTACGCAACTAGATATACAATTTATTTTTATTTAATCGTTACACTGAAAATGCACGTTGTACCACCTTTTTTTCATATTTACAATGAAATTGGTTTTATAATGACATGAAGTTTTCTTCGCCTCAATTATTTTTTCATAAATACATACTTACTTAGAAGTCAATTCAGTAGTGGTTATAGAGTCTATAACCGAACTGACTATGCTACTGTTCTCAATTATCGAGCGACTATAATCTACAATATCTCACCCGAGGGCTGGTAAAAGTGTCAATTGGATATTCAATAATTATTATTAAAAAAAAATAATGAATTGAAAATATGAATTTGTGCTAGGCCCAAATAACCTTAGCTGTTGGTGGTCTTTAAAACACAATTTTTTTTACAATATCTCACTCTCGGTAGAGGCTAACAAATAGATAAAAATTCTTCATATTTTAATTTTTAGAATAACATTTTATTTTGGAAACGCAACAAAAATAATAAAGAAAACTCGGCTCGCCAATATTGACTTAAATCAATAAACACGACTGAAGCACAATTTTCTATTTTACAAAAAAAAATGTCCCTGCCAAATTTCGTTAAAATTTGTCCACACATTTGGTCGTAAACGCAAAACGAAGCCAAATGCTAGACGGTTGAATTAAAATAGGAAATATTTCGCTTTGCTTGTTAGGTCAATCATTTCATTGCAACTATATTTTGTGATTCCCTCTCATTGGGTTAAAATTTAAATTATGTTTTTAATGGATCATTTTTTCAAACACACGATATATACAAATCAGTCTGAAAATCTCCGAGGGTATAAATATTGCAAGACACAAAAATAGGCCTTATCAATATGTAAACAGCAGGTATACCTATGTATAAAAAAATGACTGCTCTTTTAAATGACAGCCGTGGCAGAAAGAAAAACTGAACGGAGATCTTTTGTGTGTCAGATTTCAGTAAGAAACATATAAAAGGTCCTAAAACTCTAAAAGCTAAAAAGCACTTCGATGTACTGAAGCGAAAAAAATAAATTATAATTTAAAAAAACTAAAAAACACGCTTTAATGAACTAAAAAGTAAAAAATAATTAATTTTATTGTAAAAAAGCATGGGGTAGTATGAAAATATGATACAAAGCACCCCACGCTTTTTTACAATAAAATTAATTATTTTTTACTTTTTAGTTCATTAAAGCGTGTTTTTTAGTTTTTTTAAATTATAATTTATTTTCTTTTTTTTTAGTCCTGGAGATCCTGGTCAGGATAATGGGACAAACTTATTGAATTATTGTATTGTCATCGGTCCTTGATAAGTATGCAAAGTTTCAGTTCAATCTGAAGTTTTTTGCTTTTTTTTTAGTCCTGGAGATCCTGGTCAGGATAATAGGACAAACTTATTGAATTATTGTATTGTCGTCGGTCCTTGATAAGTCGACAACGTTTAAACTAAATCTGACCGTTCAAAGTTGGTCAAAATCAAGTTCAAAGAAGTCGGTTACAAACTGACAAACAAGCAAGCAAGCAAGCAAACATACAGGTGAAGCTAATATAAGCGTATTAAAAAGAAGAACTGCTATTTTTCATAAGCATTAGAAGCATAAAAAATCGGTGTGGAAAGCCATGCATGACTTCCATGTTCCAAGTCGAGCGTCTATAATCTACAATCTCTCTCTCTCTCTCTCTCTCGCCATATTCTAAAATATTTTTTTTTAATAATTTATGATATGAATTTTTTGTGAAAGTTGCCAGAAAGCTTTTATACAATACTTAGACGATACTGATACAAAAATTACTTATGGTTTTTCGATTCGTTGAACGGTGGGTCAACTAGGACGGACATCCAAACCTAGTTTTTCCGGTATGTAGGGGCCATGAAAAGTCTAAATCCGTCGAAATTTCGAATTCAATTTTTTTCGCCTTGACAAGACTTTCTTCACTTCTATGGTCACTCGAAAGCAGAACTGTGCCGATTACATAAAAAAAGTAATTGAGTACGAATACAGTTACATTCGTTTTCAAAAGTAACCAATTACAGTTACAGTTACTAAGAAAAGTAATTGGTAACTATAATTACTTATTTTTACGCGATTACACGCTCATGTCTGCTCGAGGGCTTGAGAATAGCCGAGAGTGTAGCGGCGCTGTTGTTTACATGGCGTTGCTATAATTCCTCTATTACAAGTCCCGAGTTCTCGGGTTCTAGCTCGAGAGCTGGTAAAAGTGGCAATTGGATTTTCAGTTTATTATTAAAAAAAAATAATAATGAATTGGAAATATGAATTGGTGCTAGGCCCAAATAACCTTAGCTGTTGGTGGTCTTTAAAACACAATTAATTACAATTAATCATGTCTGCTCGAAAGTAAAAATGATTGACCACAATAATTGTTCGACATCAATATCTTTAACCCACATTGAGTTTGTGTACGACTACCAAACATTATTCTGAATTCGCATGTGTATAGCGACACCAAAACACAATTCTGAACCACAGCCTAATTCCATATCTGCGGAATCGAAGATTTGCAAAGTCAAAGTATGCCGTAGATAAAATATTTCATAGGCGAAATCTCTGCCTACATTGAGACATATAGCTTGTGTATATATTTGGAAAACTAACCGAGAAAACGGATTTGCTGTTGACACAGAAAACTTATTGATTCATTTTTATACGAAATGTATGGCATTCGTCTCACTGCATTGAGGAGGGAACAGATATCCACTTACAGCTTCACTCTCCCACCCCGGCAGTGTAAAGATTTATCACTTGCCAGGGCATCGTTTCTATCGTCTCTATCCGATACCATCTCATCCACATATCTACTTACTAGTTTTATTTTTTTTATTCTTGTACACTTGTAAATAACTACGCCACAGTACGACAAAATCAATTTTTACTTCCCATCTCAAACTATAATAGGGAAGTAGATATTGGAATCAATCAGAATTTTTTTTGGGATTTAATAGATCTTCACGTTATACTAGGAATCGTCTAAGCCTGGTTGATGTCTGTGTAGATATATGTATGTTGTAAAAATTTTCTCTTTCAATATCATACAAAAAAACCTCCTTCAAAAAGCCACTAAAAAGAGGAAAATAATGAAATTTTGAAGTCTGCGCCAATTTAATAAAATATGAAGTCGATTAAAAAGTATAGTATAATGATTAATATCTTCTTTTTAACCAACTTCATATTTTATTAAATTGGTGCAGACCTCAAAATTTCATTATTTTCCTCTTTTTAGTGGCTTTTTAAAGGAGGTTTTTTTATGATATTGAAAGAGAAAATTTTTACAATATACATATACATACACAGACATCAACCAGGCTTAGACGATTTCTAGTATAACGTGAAGATCTATTAAATCCCAAAAAAAAATTTTAAAATGTAAAGCAGCTATTTTATAGTGGTTATGGCAAAAAATATTTTTTTATTATCATAATAAAAATAATATCGAATAGGTACATGTATTTTTTACAATTCTTAAAAAAAAACATGTAGGTACATGTACATATACAAGACGTCAATCAAGGGTATCATATCATTTTGTTTCATAAAAACTATGGACGTATAAATAAGTTATACATTTTCACAGCTTAATAGTGACTCTTATGGATAATCGAAGTAATTCAAATACACAATAAATCACATGTAGGTACGAATGAAACTAGGTCACGTTGTATTACGAATTTTTTACTGTGTTTTAACACTGCGCTATACGCAAATCCAACTATACAACCGCGAAGTCCCAGTTAATATGCTCACCGCAAGGATCTCGACAACAACGTTAAGAGATGTAGTTTAAATTAGGACAAAGAAACGTAGATATTTAAAGATTTTTTAGTGTAATAAACAATGTTCCGGTCGCGCACTAATTTTTCGAAAGTTGCGCAGCCGTTTTTGTATTCTGCGCACAATGGGCTTGTTCACCATTTTTTTTATTTCATTTTATAAAAGAATTGCATCTAAAAATGATAAAAATCCAAATTTCACAAAAAAAAGTAAAATTTAGAGTCAAAAATTTTTTTGAAACGGCCTTTGACATTTAAACGTCAAACGAAATCTCTTTGTTGTGTGAGTTTTGCATACAGTGCAGCGTGCGTGGTTGCAGTATTTATTAAAAAAAATTGATTTCAAACACACACAGAACCCCCCCACTTGCACACTTTTACATGCGATTTGAACATTTTTCTCCCATATACTTTTGTACCGCGCAGTCAGGGAAAAAATTAGAGGGAACATTGGTAATAAATCAAAAGCAAAGGCATTAATTTTGAAAGTGGTTGAAATTAAAAAAAAATATTTTAATTTAGATTCCAACCAAAAAATGTGGGACGCCCCCATTGGTACTCATACTTCAAGTAGGTCTAGGCCCTAGGGTATCTGATTCATAGAGATAATATTATCACAGATAGAGTAGCGGAGTCAGGTTGGAAAAGAGATATAAAACGGACAGTTTCTCTTGTCCTTGTCTTCTGACGCATTTGTGAATTTAAAAATGTATAGTAGATATTGTTAATTTACATCTGTAACCATGGTTATGTATTTGTGATAGAAAAAGATAAAAGAACACTTCTATTCTCCATCTCTATCTTTTGCACCGACACTTTTTTGGGTGACTTCCCTCCTCTATCTATATGATATCACTATATGATCTGGCTACGCTATAATAGGGTTACCGCCATAACCTACAATATAAAACGTCAATTAATAATTAGATTTTCATGACTACGAATTCAGTAATTAATCAAAAATATTGTTTTTTGTAGTTTAAACGCAGCTGTTGCCAACTTGCGTAAATGACCATTGATGTTTTTTCTTCATTCCACTTTCAAGATAGCCAATAACTTGATGAAAGTTGGTTTCCACACAATCAATATTTAATTATAACCATCGCAAGAAGAAGTTCGAACTAATTGCTAATGGCAAAGTTAAAGAGAGAGCGAGTGTGAGAGAGAGAGAGAGAGAAAGCTTGGGGAAAGAGAAGAGAAGAGGTGATATTGCGAGTGTCAGGAGCAATTCATCATGTCATGTTGAACTGGACATGGCATGCACCGTGACCGGCCTCTAGGGCTCTGCTACTGTTGTATTTTATACAAGTTGGGGATCGGGGGATGCTTTGCAGTTGTTGTTGTTGTTAACGCCACAGTAGTACTGACAACAGCACATCATTGCGACATAGCTGATACACGATATTGCGAATTCCATAGGCTCTTTCATTTCAATCGTGTCGGGTTGATGGATTAAAATGTATCAATGTCAGACCAGTATGCGACGGTCGAGCAGCGATCCTTAAAATGTTATTCCCTAACTAAAATTAATATAAGTTATACAAGAGATGTCTCTTCGAACGGTTCCTTTGATGTTGAAGGTTAAGTTTCAATGACCTTAAAACAGGGGCGGTACCAGGAAATTTAAAAAAAAATGGAGAAAAGAGTGGGGGATTTTTTTTTGCAAGCGATTCCTTAAAATAAAGGTAATTGTCACAATCGACTAGGCTCTGCACTCAGAGTCCATTCTGATTGGTCGAATATCCCATCTTGATGCCGTTTGACACACACAGACACACCTAAACGAACGTAACAACTAACTAGTGAACTCTGTATACTAATACGGATAGTTGATAGCGATTAAAAATGGATTTTGTATGTGGACAATGTTCAAATACATGTTCTTCAAGACAGGCATTAATGTTCACAAAATTAGAATGAAAACTTCAGGTAAGGCTTGTAATCTAATTCTTTCTATAAAAGTCGATCAATTTTTTGACATTTCAAAATAAAACCTAACTATTATTATTTTAGATATTAGGGTGTCCAAAATTTATACAATAACAGTGTTCTTGAGAAATTGGAATAGAAAAATAAATTTTAATGAAGTTTTATTTGGAAATGTCAGAAAATTGATCGACTTTTATAGAAAGAATTAGATTACAAGCCTTACCTGAAGTTCTCATTCTAATTTTATAAATATTAATGCCTGTCTTGAAGAATATGTATTTGAACATTGCCCACATACAAAACCTATTTTTTAATCGCTATCAACTATCCATATTAGTATACAGAGTTCACTACTTAGTTGTTACGTTCGTTTAGGTATGTCTGTGTGTGTCAAACGACATCAAGATGGGGTATTCGACCAATCAGAATGGACCCTGACTACAGGGCCTAGTCGCTTGTGTAATTGCTTGGGGCCTAGGCTGTTTGTTGGTTAGTACTACAACCATGTTCGCTTCACTCTAAAGCTAGTGCAAATATCTAAAATTATATTCTTGGCTAGTGAATATCAAAATTAATAGATGACAGCACAAAAAGTTGTTATGTATTTCTGGTGTAATGTAATTATGTAGCGCAACAAACAACAAACTTTTCAAAAAATTTATTTTTTGGAGTGGTTGGGGGGGGGGGGGTCATGACACCCCCCCTTGGGACCAATCTTGTACCTTAACTTTAAATGGGTTGGACATAAAGTGCACAATATTTGAATGTCACAGCATAAGACTAAAGTATAATTTATTTTGTAGAAGATCCGTTTTTAGCATTTAGAGCTGTTATTTTCATAAATTTTGTATGTCGGTCCTGTTTGCCCGATTTCGATAAAATTTTAGGGGCTCATCGTAATCTTTATTGAAGGGTTAAGTTTCAATTTTGAAAGAATTACGAGATTTTTTTCGATGTTTTTGGACCCAAACTTTTTCAACCTTTAAATACAACCCTTAATAATTGGTCGATTACGCCCATTTTAAATAGGCTTAGTGCGCTGATGATTTACAATATGTATACTAAATTGTTTGCGTTATAAAGGGATTTTCGATCCTGAATTTTACAAGAAAATAGGTTCTTAAAATTACTTTGAGACACTCTGTATACATCTGGCAACACTGCCACCCGACCACGCTGTCAGCCCAAACTGTTAGCAATATATGAATAAGCTAACATAACGTAATTAGAGACATGTGAAGGCTAAACCATGGAACTTTTATAATGGAATGAGAAACAGACTACTTAGGTGCTTAAGCCTTAAACTGTAGCCAACATCTATCTGTCTCAAACACATACCTACACTATCGCTCAAAATTATGGAAATGCCTTAAAAAAATCGAATTTCTCTACTTTGCCATCATCTAGAATAGAATTAGATAATTAGTATAAAAATATATAATCGCACAGTATGTAACCACCAAAATTCAAAAAAGTCCAATTTTGAAATGTACTGCACAGAACGAAAGAGCAAAAAATTCTAATAATAATGTTCAATAATAATGATGTTCAATTATAAATGAACAGTGTACAATATACTGATTTTTTGACAGCATTGGTAAGTTTTTTCGCTTGTTTTGTTTAAAGTGAAATTCGTACATTTTTAAACAGATTTTAAATCAAACTTAATTTTAGATGCTCTGAAGATGGTGCAATGGGCACCGAAACGTAAGCTTATAAATGCAAATTTAATCATCAGTATTGCAAATTTTATTTGATCTTTTTGCCACTGAGTTTTTTCTCTCCTAATTTCTAAATAATAATAAGAACAAAGTGTATGTTTGATTTACGCAATTTTAATCTCACAAAAACTCAAAAGTTGAATGTATCAGAGCTGCTTTTTTCGAGTTACGGTGGTCCGAATTATAATGCGTATATGTCACTGTTAAATAAAGTAACCAGCATCACTTTGACCCAATTTTTTTAGAAAATGGTCAATAAAAAATTAAGTTTTTTTAAGGCGTTTCCGTAATTTAGAGCGAGAGTGTTCAGGCACTCCATTCCGACAGCATCAGTTAATCTACAACTAACCGAAGTGTCTCGGATTTGCCCGAAGCAGATGACGCATGCGAATGGGAGGAGTTAACTTAAATTTATGTATATACCTATATCCTTTTCTCGCACGTGTTGCCGGTGTACGCAATTCCTTTTCCATTATAAAAGTTCGATGGACTGAACAGAGAAATGATATAACGTCATAGTTATGTAATATCCGCGTTGGGATCTTAATTGATGACATCAAACTGCTATAGTGGCGGTGATGGTTCGGCCCAACCGTAATTGCCGGGCACGCACTTCGACATACATCATTGATAATACTTAAATACTGTATACACAGACACACTGTACTTTGTACACACATGTACAAATACACATACATAAGTAATATGTGCTTTAATAACCGGATGGTTATGGCGCTGTGCAAAATAAAATAACTCGTACTCAATGGTTGCTAGGATTTCGACGACTATAGAACTGCTATTGCAATAAAACTGCGTGGTCAGCATCTGACTGGTTTACTTGAAACTCAACACAGCAAAACAACTAATCAGATCCTGGCGATTCAGCAACAGAGCATGTTCTGTTTACGTGCAGATAACTATATCTGTTGGTGGGAAAGACTATAATGCTGACCGGAACTGATATTTTTAGTAACAGTTCTAAACTTCTAACTCAAAATTTACAGTAACCCCTGCTTTTATTTTCTGCCACCAGAGCACTTCCCATGACGAATATTATACAAAAAATATACAAATAGGATACTTCCTCTCACTGGAGCAAGCTCTGCGTCGAAGGGAAGGATATAGTGTGTTGGCGTTTTGTGTCTCAAAAATAAACTTCAGGGGACTACAAAATTTATTGACACAATTTATTTTACGAAATGTCAATATAACAATTAATAAATATGCCTAATAAGTTCTCAGCTTCTCATATTTAAATACGGATTTGGAATTTATAGTCCGGAAGGGTTATTACCTTTTTATAAAGCTGGAACTTGAAAAGTATAAAGGCGTAAGTTTCTTCAAAGTGGGATTTAGTCTTTGATACCGATAAACATGAATTAACAGTAACTCTTTTGTCTTTGTTTCATAGATCGTGTTAAACAAAGATGAGCAACGATCAAATCTAGTGTTATTTGCCTGTGAAATCTACCATGCAAAGTTTATTCGTCCTTTAAATTACAATATTGAGACCTGAAAAGTATACAATATACGGAATGTACGTAAAGAGGCTGTAGTATCTGTTTGGCTCTTTGACCATACACTATTGGACTTCCCAAGCAGAACCCAACATAGATCAATAAATTGTTTTTCGGTGAGTTAATCTTCTGCATATTAAAAACTAATTTATGGTCACAATCTAAGGCGAATTGCCATACCAGATTTTCTGACAATGCATTATTATAGAACCCAGCATATTAATTGTCGCCGCAACTTATTGTAACAAAACTGTTTTCTACGTGGGCGGAATAAATTTTTATTTACAATAATTAAAAATTGTAACAACAATTCAAATACAATAACTGCAGTATGTCAATGCTAACAATCAAACGATAATAATCGCGAACAGTAATTCTTAATCAAAGTGAAGCACTTTTTAATATCACTGAACAATAACTATTTATATGCTGTATTTATGTTCAAATCGACACTGTCTCACGACTCATTACGGTGCCTGCCCTGCTACGTTGCTCAAGCACAACGCTTCTAGCGTTTTCGAGAACATTCCGGCAGGTACGCGTATCTTCGACACCCTCGCCACTGTGATTTATTCTATATGCTTCTGTTGTCGCCAGCGGCGTAACATCTTGGGGTTTTCTATACCTATTGTGGCCATCTTGTTTGTCTATTATACCCGCTATTATGCCCCCTATCCTAACATCCCTACGTTTTGTCCTTCTTGTGTCCCTGTCATTTATGTTGTGTTCTATCGCGTCGCTTATATGATTTTTAATTATCAAACTTTTAAACCCGCAGTGGCTAATTGCTGGTCAAAGCAATGGCCATTCCGTAAAAAAAAACTTTTTTATGAACATTCTGTATAAAAACTTTCTCGAAGCAAAATTTATTCACTCGGAAAGGTTTATTCGCTCTTTATAGGTAGTATTGGAATTTTAAAGAGTATCCACAAATGGGATTAACGATGCGTTCAAATCGTTTTAAACTTGAAATTGTATATTGTATTAGGTTAAAACCTGTCTAAAATACGTAAACATTTCACTGAATTATATCTATTTTTATAAAATTCCATTTCTGGCACCATTTTCTTTAAAAAAAACTAGGGTGCGTTTTTATGAAACCACGGTGTAAGTGAAACTTTTTGCTATAACCCTAAACGCCTTTAGCCCAAAATCGCCGAAAATATAGGTATATAATTTTGTTTACGTGGTTTAAACTCTGCAAAGCTAAAAGTGCACACCCAACTAAGTTTGACACCGTATTATAGTAAAATATTAAAATATATAGAAAAATAAATGTAAATAAATATCAAGTGGAATATGGAATAGTTGAAAAAGAAACTAAAATTAATGGTGCCGTTCGGGTTCGAACCAGCGACCTACTGCGTATAAAGCAGCTACGATAACCCTACGCCATGCATTTTGTAGTGTGAACTATGACGGAATTGTTCCCGGAAGGTTTATATATATAGCGAACGAGCGTATAATAGCGAGTGAGAAAGCGAACGAGCGAAGCGAGGAGGTAATGTAATTCCTAAACCACGCAACGGATTTTGATGCGGCTTTCACCATCAGTTAGAAAATTTTTCACGGAAGGTTTATATATATAGCGAACGAGCGAACCGAGTGAGTAATGTAATTATAATATTCAAGCGAACGAGCGAAGCGAGTGAGTAGTGTATTTATAATATTCAAGCGAACGAGCGAAGCGAGTGAGTAGTGTATTTATAATATTCAAGCGAACGAGCGAAGCGAGGGAGTAGTGTATTACACCTGGGCTTTCTTAGCACCCGCGCGAAGCCGGACGGGTACCGCTAGTTTATGATATACCATGTTGTCTGTTTGGGATGACTCAGTATTCTGCAAGTGTTGATATATTAAACGCAATTGTTTGATTGTACGTGACGTGACCTTGACATGCGTAACCGAACGGAAAAAACGAGGCTAAAAAGTTTCACTTCAAAACAAATTTTTAAATATTTTTTTATTATTTTATATAATAGGGGCTTGAGAATAGCCGAGTGTGTAGCGATGCCATTAGTGATAATATGGCGTTTCCGTTATTTCAGCACCATATTCGAAACTGTATTTTAAAGATCGCCAACAGCTAAGGTTATTTGGGCCTAGCACCAATTCATATTTTCAATTCATTATTTTTTTTAATAATAAATTGAAGCACCATATTCGAGGAGCTTTGTCATGGAGTTCTCTAGGACAAAAATGTTGTGTTATTTTTGAATCAGGAATTGGTAGGTGAATTTATCTATCTATAAACCTGTATATTATACAGGTTATCTCTAAACCCAGTAACGTATTTATTTCGGTATTGATATGAACAAGTTCCTTTGCACAGAAGTGTATTTTCAATGGTACCAACATGTACATAATTACCTAGTGTTGTATAACACAATTACAAATATTATACAGTTTATATTATGTATTATATAAATACTGTATGTTCGTATTTTATTATCTTGCACCATTCCCAAAATGTAATTATTGTAGGAATGAAACAACGCAAATTAGAATAACTAATTTTGAAAAATAAAATTTCCCAGTGCCTCTCGGTAGACCAATTTCATGTTCTAAAACTTTTATTTGAATATTTTTTGCCTAAAATAATTAGGGAATAAGGAAATTATGAAAGTTTCATTTCACATGTTAAAGTCCTATGTTCGGCAGTCACGGTCACCACCCGGTATAAAATATAAATGGGCATGTCTTTCAGGTTTCAAATACTTATGAATATTTTCTTTAATATTAGAAGTACTTTTTCCATTGTGACAAATATACGGAATTGATTTACAGTCATAATGATGATGAGTATCACGTCAGTGTTTCGACATTATCAGCTTCCATTTAGCGCTTTTTTTAAACTTTAACTTAGTATAAAGATCTTTTTGACGTGATTTAATATTATCGTAGATCATATAAAATTAATAATAAATAAATAAAACTCGGGTCGCAGTGCCAAACCCTGCCGACAATATAGTGTATTTGCTAATACAGGCATTGTGGCATTATTATGTGAACATAAGTTTGTTTTTTGACAAAATAAAAAATTTAATCCCTTAATACATCCCTTAAAATAATTAAATTTTTCTAAATTGCAATATTAGACATGGATTTTATCCGTACAACATCTGCACCAAATTAAATACACCCTTCCATAAGTAAATCCGTATCAACAAACTAGTATTTTCATAAAATTTGAAAGTCCGGTCCTGTCGGGCCGATTTTATTACAATTTTAGCAGCAGATTTTAACCTCTACTAAAGAGTTAAATTTCTATTTTGAAACAATTCTGACAATTTTTTCGGTATTTTCGGGCCCAAAAACTTTTTGGAACCCCTAAATACAACCCTTAAAATGGTCCGATCGGGCCCATTTTAAATAGGCTTCGTTCGGTGACGGATTCCAACGTGCCTACCAAATTTCGTTAAAATCAATTAACTCTTTCGAAAGTTATTGCCCGCACACACACACACACACACACATATACATATATATATATATATATTATAGCAAGTGCTTTTGCTTCAAAAGACCCGAATTGAATCGGTTGCGCGGCTAGCTACCGACGGCGCGGGGTCATGGGTCGGAAAACAAAAATTATTATCTAGTTACGATCGCACTTGTTTTGGGAAGCAGCCTCTAAAATTTAAATACAGGAAAAGCCCTTAATGGGCAATAAAAAACCCAACCACCTACCACTCGACACTTAGGACAACACAAAAAGTGAACGCACACAATGAATCGTGCGTCAAAATAATTTAATTTAAATTTGAAGTCACCTCTACACTAGTATCACCTAACCAGAGACGGACCTCGTTGGAAGATTACTTAGTGGGCCAGATACCGACCGAGAGATCAAAGGGCGCCAGAACTTATAGGGCCACACTGCGTAAGTCTCAGGTCGTCCAAGCTGAGACGCGAGAGTGGTCACAGTTAGGGATAATTCAAAAAAGGATAACCACGTTGGCCAAAAGAGATCCGAAAAATATTCCGGAACAGAATCCAGAACCACAATCACAGTTATATTAAATCCCAGGCCTAACGCTGTTACTTTCTTAGCAAGATAAACAGAAAAAAATCAGAGGTGATTTCAATGGCCAAAACCACACGATAACTTAACATAAAATACTAACAAAACAATAGATTCCGAACACAATATCGGGACACACGGTATTCGAGATACAAAAAAAATAAAAGCGGCACTGTAATCACAGGCCTCACGGAACTTCCAACAATCGAGACAAAAATCCTAATTCAATAGGCCTCGAAGCCTCACAACAACCTACTTATTCAATCGCAAAACGTAGCGTGACGTTAGCGAGCGATAGTGAAACGATAACCTAACAATAGCGAAATTCTCAACAAAAACTCTTCATAAATAATGAATCGATACGGAACGATAACGAATTTCACATAATTAATTTTTAACCATTATTTCACACTTAATCCGGGCCTGTACAGAAATTCCGGAGCCTGAAAAGAAAATACATAGCATACGAGAGACATAAACACTTTAAAATCTCGAGACCGGCGACGTGGAATTCAAACTTAATTCATAATAAGATTCAAAATATTCCATAAAATTCCCAATGTAGTGCAAGAAATCCTACAGGAATACAATCGACGCAACATTAATCATTTTAATTCTGACGTAAATATCTAAAATTTACCCAGTACTACTCAAAGTGGTCGACATTCAGAAATGTAAAATGTTCATAAAATATTAGATTTGATCCTTTAATATTTTCGGGATATATTGTAGTACCATATCTATCCCACCGGGATAAACACTTAATAATATTCTGGGATACTTTATGCGTCGTCACTTATGTTAGCGAATATTAAAAATTTCGGAATAATTGCACAATCTTCAAAATTTCTGGAATAAATTAAATTATTCCCGTATTCCAGAATCAACACAACCACACGGAAATCCAAAAGCAGCAACTTATAATCCCTACTAGGAGAAGCGCTTGGCGCCTTTATGGTTAATGTTTGCACGGTAAACTAACTAAATCGAATACAATAATCCAACAATGGAAATACGGAAAATAAATCAATTTTCGGGAATTAGGAAAACTAGGAAGGTCGATCAATACAGGAATCGAAGCAGGAAACAACGCAGAATCTTAACTCCAAACCAAAAACAATATAGCTCCAAAACGAAAAGCACAAATCCAACTCCAAAATCCCAAAATAAAAAGTCTTTTATTCGCCAGATATTCAATCAGTTTCTTTTAATTGTTTTACAGACCGATGTGCCTGATACGGTTGCCAGACCTCGTCTCTCTGACTTGCAAAAGTTTACACGAATAATCTGTATTTTTCTTAGGCGTTCTCTCTTCTATACATCAAAAAAACACACTCTCTTCTCACGCACTTATAGAGATGATATGTCGCCAGTCATGTTAATTTCTGTTATAATTCGTTATCAAACGTTCTCTAGTCAACCTGACGTCATAATATCATCGCCAATCTATATGTTAAAATAGTCTCAATGAATTGATAATGAAACATAAAATGCATTCAACTTAAAATTGTACCGCTATATCTGGATGTACAAAAGGGCTAATTGCCCCCCTAAATACGACTAAAATTAGCCCCCTATAATATATATATATATATATATATATATATATATATATATATATATATATATATATATATATATATATATAAACATTTTCAAAAATGGTGCCAAAGTGTTCAGGAGGCTATGAAACGTCGAGAAATTTTGGTCCGACCCCTAGGTCCCGCCATCCGACCGACGCCAATAGTGTATGTGCCATATGGCAAATACACTAAAAACACAACACGCTAATGACCTAAGTTGTCGACGCGTCTATAATTTTAAACAATAAAACACAACAAAATTTGATTTAATCAAGCCGAGTCTAAAATAGGTCTGATCACAACGAAATTATAATTTTGAATTACTTGTTTGTTTCAAAAGCGTAGCTAATAGAAACTGCCAAAACAAAACAATGTTGTGGTCGACAATGTAGAGTATTTATGTTGACTCAAAAAGACACAACATTAGTATACCTAACAATGTGTGAGCTGATTAGAATAAAGAATTAAGATAAAGTAAGCAACTGAATGAATGAATTGTAAATTATAGACGCTCGACAACTGAGGTCATTAGCGTCTGTAAGCAACTGTGTGACCAGTTTGGCAAATGCTCTCACCATTACGCTACTCTCTCGGTAATTTATGTGTAGCGCACAAGAAAACTAGAAAAAACATTTTGAAAGTGAACACTTATTGTTCATTAGAGCCACGTATTATTAAGGACAGAAAAAAAACGACGTTCTTTTTTTTTCTTTTTGTAATCAGTGATGCAAACTGTCAAACGTTCTCCCTTTGCCACATCAAGCGGAAATCAAAAGGTTTGCATGTTTATTTAACCTTTTAACGATATTCTGACTTTTTCACTATTAATGATTATATAACATGTGTTGTAAAATCTAAATGTCACTGTGGTTCGTGGTGCCACTTTTATCAAAGTCTGCCTGATAGCATTATATGACGGTTTTATTTATTAATTTTTTTATGAATTTTCGTTCTCAAATATAAAATTTATCACTACTGAGACATACAGAATGTTGCAAGGAAAGGCATACAGCGTATACAAGGTGTCCCAAAATTGCTGGGACACAGAGCTACCATGTGTAGTAGAGGTCAAAATAAGTCGATTGGACCCAATTTATTTATATACCAAAATGTACCGTTTGCCCGTGAGAAGAGTTCAAAGTTTACAAAAAATTTTGTATATAAAATTTTATATTACAATTTTATTAAACTTGTACTTACTATAGGAATATCTGTTAGCATTATTTAAGAAAACATTTTTTTCCTTCGGAACTATGCGGATTACGAAATTTTTACAAGAGTAACAAAATGAAGATAATTAATCAGTCTTCTCGCTAAAAAAAATTGAGAACCGTATTACCACCCCTAAGAAAGTTCTGAAAAAAATGTCAGAGGGTGGTTTTAACCCTTCTACAATTTCTTTTCGGTTTCAATGATTACCGAAAGGAGAGTAATCCTCTAAAATGCACTTTTGTCAAATTTCATTCAATTTGTTTCACTCATTTCTGAACAGCGTACAAAAATGTGTTTTTTTATGTAAACTTTGAACTCTTCTCACGGGCAAACGGTACATTTTGGTATATAAATAAATTGGGTCCAATCGACTTATTTTGACCTCTACTACACGTGGTAGCTCTGTGTCCCAGCAATTTTGGGACACCCTGTATATTTTTTTAACTTTTTGTATAGGTATAAAAGATGAGTTACCTAACATCTGAAGATAGCCGAACGCGTAGCAATGCATTTATTTATGTGGCGTTTTTAATTTCCATGGTACCTCTATTCTAATCTGAAACTGGTAAAAGTATGATTTGGTTTTTCAATTTATTCTAAATAGTATATTGAATTACAAGGGACGAAACACAGCGTTTGTAACTAGTTTGCTGCCCGAGGAACGAGGACAGTAATTCACACGCGTTGCATTCGCTGTTTCGTTCCGAGTAAATGGATATTATTTTTCACAACAACTCTAATGCCAATTCGTTTTGAGGTACCAGCAAGTTGGGCCCGCAAAAAACCGCAAAAATATTAGATCTGTCAGATCTATGTGAAATTTATGTGGGGTTATGCCTGCAGCCATTTTGATATTTTCGAGTATTGTATTATGTTATAATATGCGAATTGAAGTTGGTGCAAAAAAAACGATGTTCAAATTGCCAGGTTACCCACTCAACCTGGGGTTTAATTATGTTATGTCTTTTTAAGTCAACATAATACTCCACATAGTCGACCACAACCTGTTTTGTTTTGGCAGTTTCTAAAAGCTACGCTTTTGAAACAAACAAGTTAATTCAACATTATAATTTCGTTGTGATCAGACCTATTTTAGACTCGTCTTGATTAAATCAAATTTTGTTGTGTTTTATTTATTTATTATTAATTTTATATAAAGATCTACAATATTATTAAATCAAGTCAAAAAGATCTTTATAATAATATATCCCCCAGGGGGGACATTGGGATGTAGTTGTTATCGCAATTGCATTCCAATGTTCTTTGGGATTTAGTTCTCCCAGGGACCCGAGCTCGTACCAGTCGGTTTGTGTATGCCGGCTGGCGGATTTTAATACACAAATGTATTATATTTTGTTGTGTTGAAGACGCTAATGACCTGAGTTGTCGACGCGTCTATAATCGACAATAAATAAATATAATAATATAGCTACAGAGCCTCTACCACCGGAATAGGAACCATTATTTTCCTCACTTTTTGAACAGCCTAGCTGCGAAATGCATGGAGATTAAGCTCCTTTCTCTCTATCCTCCATGTGTATGATATCTATATGTAAAAATGCCACACTTAGAATCTACAGACGCGTCTATAATCCACAATTCATTCACACTTCGAATCAATTCGTTTTGATAGAAATATTTTTACTATTACACTTATTTTTGTGTAAAGTATGTTTTATGATTTGTATTTCTAATCAGAAAAATAATGATACATTTGATAACGTTTCATAGTAACTAAGCATTATTAAATATCACCCCCATTCAGCTGGGATATATAGAGAGAGAATATCATAGATAGAAAGAGACAGAAAGACAAGGGAGAGTCCATTGCAACCTCCCATTCGATTATTTTTGTAATGTTGCCGTTGTCAGATTTTAAATTACATTATAATAAAATATTGCTATATATGTATTTTATGTGTTACGTTTATTTTAACTAACTACACAAAAACATGAAAATGAAATGCTATATGTCCACAAATATAACTTATATAACAAATACATAGCGTTAGATTCCTTTAATTCAAAGAATATATTTTTAGAGGCCACCAACAGCTAAAATTATTTGAACCTAGGACCAATTCATATTTTCAATTTATTATTTTTAATAATAAATCGAAAATCCAATTAGTGATACTTTTATTAATTCTCATGGATTAGAACCCTCGAATTTGGGGCTTGTAATAGAGTACCAATGGAAACTCCATATCGTTTAGCAAAACAATATTACTTATATTGTGTGCTAGAGGGCAGTATAGCCTAGTGGTTAGCATACTTAGTGCCGCAACCTCTGGACTGGACTGCCGTGGGTTCGAATCCCACCTGCGCTCATGGATGTTTTGTGATGTTATTTGGTTTTAAGATAGTTGTTATTAAGTGTAGTTGAAAGACGCTAATGACCTGAGATGTCGACGCGTCTATAATCTACAATAAATAAATTAAATATTGTGTGCTAAATATATCTTTATGCGTCAGACGTGATATTTTCTGCACGAGTAGTAGACGAGCGCGCACGAGTCTTGGCGAGTGCGCATTTGCGAGCCGCATTTGAGTATTGAAAACGTCGTACCTGAGGTATAAAGATTTAGCACACGCGTTGTACACTCTAATTTATTCAACACATGCATGGTTTTAGAGCGTTATTGAATTAATGTCAAGCACCGTAGATTCATTGACAGTAGTACACCTCATTCTCAAAACATTCCTTGATACTATATTTATTTACTTTATTACCATAGCACCGAAAAGAGTTACATAAAAGTTTATTATGTAACGGGGTTTTCAAGTGTTTTCCATTATAACATCGAAAACCGTTTTATAGTGGATCATGACGTCACCAGTCGACAAACGGCCATTTAAGATTCGCTTTACAGACACGAAACAACACTAAAAGCGTGCATGTGTTGAATAAAATATTTTATAAAAGATACCTACTGGTCGTAAGTTTAACGAGGTTCAACTGTACACATTATCAAACTTTTGTTGACCCACTTTTTGATTAATAAAACCTTTTCTATTTGAACTTTTTTCGAATAATATAAATCTTCTATAGTCATGGCAATAATAGCCGTACATATAGATATATTATCAAGTATAGTTCAATGGAGCTGAACATTATAATTTAACTAATGGAAGTCATTTATTGAAAATTCTGTTTGTACAATGTCAGGCCGAATTAAGGTGAATGACTAAAGTGGCCTTAAATACGTAAATGGCAATTTAGTGTACCTACATTACCTACTCACAATATTAATTGTAATGAGTTTTAAGGCTGTGCTCACAATTTTTATAATATCTGGATTTTTTCAATATGGGAAAGTTGAATCTTAACATTTTCTGACATCAATGTAATATTTTAAAATAGGTATTTTTGTTATTTATGTATTTATTCACTCAACATACCTGGGATTTGATTTTTACATATTGCACACAAATATATATAGGTAAAATAAGAAACAATAATAATAATAAGTTTTTTCTAAGTTCACAATTTAAATTTAACAATTTCCACAAGGATCCCCTTAATTTTAGTTACATTGTTTTTAAATGTTTATCGTAATTATTATAAGATATTGTTCTTTTATAATGGATTTTAGATTTATACTAATTACCTATTTCAAATTAAGAATTCGTGTTATTCATAAGTTTGATGAACACTGTATAGTCAGTAGTGCTTGAAAAGGGTCTCTTATAACAGACCGAAACGTAGTATTAAAAATAAAGTTGGACAGCTATAGCCAGTTTTGTGTGTTTTATTTATTAAAATAGAAAAACAAATTTAAAAATTAATAGCCGCCAATTGAGAATCCCTTACACTTATTTTTTAACTTTAAAAAAGATTTTTTTTTCAATTAAATAAGAAAATTAAAAAAACTATTTTCTTAATCGTTTTAAACAAATTATTGTAACATATTTAGATTTTTCTTTTCAACTGAATCAATTACACTGAGCCAAAAAGTTGTATTTCAAGTTTTTCACAACGCCGCTATTGAAAATTCGTTTTCGCTACCTGTTTAGCGGGTTGAAACTGCGAGTTTCAACCCTAGGGATGAACATTTTCAGTTGTCATAAACCCTACATAAATTTCACACAGATCTGACAGATCTAATATTTTTGCGGCTTTTATACGTGCCCAAATTGCAGATACCTCAAATCGAATTGTCAATAGAGTTGTGAAAAATAATATACAATTAGGTACTCGGAAGTGTTTGCAACGCTTGTGATTGCTGCCCTCGTACCTCAGGCAGCAAACTTCACACTGATTGCAAACGCAATGTTTCGACATTTGTAATGCAATATACTATTTCGTAATATCATTCAAAAGAGAGCAGACAGGAGACATATTTTTTAAACGTACCTATACTGTATATAATACACTTCCTATTATACTTTACTGCGTTCGCTAGATTTTTATCTTTTAATTATTGTAAACAAAAAGTTATTAAACTTCAAAAAAATCGGTCAAATATACTGTAAAACCGATTCTTTTTTTAAACTTTATTTCTTAAAATATTTGATCGACGTTTTATGTGTAAATTTTTTTTTGTTAAAAAGAAACTCTTGAATCAAGTTCAGCAACATAATGAGATCTTTTTACAAAAGCACGAACTTTCAGTTTAATAAAACATGTATGTATTGCTATTTTGGTGTAGGAACAAAGTTTTATTACGATTTATGAAATTTAACCTCGCAGATGTTTATAGCAGGATCAGCAGGAATACTGTATATTTTGTGTACTTACATTTTGTTTATCCTCTATACTCTCACGACTTCAACGCTTGCTATTTCATATTTTGAATACAGCTAACGGAGTTCTAAAGGTAGCCTTTCGAAATCTGCGACGGCGACGGGGGACAACGACACACGACATAGACATGCGACAGGTCTCAAAATCACCGATTAAATGGAATAGACTACAGAAGTAGGCGGTCCTAATTTGAGCGCGAAATTTAAAGTGGAGTCGATTGGCGTTCAAAAATGTATGGGTTTTAACGGAATATTCGTTACTATATTCTCTGAAAACACATTTCTTACCAAAACAATGGCTGTTTCATAAAAGTAATTAATAAATCCCGTCATTATTGGCTACAAAACTTTATTATAATTTATAATTTTTTATTTGAAATTAAAAATTTATGAAAAATGAATGTCCTAACTTGATTCGCCAGTGACGTTTATTCTAACCTAACTTAACCTTGTTGACGTTTGTCGAGGTATAATTTAAGCAATTATAAATTATTAGAAATTGAGTTGTTCTTTCCACTTGAAGTTGAAAAAGTGTTCTGAAGTCGTCTGAGCTACGCTAGATCAAGGGAGGGTAAGCTAAAAGGATAAAAAAATATTTTCATCAATTTGGTATTGGATATCTAGGTATTATTTTAGCTTTTTCCTCAGTCGGAAATTTAAACTTTTTGCAGTCATAATTTTCATTATAATAGCAGTCAGGTACAAAACACCATCCCATAACAAATTGCTTTAATTATTAACGACGACGTGTTTAAAAAAACGAGGTTATGTCTGTAGAATGAATGAAATTTGACAGTTGCGTCGTGTCAATAGGTGAAGTGGAAGGGAAAGACAGATTCAATTCATAACGTACGTTTAACGAAGATTCTAGTTGAAGGAGACAGTTGCGACTCCGCCACGCCTTCTTTTTCTAATCTATTGAATATGAATCAGTTCGAGATGAGCGACATTTACCCAGCCATCTAAGGTTTTTACCTCCAAAAAAATTATGTAAAGCTGAATTTTTGTCTAGTGAGCCTACTGAGTATTGACCACAAAAAACAACATAATATTAATAAAATTACTAGCGGCCCGGTCCGCTTCGCCTGGGTGCTTAATAGATATATTACGCACTCGTTTCGCTCGCTCGCTCCAGTTATTATAGCCTAAAGCAAAGTATCACCTATTTTGAAATCGGTCTGAGATTTTCCCCCGGGCGAAGCCGGGCCGGCCAGTTTCAATTATACAGCTTAACTTTCCTCGTGACAGGCAGGCAGACAGACAGACGCGGCGGAGGACTTCGTGTTATAATATGTATTGATCTGAGATTCTCATGTCGACGTCTTCGATTTCCAGACATCAGTTTTGGATTTTTTGACAAAATTTTATTATAACACAGAAATAATAATTTATCTATCTAAATTAGTGCAAATATTGTATGCAGTGTGGGGAAAAGCATATTAAAAGTCCTAGGGTGTCCTATTTCCCTGTCATCACCTTTTTTGTAAAAAACCACCATAAGATATAGAACTATCACCGCTGTGTTTTCGCGTATAGTTTGCGAACTGTTAATTGGACGATAAAAGTAAACATAGGTAAAAATATTTGTTTATAAATTTAAAATAAAAAATGTTCTATTTATGAACCAGTTTATCCTTAAGGTAGGCCTACAATAGAGGTTTAAAGTCAAATATAGTTTTTAGCGCTCTCCAAAAAATATGCGTTGCGAGTATCTCATAAACGACTGAATTGTCGCGACTCGCGTAACACTTCGGCGTTTTTGCATGTGTCGAAAAGAGATCGTGGGTCGTCTCTTGTTGTGGTTGCGAGTTTATAACGGTTACCTTAACTCTTCTTATTATAATCTGGACTGAAATACTAATATTTATTATTTAATTATACTAATATCGAAGTTTATTAAAATCATTAGCTTAAATAATTTAACATAAATAATTTGTAGTGCATACAAATGATTATTTCCTTTCGCTAGTTACAGATCTGAACGGGCAAAAATTTTGCTACCGGGCCTAATTTTCGGTCTATTTTTTTACCTTCGAAAATAAAATGGAATATCTGCCCGCTAATTTTTTAACAATAATTCATAGTTCAGCCATTGAATAAAAACTATTTGAATGCAAATTTATTTTTATTCTATCAAAAAAAATATTTTAAATGTAGCCGCACTTTTAATTTGATCCATAATTTAAATACCGTTAAAATCATTCAAAATCGTCATAAATTGTTAACGGCAAAAAATAAATATTAGATTGTATGTCTAGATACGTAATAACATTACGTACGAAACATATATGGTATTTTTTGTCATACCTACTACAAAATAGGTACCGTTCAAGTATTACGTAACGCAGTTTTTGAAGATTTTTGGGCCCCCTCCCCCTGTAACGCCCCGTAACGTTTCGATTTATCCCCCCCTGTATTTGAGACCTTAACATAGTTATACATGCTGTGTTTTGTTTCACATGTCAACCATTTCCGTTTCTTCTAATATTTCTAAAATGCCATCCCAGTTCATGACGTCGTTATATTCACGTCAAAACTAATTGATAGAACAGGGAACTATTTTTCGGTGGATAGGTGTAGCTCTTTTTCCATTCCACACAATATGAGCTCTATCTATAATAGTCATTTGTATTCTAAACATCACACAATAGCTCCCATACATGTGCATTCACCAGAAGGAACTCTGGAACAAGAGCTATTTAACATTTGTTGTTTTATACTGTGACTCGTGCAATACACGTACTGCATGACGTAAACATAATATACCGGATGTATTATAAACACATATCTGCTAAAACGATGTCTGTAGCTTATTAAATATGAAAATAATCAGTGTTTAAATTACATAATACAGTCGAACTTCGATAACTCCAGCCATGACTTGCCACAAAAAAATCGAGTTATCAAATAATATTAATTTTTAATCTTGAGCTACTGCCAACCAATTTTGTTCGAGTTATCAAGAATTCGAGTTATCGCAGTTCGAGTTATCAAAGTTCGACTGTATATGCATACATTGCGTGTACGTGTAGACAGTGGCGGACTAAGGGGGGGGGGGGCGGCCCGCCCCGGGCCTCTGATCCTGGGGGCCTCAAAATCTCGAAAAGTCCTTCTTAATCAAATCCCAAACAAGGCCAAAATACATTCAGTAAGTAAGACGCAGTTTGGAGTTGGAGGCCCCGTACGTATGAAAAATATAAACGTAGGTAGGCTACCTACCTACCAACGTTTATTATAAATATTTGATTTTTTTGTCAGCCATTACATCTATATTATTCATTTTTTACGAAATTTACACTACAAATACATCAATTTCTAAGCAGACCGGGGGCCTCATTTAGTTCTGCCGCTCCGGGCCTCCGACGAGCTTAGTCCTCCACTGCGTGTAGATATGAGTTACACATTTTGACGTGAAATATTAGATGAAACGGAAATAATCGGAAGTGATTGAAACAAAACACAGCATTTATAACTATGTTAAGGTGTCAGACAGAGTAAGCCAGTGGCCGTGTGGAAAAGTACGAGTCTACCGACAGGTACAAACGCCAAACCCAGGTTTGAATCCCGAATGCTTTTAATATAGTATTTTTATTTTATTTTTTAATAATGAAAATGTATATACGTACATTATTTTTTGTTTATAAATAAATTAATAGATTTGTACGGCTGAATTATTTTTAGTTTTCTGACTGAAACAGCTGCGTTTCCGTTGCGTAATACAAGTTAAATAAAAACAAAATTAACAATTTAAAAAAACCCGACTTACGCTGAGTTTCTGATACGATTTTCAGCTTTAAATTTGGATTTAAGAATGTCATTTGTTTTCAATTATTTGAACTAGTTGAAAACAAATGACATTCTGAAATCTATAAAATTTAAAGTTGAAAATCGTACCAGAAACCAAGCAATAATATTCTTTTTAAAACAAAAAAAATCTGTCTTGTAGCAGTGGCTTCGTGGACTCATACTTTCTTTAGAGTGAGCAGAGGCTTTTAAAGGTCCATAAACCCACTACTGGTACAAAACAAAATAATATTTTCCTCTTTTTAATAGTATATTGCATTACGAGGTAAGAAACTTGGCATTTGCAACCAGGGTGAAGTTTGCTGTCCGAGGTACGAGGGCATGGAACCACACGTTTTGCAAACGCCAAGTTTCATAGTTCATACCGAGTAATTGCATATTATTTTTCACAACTCAATTGACAATTCGGTTTGACGTACCTACAATTTGGGCGTGCATAAAAAACGCAAAAATATTAGATCTGTCAGATTTATGTGGGGTTATGTCTGTCATTTTGACGTTTATGAATATTATTTGCGGATTCAATAGCGCCCTATCTCCTTCTTAATTTGACGTTTTCGAAAATTATATGAGGATCCAATAGCTCTGTTTCCCTCTTAACAACGTTTAAAAAACAGAGAGAACCGATCTGAAAATTTCCATCCCTAGGAATAAAAACGTTTGTTTCAACCCAGGTACCGAAAATCGAATTTTTCAATAGCGGCGTTGTGAAAAGGAATATTACATCGAGGTTTTTTTTTAAATTTTTAATTTAATTTTAATTTTATTACTTTTTAAATAAAGTTATTTTATTAAACATATCATACTACCCTAATTACCTGAGAGAGAGCGATATTTAATTATTTTATATTGAAGATTTTCTTTTGTTTTTTTGCGTTTCATCAGTTTTTTTTGTATCCTATAACCTTCCTGCAAAAATGTTCTGCTTCAAAAAAATCGCATCAAAATCAGTCCGCCCATTGAAGAGCTTTGATGGCATAAAGACATGCAAACATACGACTGAAACACATAGCACCTAGCTCTTTTTGTAGATCAAGGGTTAAAAAATATAAGCATTATATGTATAACTTTTTTTAAAGTTCCCAAAAACTTTGAAGATAAGCTAAATATATTATTAACCAAGAAATTATTAGTCCTATCCGTAAATAAAATCACATATTAGTGAAGAACACAATATATCAGACGACTTAATATTATCGCCATGATATTTAATAGAAGGCTATAATATAAGAAAAATGAAAATGCCACTGTCGAGACTTGAACCCGAAACTCCCGATTACGCGTCAAGCAAGTTTCCAATTACTCCGCAGTGCCAACAGTAGACAATTTTAATTTCTTTTATATATGCACAGTGTACCGCAGAAAGCACATACTGCGAGAGCTAATTTTTATAAATGGCTGAATGCCTTATTATAATCAAATCAAAATACAGAAGATCTGTAAGGTAGTAACTACCTTACAGATCTTCTGTATTTTGATTTGATTAAATATATTATATTCAATAATAATTTCAAACAATATTAAGAAGTTTTAATTATAACATACAATGATCTTCAATTTTGTCTGGTCGAGCGCCTATAATCTACTTAATATATTTATTAGTTTGGTTTACATTGAAATGAAATACAATAAAAATTATTAATTCGTCACATAACTTCCACCAGAAAAATACGTTTCTTCCACCATCACTTTTTTTCTACATAAAAAATCATTTTCTGGAAATATACAAATGTCACTAAAATGTTTAGATGAAATGTAAACTAGAAGTTAACACAAATGCAGAAACTTTCGTTAAAATACCTTTGAATCTCGCATTATTAAGTGAATCAGATACAGGAACTTATGTGCGATCCTGTATCATAGCAGCTACCCTATAGCGACCTGTGTGTCAATCATCACATTCAACCCTCTGATTCCCTTCAATCAGCATTATTGTTAAATAAATAATGCTCATTTAATGCCTACAAAATAAAAATTGACATTTCAAATATACGTGAATTAAATTTTAATCTTCCTGATTTATCTATACAGATAAAAGCTCGAAATAGATTTGATGACTTTTTTATTTTTTGTGCATCAAAAAAATAGGTACATATAAATGATCGTTTTTTTATATTTAGATTTTAGTTTAGAAAAACACAGTTTAAAAGAAATTATTTACAACTATTGACAGGTTTGGCTGCCATATAACTAAGAGATAATTAAAAGAAAAAATTAAGAAATGAATACAAGAAGTAAATTCTTTAAATTTCTTTATACTGTTATTTTTCTAATTATGAAAAAAAAAATATATTTTTGTTTTTTTTTCGACAAATATTTGTGAAATAAAAGAAATTTTAACTTACTATACCTACGTAGAAAGTTTTTTAAACATAAATTTTTTTGCGCTCCTTGTATTTTTTTTTTACAATTAACCTAAACATCCGTAATGTTTCCATATTTTTTCAAAGAAACGAGTAAATCAAAAATAATTCTATAAACAAATCTATTTACTAAAAATTAGAAAAGTATAACAATTTCCACAAACCTTGAGTAGATTTCTCATTAGCCGAACGTGTTTCTAACCAAAACAACTACCAATCACAAATGTTTTGGCAATAATAAATATTAGAGCCGCTTTTTTGAAAAATAAGTTTATAATATAAATATTAGCACGGGTTCTTAGCACAGATCACACACAATATAAATCTGTAAAGTCTCGAAGCAATCTGTTTAAACAACACTGTTTTATAGTTTCTATAAAATACAGCACAATATCAGCTATCTATCTGTTTTGTTTATAACACTGCAATGCTGAACAACATCAGGAGAAAGAATTGCTGTCGGCCAACTGCAGGAGCGAATTGCCGGAAAGCACTGATAGTCTGGCTACGTGTAGAGGGCGCTTTTACACAACACACATACACACACACACATATATATATCAGAGAGAAAGAGAGAGAGAAATGTCGGTGGAGGGAGAGTTTACTACGGCACAGGGGTTGGTTGACTTGGATATCCAAGCTTCGTTGCGCTACCGATCCTAGAACTTGTATTATGGAATAAGAATTGCATACGCCTTCCCTTAAGAAGGGTCTAGCCGTCAGTCCATGAGGAGCAAGATACACAAATCTAAACTAATCTAATCTAATCTAACTAATATTATAAATGTGAAAGTTTGGATGGATGTATGGATGTTTGTTACTCAATCACGCCAGAATGGCTGAACGGATCTGGATGAAATTTGGCACAGAGATAGATTATAGTCTGGAATAGCACATAGGCTACCTTTTTTCCCGGAAAAATGTACGGTTTCCGTGGGATAGTTTTGTTTTTGTTTTTCACAGAGCAAAGGATCGACATGATTTTTTGCATAGTGGTAGTTTAGTGGTCAGAGAATGTTATAGGCTACTTTTTATCCCGGTAAAATGTACGGTTCCCGTGGGATAGATTTTTTTTGTTTTATCTTTGGAACTACTAAACCGATTTTAAAAATTCTTTCACTAATAGAAAGCTACGCAGGGGGGAGATTCTCGCGGGGGTTAACAAATTAGGGGGAAGATTCACGCGGGGGATAACAAATTAGGGGGGAAGATTCTAGCGGGGGGATAACAAATTAGGGGGAAGATTCACGCGGGGGGATAACAAATTTAGGGGGGGAGATTCTCGCGGGGGGATAACAAATGTAATATATTATTAACATTCGAGCGAACGACCGAAGCGAGTGAGTAATGTATTAATAAAATTCGAGCGAACGAGCGAAGCGAGTAAGTATTGTATTATTAATATTCAAACGAACGAGCAAAGCGAGTGAGGCATGGCCGTATGTTGTTCCGTTTTTACGATATCGAAGGCAAAAAATTGACCACATACACACACACACACACATACACACACACATACACACACACATACAGACATCAGTCAGAAAATGATCTTAAACGATTGCTATATAGGGTCTCAAAACGAAAAGATCTCGAAATATTTTTTCGGACTAAATCCATTACTTCTCAACCATAGTAGAGGTGGAAAGTAAAAATATTTTACTAAAAAAAGAAAATTGTACGTAATTCAAGGTAACTATGATTTTTGCTATATTACTAGCCATCAGTAGATCACCAAACAAAAAAGAGGGCCATGCTTTTTTTTCAAAGAATAAAGAAAGAGTGTTTATTTTTTGCAAATATTTACTAGGTGGGAAGTATAGGACTGGTCATCAGTCGAATTTTTTTTATCATACAATCACACTTAGTGGGGTGTACACTTTTTGGTTTTTGCCAACGATTGCAGGGAAAGAGTTTTTCGCGGGGAGTGTTTGTGCGATGGCGTTTATCGTGAGGTGAAGATCCAGTGAATTATTCCAAGACAGATCAAGTGCTCCTCATAGTCTGACGGCTAGACTCTTGTCATTCTATAGGCTGAGGCAACCATCACATGTCAGAAAAGGATGACATAAGTGTACTAAATCTGCTGTTCTAGACCCTAGGTTTTGGCTAAGCGTAGATCAGTGCTCCTGTCCATTTCTAAAATAGCAACCATTGAAGTCATTCCCAATAACTATCAATAAATTTCCGTAGGCGTGTTGATGTGGCGATAGGAGAAGCGTGGCACTTTTAGTTTAGCTAACAAAAATGTCGGATGACCCCATCCGACATTTTAGTTTAGCTAACAAAAATGTGGGATGACCCCATCCGACATTTTTTTTTCTTTTGAGGATCAGAATCTACATTACAAATAAGTACGTAGTTTGTAAAACAATTTTTTTGAGAATTTTTTGCAAGCTTAATATACTATAGAAAAAATTTCCAAAAGTGTGTATTTTTGAAATCTCTTAAAATTATTAAGATTAATGAAATCATTTGAAGTCGTTAGAAGTCTTCATGATATCCTAAAAAAATATCATCGTGGCTAACTGTTCTAAGAACAAAGGCAAATAATTTTATATAAAAAAAGTCTTCGTGAAATCACATTCTGATTGAAAATGATCGAAATGACTTCTCGATTTATTTGGCTTGAAAAGTCCTTGACGGTAGGTACATACCTATATGTTAGGCCCGTATTCACCAAACACTGTTAAAGATAGAAGTTACTAATCTTAGAATAAATTTATTCCTTGGAATAAAATTAACATGCAATTCACCAAGCAATTCATTCGATAGAATAGTAATTTCAGGTACAAATTTACTTTATACAATACACCTTGGACATTTTGTCAAATATTTTGATTCTAAAGCACGTTTACCAAAGATCCGACCGATGGCGCATCAACCGAAAATGTAAATTTATTTTATTTTACTACAAAAGCCTTTACCTAAAAAATATGGAATTAATATTTACCTGAAAAGTCGCCAGGTCATAAAGTATGTTGTGTATTTCGTGCCCATCCTATTTTACTAGGCGAATAAATATTAAATTATACCCTTGAAATTGGACAGAATAGTTATTCTTACGATTTATACCGGAAGTAAACTTAACTACGTTTGGTGAATTGAATTATCGCTATTTATTTCGAGTAATAGTTACCAGGGGAATAAATCAACGGAATAAATAACTAACTAGGCACGTAATTAATCGTAATTTATCTATAAACGTATTTTATTCCTTACATTGTCAGAATATTATTATCTTTGAAGTTCATTATAGGTACAGGGATTTGTTTTTATATATTTTTAAATATTTATCTTTCCAGTTTCCACACTTCTTACCCAGTTTTAATATAGTTATAATGCCATGTTTAATGATTAGATAAGTAAACTACTGCATAATACTTTAATATCTAATTCTACTAAGGTAGATATTAAATGAACTTGAACTAGCGTTGCTGTTTAGAATATTTAATTTTTATATATTTATTTTGGCATACGAAGTCAACATATTTATTTCATTTACTTAAACAGTAGGTATATTTTTATTTTTAATCTTTAGTATTTTAACTTCACACTTAACACTTCGACTTTGACGGAAGCACACTCCACTTTAAAACTACCTTTGTGGAATAAAAAAAATTATTTAAAACGTCAATAGTCTTTAACTTGTCCTAAACTTTTTTGCGGTCACCTTTAAAAATGTAAAACTATTTAACATAATCAAAATTTACTAAAAATTTCATATAGGAATTACCTATAAACGCCAGATTTCTAGTCAGAATTCTATGCAAAATGTTATAATTACCACAAAACACCAAACCATAATAAAAACTCTCGACGTACGTTTCGCCAACCAAGTTGGCATCATCGTGATGATGCCAACTTGGTTATAACATTTTGTATCGTTACACCAAAGGTTCCACCACTTTTTATTTTTAGAATTCTATGGTATCTACCTGAACATAGATTTAATAATACGGTAAATACCTACTCTCCTTGTCAAAATTTACGCACCAGCACCATTCGGTGTTTATGTATATTTTTAGTTTTTAAGAACAAATTTGACTAGAAACATGTTTGGTTTTCTGATGAAGTACGTTTGAAATCATCGGATTGTCGTAACATTATGGCAAATTCCTGAAGAAAGATTTGCTGCATGCAATATTTCAAGTCTACAAATCTGTGCAGTCGTTGAAAGTTGAAGGTCTTCCTAAAATATTTTTGTTCCACCACAGAATGCTTCCATTGCAGAGCTATTGCAGGCAGGAAATCTTTCTTCAGGCCTTCGCCATACTCGTCCAAGACCATCTTATGGTTTTAGGCTCACCCTGGTTTTATTGATACTTTCAGACCAATAATTTCTTCAATTCTAAAAATATGATCAAGTTACTAAATGCATTAATTTTGTCCAGTGTATTTTTAACAATATGGAAAGTCTAAAGGTCAATCACTCAAACATGGAGAAAAGATTAGGTATAAATATAATAGTACTCTGATCATGATGTGGGCCACCGAGATTCCACATAAAAATTTTTGTTATAATTTCCGCACCGCGCTGCATAACACGTTTTCCTAAATGATAGACATTCGAATTTCAAAAGGAACTATCGATTCCTAATTCAATTTTTTTCCTAAAACAACATTAAGCAATTAAATCAAAATAAAATTGACCTAAAATGCTTACTGCAGTAATGAACAAGGAACAACTGATTTTTAATTTCATTTTGTCTTGCAATACAATATCAAGTCATTAAATTTGAACAACCCCTAGCACACACATACAGACACAGATGAACGTGTATTGTGCAAGTTCTGCAAGGTACGGTGCTAGGACCCAAGATTATTCTGGATATGCGTATTATCAGTGCAGTTCCGCACGGGACCGTGTCGGGGACACACAGTGCAGTGGCGTACGTTACACACGCACTCACACACACACATACATACATTGTTACCGTAACGGTAATGTTATACGCAATGTTAAGGTAAGAATCAAAAGAACAATCCAACTGGTTTAGGTTATGTCCCGGTGCTAGAGCTAGAACAGCAGCAGCAGCAGATGATGATGACGACGACGACGACGCCTCGCGACGTCTCTATCAGCCTATGACGTCAAAAGCATGCGCAAGATGTATCTGTGTTTGTGTGCTATGCTCTACAAATACATACATATTATGTAACATGTACGAGTGATTCTAAAAGTCCTCGTCCGCATGGAACTGTTTTTAGTTAGTCTAATTTTGACCACAAAACAATCGAGGACTTGTATTTTTTGAAGCTATGCTTCTATCGGCGCGTTAGACGATTTCTGGCAGGGGAAAAACTTATGGATTCGCGTCACGCGACATGCTCATAGCACACTCATAGCTATAGATATACATAGCTATGAGTGTGACGTATATATATTGGCGCACGCGCAGTGGCCTATGTAAAATTAATATCTGAGAGTTTTATAACATAGAGGTATAATCTCTATGTTTTATAGGACACAAAAAAATAAAATGGCGTCAGATTTCAAAATGGCGGCCATATGTACTTTTGTAAAAATTATCCGATCTTTTTGAAAATTGATATTTAAGAGTTTTATAAGACACAAAAAAATAAAATAGCGTCAGATTTCAAAATGGCGGCCGTATGTACTTTTGTAAAAATTATCCGATCTTTTTGAAAATTGATATTTAAGAGTTTTATAGCACACAAAAAATAAAATGGCGTCAGATTTCAAAATGGCGGCCATATGTACTTTTGTAAAAATTATCCGATCTTTTCGAAAATTGATATTTAAAAGTTTTATAGGACACAAAAAAATAAAATTGCATCAAGTTTCAAAATGGCGGTCAAATAATACCTTTTCAATTTTATTGTCTATAGCTTTGATAAATTCGGTTTTATATACAATGCGTAAAAAGCATAGCTTCTGTCGGGTATCCCATGACATCTCTTGACTTTTTTTATTTATTGTAGATTATAGACGCGTCGACAACTTAAGTCATTAGCGTCTTTCGAGGACTTGTAATTAAACTGTAAAAGTTCATTCTTCATTTTGTTCCAAAGTTCTTTTCAAATGATTAAGCTTTGATTTGTTTTACATCAAGAAATCGAAACCGTTAAAAACCGTTTCATTTTAGTAACCGAGACCAAAACCGAATGATTTGTGGGAACCGGTTCAAATCGGTGTTCATGAAAATTTTTATTTTTCATTTTTACGATGAAAAAGTTGAGAGTTTCAACACTTTTCTAACTCGAAATTAAAAGGGAACACCCATTTTTACTTTTGAAATGTTAAAAAACAGCTGTCAAAAAAATATGTGTGGTAAAAAATAAGGTTGACCTGTCCGAGGATTTTGGCCACAAATTATCTTGAGTTTTTTTTTATATGGATTGTTCCACATAGCACACTAAACGTACGCACTATTATAATGCACCAAGTTTCATCAATATCGATCCAGCTGTTTTTGTGTAATGTTAGTAAACATTTCCAAGTTTAGGTATACAAAAGAAAAAAATACACAAAATATGAAATGACAAAAAAGGCCTCGTTACAATTTACAATGCATTGTTGGATTGAATCGGATTGAATCTACTTTGAGGAAATGTTGTACAATTAGTTGATATGTAAACTTAAAGTACAGGGCATTTTTTATGTACCTTATACAATCTACGCTCGGGGTTAAATAAGACCCCCATTAAAAAAAGATGTTAACGTGGGGAAATCGACATTTACGCGACTGAAACTGGGAGAAAAAGTTGACGTATTTGTATGTTATGCATAATATGACTGCAATATTTTTATATTAATTACTGTTAACGCTACTTTATAAAAATTTATTTTTGACACTCGACAGTGACTAGGGTTACTAGGTACCAAAATTGGAATTCCGGTCACTGAAGGCTAAAAATCTCGATTTTTCAAAAAAAAAATCGGTCAAATAAATAATCGTTTTTTTACAATTAATTATTTTACCTATATACTTATATTTTTGACCACTTGAAATAGATTTCTAAAGCTGATGTATTTTATTATTCTATCTTTTATGAAATTATTTGAAAAATTTATTACAAAACACAATATTGAAATGTGACATCTATAGTTGTTGTTGCAAAGCGGAATGCACAATAAATTACAGATATTTTCCATGACATGTAGATAAAGAATTTTTCGCAACTGATTTGTTCGTAGCACTGCCAAGCGTTGAAGTCTAGTCGGTTGCATTCGTCTACCGTACGCTATGTGGCAGCACAGAACTCGGTTAAAATGTTAATTAACTCGTCTTATAACGGAAACGGAAAACAAACAATTTTTTATGTATCTTATAAAAAACAAACGTGAATTTTTCCACATAGTAAAACTGTGATTAAAACATTATTTTGACATAATTATAATCTTTTCTATAAAATTGGTTGATTTCTTACCTATGACAAGCGATTTCGTTTGCGTGATTGTCGATTTTTTTGTTTCGTTTTTGGTTTTGTTTTTTTAGCTTTGTGCATTTAGCTGAGCCACGATGGCATATTATAGCCTATGGCCCTATCCTATTCTAGCTCAAAATTTGGTTAAAAACTTACAAATACAGACAGTTATGATATTTTATTTATTTAATGATATTTTTGTGCAATAAAGATATAAACTCACCTTTACATGTTATGTGCAATCTAGTTAATGAAAATAGTATCGATATTTTGAATATTTCATTAAGAAATTTGAAAAAAATATTTTAATGTGTACCTTTTGTGAGTTGCTAGGGCTTTAGTTTGTATATACTCATTTTTTAAATAAACATTAAACATAATTATGTGCATACCCAGTAACAAAGTTAATACCACTTTGGACCTTTTTAACTCGTACCATCCCAAGATACAATTCACATACGAACTAGAAAACAATAATCAAATTCCCTTCCTAGATGTGTTACTTCTGAAAGACATGAATGGAATAATCACGACTGATTTATATAGGAAACCTACTTTCTCCGGCAGATTTTTAAACTTTTTAAGTAACACCCACATTATGTATAAGACCAACGTCATCAAAAACCTAATAATTAGAGCCAAACTCCTTTCTAGCAAAGAATACTGGGCAGAAAACAAAAATAATCTGTCTAAACTACTTACTATTAATAACTATCCCTCCATTATTATAAATAAGTTTTTCAAAAAATTCTGGAATTCTAATTCAACATCCGTTAAAGATACTCCTGATAAGAAGTCAAATGTGGTCTGCGATATCTATTTCTTTAAACTAACGTATGTTGAAATGTTATCTAATCAACTTAAAAAATTAATACAAAGCTACAATAAAAATATCATCATTACTTTTAAAAACCACAATTACACCAACAAATTCTTTTCTAAAATTAAACAGAGTACCCCAACAGAAATGACTTCAAATATTGTATATAGCATAAAATGTAAACAATGTACAGGTGTCTATATTGGTCAGTCCTCAAGATATTTAAAAACACGAATCAGTGAACACCGAAGATCCATCCAATCTTCTAAAGTTCTTAATGACAATCAGACGTCATTAGTCCAACATAGCTTGAATAATAATCACACTTTTGATTTTGATAACACTGTCATTCTACATACGGAAAACATTTTAAGCAAACGTTTATTTTTAGAAATGTGCTATATAAAAAATAACAATAATTCCATTAATTTCAGAACTGACATATCTAACCTTTCCCAGATATATTTTTCCCTTATTGATGCTTGACTGTCTCACTCGTTTTTTTTTTTTTTTTTTTTCTACTACATATGACCTTTCTCTATTATATAATTTCCTTTTTTTCACTTCTGATAAAATTCTTGTGGATTTTTTATTCTGTCTGCTTCTGGTATTGAAAGATCCTACTCTATTTATCCATTGTTTTTGATTAAGTTTCATCTTACGTTTTTCTGTATGTTTATTAGGTCAAAAATATTTCTATATGTTACTAACATTACCTTTTTTAATGTAATTTTAACTACTTTTACGTGTTATTCTACTTAATGGTAAGTTTCAAAGAATATTCTACTGTATCTTAACTTAGTATAATTCTATTGTAAAGTACTCACATTATTGTATACATTTTTGTAGATCCTGAAGATGTGAAAAATTTTCACGAAACGTCGATTTATTAAAATATGAATAACTAATTTGTATTTACTTCTGGCTGTCTTCCCGTTATCCACACTTATTAAACATAACGTATATTTTGAAAAAAAATGGGCGACAATAAAATTTCGTTTAGATATCGTCAAAAAGTTCCAATGAATAGTAATATCCAAAACCGTTCAACAATCAGTTAAGTAATTAAAATACACTTTCAGACGCTAATGACCTCTGTTGTCGAGCGTCTATAATTTACAATTCAATTCAATTAAAATGCATTTCTTTATATTTCACCAATATATTTATTCAGTAACGGATCCAGAAAATTTTTCTTGGGGGAGGGATCTCAGAACAAACACAAATTCTCATGGCCGTCTAGACTCTAGATTGTTAAGTGCTACTATTGTACATATAGTGTAACATCGCGTCTCATCGTTGCGAATGCGATAAATTTTTTCTTATCAGGAGATCAGAAAGATAAGAGAATAATTATATTGTTTCTAATTAGGATTTGGAGGGGAATCAAAAAAATTATTGTATTTATTACTATGATGTAATTATGTTTTTTGTGTATTTCAGTTTAATGAAAACAATTAGGTACAATAATTTAAAAAAAAAACATGCCTACTTCAGCACAGGTGAAATAATCTTTTTAGGAAATACTTTGTATTAGTATCGAAGTCGAACAAAAAGAAACAAACCAACGTTTGTTTCTAAATTAAATATTAATTAATAATGATACCATGCCTTTATAAGTGCTTTCCGTATAAAAATAATTTAGTTATCAAAATGTTCTATATTCTAACAATTGACAATATTATCTATCAAGTGTTTTTATCCCTGGTTCAGAACAATGTTTTGTTGCCGCAGATAATACGGAGTCGACCACGAGCGCTGTTATGTTTAAAATAATGTAACAAAACTGTTTTCTTTGAGGGCGGAATAACTATTTATTTACAAGAATTAAAAATGTAACAACAATTCAATAACAATCAAAGCAACAATTATATGTAAATTCTAACAGTCAACACGATAGTAATTCTCGAACAAAGTGAAACACTTCAATAGCATTGGCGTAACTAGGGGGTGGCCAAGGGGGGCCAGGCCTCCCCTGGAAGGTGACGGGACCCCCCTAGAATAATTACGGCACGTAGCTCAGGGTGCTGACGTAAGAATAAAGAAAGTCGACTTAAAATTATTACAAACTATTGAAAGTAACCGTTTGGGGGTTACCAAAACTTGAACCAAGCGCCATATTCTGTAATTTTGTATTTTCATTATTATATACTTAAAAATAGCAGCCACTCAAAATAAAAACTTCTATACAAGACAAGCAACTTTTACTGTTTTTTTTAAACATAGCATTTAATGACTATTAAATTACTGACAATAAAAGATCTCATAATAGTGATTTTCAGTTCTCAGATTGAAAGGGCCATGGCCCCCCCTGGAAAAAATCCCTAGTTACGCCAATGTTCAATAGCACTGAACAATAACTATTTATATACTGTATTCATGTTCGCAAATTCAACTCGACAGTCGACACTCATTTACGACTGACTCAATTCCCGTCGGCTCCTTGCTTATATAGAGCTACGTGGCTTAAACACAACGCATTCTAGTACTTTCCAAACGTCTAGCGGGTACTGGTATCTTCGATATCATTCCACGCCTCACCACTGTGACCTATTCTCGACACTTCTATTGTCGCCAGCGGCGTATCATCTTGGGATTTGCTACAATAGAAATGCTGATTTGGTAGAAGATACAGTGGCGGACTTTCCATAAGGCCTAAGTCTAATTAGACCTATAGGGCGGCCAAATATTAGGGACGTCCAATCTACACCCGCACCAGTGGCAGCGAACGCCAGCTATATCTAGTAACTATTCAAGCACGTGCAGGGCGTGGCAACGTGCACTGAGAAAACTCTATATGGGCTTATAACTATCAGAGACATAATTTGTAGTTCCTCCAGCTATATGGCTGCCTTACTTTGTCTCTGACAATCAAAAAATATAACTATGACGGTCATTTCAAATGGCTCTGGGAACTGAACGCAATGCCGATTTTCATATAACTTCACATTTCTACGTTAAAAAAATCATAGAAAGGGGCGGTTTAGGGCAGCCAAGACTGCTAGTCCGCCTCTGTGAAAGTCGTACAAATAATAATAAAAGCAAATAACTGATTAGAGCAATCATATAAACGAACATTTTTTTTTAAGAAATGATGTATTCAGAAGTTATCTTTTGATATTCATTTTTAAAATGGCTTAAGATGTTTAATAATATATTATACTACTAGCGGTCCCGTCCGGCTTCGCCCGGGTGCTAAGAATTTATGGATCATTAATCCCCCCGTGAGAAATTCTCCCCTTGCGAAGCGAATCCGGGCTGGTGGTGTTTATAATATTAGTAGGATTCCGCCAATACGGTAAAATGCAAAAAAATTGCAGTTACATTTTGTTACTACACCACAGGAATTATCCCCCCTCGAGAATTATCAAAATAAAATATAACCTATATCACACAGGGATAGTGTAGCTTTCTATTAGTGAAAGAAAGAATTTTTAGAATCGGTTCAGTAGTTTCAGGGATTACCCCCTACATACAAACCAGCTCACAAACAAACTTTTCTTCTTGATAATATTAGTACCTATAGATATATCAATATTGACGAAGTTTAATAAAATACTAGTGTACCCGTGCAAAACTTTTTTGCGACGACTTAACACTGTCTTCAAAGAACAATGGTTTAGTAAAGGCTATCGCCAAAAAAAATGTTTGCCAACACAAACCTTTTTTATATGTAATATGAATCACTTTATTAAGAAAACAATAAGAAATATATATTTCAAGCTTTCTCAATATCATTGTGTATACGAACGCGTGAGTAAAACACATAACCTAGCTTTTAACGATATGTTTTCAATATAATTTTTGATTCAAACATAACTTTAAAGTGTACGTAAAATAGTAGTTTTTTAGAAGCTATAGAACGTATCTATCAGTGTAATACTTACGTACGAATGATCTTCAGAAAAAAGTCGATGAGTTTGTCGGTATTTGAGAAACTAAGTACTATATTTAAAAGAGAAAAAAAATTTGCACGTACATATACATCTTTATTGTTTAATTTTAAATACTTTTGGAAATTTTGTCAATATAACCCTGTTAAAATCTGGGCTCTAAAAATTAAAATGTACAACTGTCAATATGTTTCATTGTTTATTGTTTGCATAGCCTATCCACGACATGCGTACATATTTGCATTTCTCTCACACTCATGTATCGTGAACGCCGATGGATTTTCTCTGTTTACGTTTCTCTTCACCCCACTGCCCCCCTCGTCATTTTTACTGTTATCGCTTGAAATCACCCCTTTTAAAGGAATTTCACCAAAAAAAATAGCGATAACATATGTGTGAACTAAAGGCCTCAGTTTAAAAAAAAATTATGTCAATCGGTTGAGCAGGGGTTGCTGGCGGATTGTCTAGAGAAATAGGGCTTGTGTTTTAAATATATAGATTGCAAATAACATTCAAAAGATAAAAAATAGCACATTTTGAAAAAGACATTTATTTCAAATATGCGAACGGCCTTAAAAGTTGAAAATACTAAATTTCAGATTCGAATAGTATTTCTTGAGTGCAATGGTTAAACGTTTGGATTTTATTTTCCAAGGAAAAAATTATTTCACATACTGACTTATTCATTTTCAAATCAAGTGAATTTGATAAAAAATAAAATTTTAGGCCTCATTCACTATAAGAACGTACCTTTATACAGGGTATCACAGAATAACTATTCCTAATTTTCAGAAATGATAGAGGGCACCTAAATAAACATTTTTCATTAACAAACTAGTGTCCGGAAATACTGCATCAAACTTTATAAAAATTGTTCGAAGTTACGACCACCATTTTCGATATACAAGTTACCACGATGTGTAATCGACTGCTGAATTCTTCGAAATAACTGCGGACGTTCACGAATATTTCCGGACACTAGTTTATTATTAAAAAATGTTCATTTAAGTGTCCTCTATCATTTCTGAAAATTAGGAATAGTTATTTTATGACTACTTGTATATTACGTTGATAAAAATATGGAAATAAAATTATTGATTGTTATGAACCTAAGCAAAAATAAGTTAGATAATATAAACTTTCGTATAAATATTATAAATCTGATTTTTAACAGTTATTCTATCGATCAATTTGAATCAATCAATTATTGAAAGATGCAGTTTTTTGTAATATTGGTAGTTGTTTGTGCTTCAGTGAGTGCGGGAAGTTTTATAAATTTCAATGATCTTAAAGGTATTTGCAGTTATTTTTTACGTAACATAATATTATATTTATAAATAAGTATGCAATATTTTACAATGTAAAGTACCTACTATTGAAATTCAAAGAGATCAGAAAGTGACTTCACTTGCACAAAGCCGACGGAAATTAACAGAAGAAAGAGCGATTAACCGTGAGCTAATACTTGTTATCGCATATCTTTAACGTGCAAACTACGTATTATAAAGCCACTAAAAAGTAAGCTACTCTCTTTCAATACTAGAACATTCGATGGTTGATCGTTAATCAAAATTTAAATCTAAATACAATATCTTATAGCCGTTCTCAAAATTATTCTTGAATGATATTAACAGAATTATACATCGATTTATGCTTTAGTGCTTAGGCAAACAAACAATAATAATTTAAAACAAAACACTATCTCGTGAAAGTGCTTACCGAGGAGCTACTCACTTTGAACTCCTTGGCAATCAAAATGTGATTTCATGAAAATTTCAAACGAATCCTCTTACGATTTCAATCTTTTTAAGTGACAGCGTTTCGAGTGATTTTCAAAATATGATTTCATGTCTTTGCACAAGAAATAGTTTGTGACTTCAGAAATCGATTTTATAACTTGTAAGTTGGTTGAAGTTAATACGACTGTTGAAAAACTATGATTGGTTTTTTTGGATATTCAGCCATCTTAAAATTAATTGAAATTTGTCAAGATACAAAATGTTAATACAATAGAAGTAATAGGCTATCCGGGCGAAACGTTTATTTCTACTGTATTAACTTTTTGTATCTTGACAAATTTCAATTAATTAAAATAAATTTTAAGTTGGCTGAATATCAAAAAAAAACAATCATAACTGGTAGTGTTTTCACGGAGATTTCACGTGATTCCATGAAGTCAAAGTTGTCAGCTCACCTTAGTGACTACATAATGATTGTGGTGGATTTCTTAAGACTTGGGAAATGATTTCCTCAGGTTTTCTAGCAAGATTTTTTTAACTGAATCCCCTCGGTGCTTACAGAAATAGTGTTTTGGAACTCTCACTAGAAATTGCTATTAATAATATTTTTCAGGATATAACGTAACAGGCTTAGATCAAAAACTCATTCAGAAACTTGAAAACCATCGCAAGGATCTAGCAGAAGGAACATGGGTTTTACCACCATTGGATCCATTCGTGATTAAAAAGTTCAATTTTGAATATGCAAATGATTATGCAAAGTAAGGAAGCTTATTATATATGTAAAATAACTAGCTATAACCGCAGCTCCGCTCGCTTTGATGTCGAATTTTTTAACCGACTTCAAAAAGGAGGAGGCGTATTTTTCTTTTTTTTATGTATGTACACCGATTTCAGCTGAATTTGTGAACCAATTTTGATGATTATTATTTCATTTAATAAAGCATACGTTCGGGGTTGTCCCATATAAATTTTATTTAAATCGGTTCAGTAGTTCGGCTGATTTTTTTTATTATGTATTTTTTAGGTGTTATGTATGTATGTCACTACATACCTCCTGCATTTATGAACCGATTTTGATTATTCTTGTGTTATTTAATAGGGCATTCCGTCAGGGTAGTTACACTTAAATTTTACTAAAATCGGTTCAGTGGTTTTCTTTTTTTAGTTTAGTAATCAAATATCGAAACAAAAGTCCGTTATAGTAACGTGCAAACTAAAAGCCACTACAAAGTAAAAAATAAACTTAAAAGAAGGCTTCAAAAAGCCACTAAAAAGAGGGGAAAAAGTTTTGAGGTCGGCGTCAATTTAATAAAAGGAGATAATATATAAAAAGTTTTAGTACCTAATTAAATTGGCGCTGGCCTCAAAATTTTATTGTTTCCTCTTTTTAATGGCTTTTTTGAAGGAGTTTTTTTATTGTCTACTCTTCAGTCCCCTTTAATAGAATCGCGAGGATTCGACCGCGACCGTATCTTCTTATGTAGGTACCTATAACAAACACTATTGTGAAAGTCCGATCAAAATCAATGCAGTAGATGAGATATTTGTTGAAGACGATGTCTTCTTCAGCTGAAGGATCCAAAAGAAACACAATTACTGTTATATAACATTTGCATTTATTGCTGACGTTTTGCGAAAAAATGCTAATTTTATAACGGTAATTGCGTTTTTTTTTGATCTTTCAGTCACTGAAGACATCGTCTTCAACAAATATCGCAGACATTCTAGGATCGCCTTGTCTACTTTTGAAAAGCAGATTTCAATAGCAACTCAGTAGTTTTTGTAAAATAGGATCTCACTCGCGAGTTTGGCATTGCCTTTTATAAAGAGTTATCTTAATAAATTCAATACGGTTCACGGGTTCTTGGATTAAAATAAATTGTTATTGATTAATAACTCTTTTATTTATCTTCGTACGACGTTTCGTCTCTTTCGAAAGAGACGAAACGTCGTACGAAGATAATTAAAAGAGTTATTAATCAATAACAATTTATTTTAATCCAAGAACCCAATGAACCGTATTGAATTTATTAAAAAATGGATATGAACCGAGTGAATTAGTTATCTTAATATTTATCGAAAATTATCGACGGAAAACCTCAACAAGATGACTGGTACAAGAATTAACGTTCCTCGGCGGGAGACAGTAGGAAAATTCCTTGCCACATCTATCGTTGGGATTCGAACCCGATGTCTTCCGAATGTGAATTTAGTGCTCTCACCACTTTGCCACTCACTCGGTTGAATATTTCAAAAAATCCGCACGAAAACGGAATTAACGTGAAAGATTTATTGATGAATAACCTTTGTTTACAGTTTGTCAGCCACTTTTACTAACATGAACGTCACAGGTATTACTAAATATGTAATTAAGAGTATCCATATTGATTCTGATGGCAACTTCACCGTTTCTCTAACGGAACCTGATCTGTTTATTCGAGGAGATTATGTTTCCGCCGGGAAGATTGCTGCAACGGTTCCTATCAACGGAGACGGGGATTATGAGTATGACATTAAATCTATACTCATATACAAAAAACTTTCTATACTAATACGTTTTTCTATATAAAAAATTATTTATTAAAACTACTTCGATTTTACCTCAGTGATTCATCAAATTTTTACGAAATTTCTATTTGGTTTCAGTTATAAATCTGGAATTAAATTTTCTTATCGTTTTGGCTTCAATATTAAATTTATGAAAATGTCTGGTTTCTACTGATTTTATAATTTATAACAATATCTTGTAAATAGATTATAACAAATAAATTTCAATTTATATTCTGAAATCACCACAAGAAGCAACTGCGCAGTAATTTTACAAAGCTTCATCAATATTGACATTAATTTGAATTTAATAATAATTTTATCCGCTCCAATTTCAACTTGTGTCTCCAATAATCAGAATTTTATCTAAATTAAATTTTAGAATTATAAGCTATCATATACCTATTAATTCATAGATTATAGATAGTATTAATTATTATTATTCAATGATTATATTACTTGATAATTTGTTTTAGTGACAAAGTTCAAGATATGAACTATGATATCAAAGGAAAACTTTCAGAAAACTCAGATGGTTTCTTGCGATTAGAGGAAATCGATTTGAATCTTAATATAAGACGAATGGATGTAAGTATACCAAAAAAATGAAACAAAATTGCGAAAAACTTGTATATTTTAATTTACTAAACAGCGTTTTATTTACTTCCACTTAAGATTTTAAAAACGCTGTGTTTTAGTAAATTAAAGTGTATAGCATTAATTTAAATCAAGTAACGACCGAATCTAGTACAAAGATGATACCGACAAACTTCGGGAAGTGATTCCTTGGTTGATTTTTATTTAGGGATAGATACAAAATCGACTCTATCTCTGAAACAATAGATTTTCGGGCTCATGTTGATTAAGATTTTTTGAAGTGAAACTTCTTATGCGACGCCACTGCCTCGACGATTTGAAGGGTAAAATGCTAACTCTATGAAACAAAGAATGCGGCACGGGAAAGAATGTTTGGATTGCATCCTCTCTTCTTCGCGGGGTCTGTGTTATAATAATGTTATATGGTATAGTCTGTAGATAGTGTAGATACGTTCGAACGGAAGTTGTGACGATTATGATTGGTCGACCGTGATCCGGCGTCGCCAATCGGTACATATATACCCTAAAACTGACAGTGGCAACTCATTCGACTTCCGGACTTCGCACGACGCGCAGTGTACAAATATACTCCTACCGCTTATACACTCACAGACAAAAATATTGCATAATTTTTTTTTGGTAATTTCTTTTTTATGTACCTACTTTTTTTGCTAAATGTCTTATCCTAGGGTGTTTTACATGTACTTAGGTACTAACAGTAGCGAACTTTCCATAAGGCCGTCTAGGCCCAGGCATAGGGCGGCCAATATGCGACCGCTATCTAGCTGAAGCACGTGCGGGACGCGGCGAGCACGGCGCGGTGGCGTGCACTGAGAAAACTCTATATGGTCTTATAACTATCAGAGACAGAAATAACTCAGAATTAAAATATCTCTAGCGGACTGACCGAACACAATGCTGATTTTCGTAGCAGCCGCCCCTTTCTGCGAAATGTGAAGTTGTACGAATAACTTCACATTTCGATGAAAGGGGTGGCTGGTACTGACCGGCCTAAACTGCTAGTCCACCTTTGGGTATACTAATGGTCAAATAATTTTACATTAGCAGCCTTACAACAGATTTGTATAGGAATACGTCACAACGTTTTAAACGAAAAGAAATAAACATAAAAAAATATGCAATATTTTTGTCTGTGAGTGTATTACTCATACATAAGAAGTTTCACTTTAGTCGCATGTGTGCCGCGACACACGCCTTTTTTGTTTATTTATTTCTATTAGGTACCTATTTATTTTGTTTATTGGAACTATAAGTGGGTAACATATCCGAACACATTTTTTTAACATCTCTATGTCGGGTTTATCGTACCAATCTAACAAGCTGTTTTTTTAATCACGGTGTTAAATTTTGATTGCTACGTGTTCATTGGTTGCTGCGTTTTCATTTTGGCAAATTGTTGATCGTTGCCATAGAAACCGTCTTTTAGCAGCGTGATTAAAAAATAAAATTGTACGATAAACCCAGTACCTATATAAAGTACCTATTGATTTGTGCATATTCTGGGAGAGAGTGACCCTGACGACTTTTTAATGAAGGTTCAGGCCTGTTCGAAGACATACCCTAATAAAAATCTTTTTAACAAAAAAAAACTCCTTCAAAAAGCCATTAAAAAGAGGAAAATAATTAAATTTTGAGGTCTGCGCCAATTTAATAAAATATGAAGTCGATTAAAAAGTGATTAATATCTTCTTTTTAACCAACTTCATATTTTATTAAATTGGCGCAGACCTCAAAATTTCATTATTTTCCTCTTTTTAGTGGATTTTTGAAGGAGTTTTTTTTGTTAAAAAGATTTTTATTTTTTACTTTTTAGTGTCAAAAAGTGACATTTACCTTAAAGGAATCACACGCCGTTACTCACTTTTATTAAACCGACTTTCTTACGCTGTCTGATGTGTCAAAAAGTGACATTTACCTTAAGGAATCACACGCCGTTACTAACTTTTATTAAAATCAGTCGAACTACTGAACCGATTTTGATGGGACCAAACTGAAAGTATATCCTTTCAAATAAAAAAAAATTTCCAAATCGGTTTATAAATGATGGAGTTCTGAGGTAACAAACATAGAAAAAATAACCGAATTGAGAACCACCTCCTTTTTTGAAGTCGGTTAAAAATAACAAACAACGAGGTGCTGCGCAAGCACCTCACACTCTAACCCTTGGGAACCAAATATTTGGGTACCAACACGAATGGACTGAGTGTCTACTTACGAGGACCCAGAACTGTTCGTGACCCAGTTAGTTGTCGGTGAGGTACAATGGGCCCTTGTAGGTTCATGAGTACAATAGGAACATTTTTTCCTACCCTCGATTATTTATATATCATTTGATTTGTGCTATTCATTTTAGTTCAATATTCGTGGCCTGAACGGCGGAGCTGCATACAATAAATTCGTAAGCAAGTTGGTTAGTGATGCCGGGCCAATCTTCATTAACTCTAACATTGGATTATTCAACAGATGGCTGGGAAAGTATATAAAACTATACATTAATAGTCTGCTGAAAGATGTTACTGCTCAAGAACTGATAGATTTTATTAACAAACCTTAAACACGACATAATTGCTATATTCTGTTACTAAGTAGCTATTAATAAATCTTTTGTATAGGTATACATGTCTGATCTTTAAACGTAATTTTACAATAATTATAAAGTGTACCATAAAATCACAATATTATCTATTTTCAATTTTATACTATACTAGCGACCCAGTACGGCTTCGCCCGGGTGCTAGGAATTTCCCAGGTGCTAAGAATATTATTAATACATTAATAATATTTTAAGATTGATCATTCTAAAACGGAAATCACGATAAATTATGGGGTCAGGGTAATGCCGGGATTCACAGCTATAGTAACATAAAAAAAAGAAAAATAAGCGTAATTTCTCTGTCATATAGAAAATAGAAATTGGAATTTAACTTATACGAAGTCTTAAAGCAAAAATCATTTATTATTTCTATGATTTGTTGATTTGTGGGCATGAAAACTGTTTTAAAAATACTATTTAAGAATGTTTGTTTGTTTTTAAATGAGTAGGTAATTAACTCATTACTCCAAAAGGTAACCGTAGGTAAGTGAAATAAGAATTAAGAACTCCCATAAATCTACGTGGTTTTACTAACAACCAATGCAAATAAGTACAAAAGCTATATTTGCCTTCTGAGAAATGACTTAATGGCAATATCAATTTTAACTACTGTGTAAAATTTACACAAAATAAGTAATATAATATAATGGCACTGTACAGTTGTCACAAATTAACGAGGCTAATCGTGTCACTGTAGAGTAAATGATAATATCAGCTCCGAGGGGGGAACATTGGAATGTGGTTGCTATCGCAAATTGCATTCCAATGTTCTTTGGGAATTAGCGCTCCCAGGGACCCGAGCTCGTACCAGTCGGTTTGTGTATGCCGGCTGGCGGATTCTAATACACAAATGGATTATTTGTTGTGTTGAAGACGCTAATGACCTGAGTTGTCGACGCGTCTATAATCTACAAGTAATTAATTAACCCGCCATTGATTGTATACGTTATGTTTTAGAAAAGTTTCGTTATTTTAACTGTACGCAGATAATTTTTCATAGTTTTTACTGTCATTGTTGACCGTTTTCATTAGCGAAACTTAAAGATTGCAAGTCATAAATAATTTGGGTGTTACGGGTAAAACATTTTGGTATTCCCTAAAACAATCTTTGAATACAATCTGTTTAAACAAAACAGTAACTTCAATATTTGATTTCTAGAAAATGAAATACTAGTTGAGATAAAATCTTCTTGACTTTTCAACTTCGATAACGATCAATTCACCAATGAAATTAAACTTGTTAAGATAAGCAATAGGTAGTTGAAATTTTCTTCCATTA